>JAYKKI010000001.1:58857500-59070000 GCA_039881145.1 Druceiella hillmani
ACTATCACACGCTTCAGTGTACCAAAGAAGCACTAAAAAATTCAATAGAAATTTCTAAAGGTCACGTTCATGTGTAAGGAATTGCGCGAATTATTGAGAAATTGAGCGAATTGATGGAAAATTGAGCAAAAAATAATATTATAGTTTTAATGCTTGTGCATAAATTTTGTTTTCGATTTATAGTGAGGTGCAAGACGTCGTAAATAATTTCACGATCAATAAAGGAAATCGAATATGTGTTCAGATTCGTACTTCATTAACCATTGAATTATAAAAACCTCAATTTTAAAGAGATTATGCATTAGTACAGAAAGTCATAGTTTAATGTTTTTAAATTATATTGCAAAATTATATGACGTTGGAATCTCTTACTATAACTTTGACGAAGAAAGCTAGAATGACGCAGTCGCCAGTTTAAAGAGAGCGAATTTGCAGTAAATGTACAAAAAAATAAAAAAACTATATGCTCCATAAATAAAATATCATAAAATATAAATTAGTAAAGAAAAAAATAACAAATTATGTATATTTTTAGGTAACGCTTTATTTATTTGTTTTATGTAAATGTAAAGATTTATTCTTTACATGCGTTATTTATGAGGAAGCAAGTAAACACCACTAAATGTCATTTGAAATTAATTGCCGAATATCAGATTGCTATTATAAAACATAGAGGCTTACTTTTTTTTTAAAACTAAAAATTAGTTTGTGTGTTATAAGAATTTTTCTCATTCCATGTTTTTGTAAAAAAACCATGCAATGTGGGTATTTTTCTCAAAATCATAAACTTTCGTTTATCTTGTATTTTCGTCTTATATTCCTTTTGGTAAAAGTTAGTTGCCCATTTAATTAATGACAAGTGGTAACTAGAGAAGACACGAATTTTTACCTTATTACCTACAAACCCTAATCAAAATATGAATTACGGATGTCACAAGTGGACACAGGAAAATGGATATAATTTTGTGTTATTATTTCGGTATATTCATAACAAATCCTAAATAAATATTAATGAAAATAATGTAAACTGACTATATAAAAAACTGATTATGTAAATGCATGTAGCATTATCGACAAAATAATATTTTCGACACTCCGCAATACAAATACAGTATTTTGAAATTTTCCCGAAGCGATTGTTAACTTTAATATGGATAATAACATTTTGCTATTCATATTTTCATTTAGTAATGAAATTAGTTTTATGTGGATATTTTGTAAAAAATAGTTTACAATGCACATCTTATCTCTTTTATTTTTGCATCAATTCGGACAAAGCAAGTTAAAGGTGTAATTTGGTAGGAGTAATAGGATAGTTAAAATTCAAAAAAGACAGTAAAATAATTATAATTTTTAATATGACAGATAAACATTTTTTACCATGAATCCCAATATTATTCCCTGAATTTCGTCATTCACAAATGTTTAAATCCGAGCAATAAAAAATGCTGTTTGAATTTGAAGGGTCCACTGCAATAACGATGAATGTCCACAATTATTCAAATCTGAGTTAGTAACGGTATTCGGTAACATATGCAGTTAGTAATCTCATTTACAAACACAGCAATATCGCTTACAGTTCCGAGATAAATAAGTTTTTAATATTGAGCTACACGGCTAGAACGCTCAGCGTCACAGGTGTTCACGGCTATGACGATAAATGTCCATCGCCTCGTAATGTCAGCCATCTTGTAGTCGAACCGGCGGCGGCGGCGTGGCTTTTGTTTTGACAGTATTGACAGTCTTGATTGTGTCACGCAGTTGTAAGGTTGTGTTAAACGTATTTAAGTGATTTATTTCTGAAAATTATGGCCGAAAGCAACGAAACGAAAAAAAGAAAACGCACAGGCAGAATGAGTAATGTTTTGAAGAAACTTCGACTTCAGGGACATGAGATTGGCGATGACTGCAAATGTGATCGTTTCAAATGTTTTGAAGTGATAAATACAGACCAGAGGAGATGAATAATAGGACAATTTAATAATTTTGCCAACAGGTATGATCAGGATAATTATTTATGTGGGCTTATAACTGTATTTAATGTACAACGTCTCGCGGACGTTCGCGAGTAACTGAAGAAAATGCAAAATTACACAATAAATCGTACTCTTACAAGGTTCGTATGATTGGCGATGACACTTACGAGAAACCCGTGTGTAGAAAAGCTTTTTTATCCTTACACGGTATCACTGGAAGAAGATTTCAGTTTCTTCAAAAGTCACTAACTGACCATGGTGTTCTTCAAGAAGATAAACGGGGGATGTTATAAAGCAGCTTCCTGAACAAACTACTGATTTGATGTATAAGCAGATTGATGCCCTGAAATCAGCCAAAGGTAAAAAAGGCCACTACAATTTACGCGAAAGTCAATAAAATATATTTGTCTGATGAGTTGAACTTGTCTAAGATTCACAAAATGTTTACCGAAGATCATCCAAATAACAAAGTATCATACGAAACATATCGTAACTTTTTCAATAAAAATTTCGACATATCATTTGGGTATCCCAGAATGGATACATGTTCGACTTGCGACGAATTCCAAACAGAGAAAAAACATCTTGAAATTAAAATTGCTTCTCTTCCTGATGGTCAAGAAAAATCGCAGATTTTGTCTCAAGTTAGAAAGCTGGAAATTGAGAACCTAGCACATAAAAAGAGAGCAGAAGTCTTTTATGATAATAAACGCAAAACTCGTTCGAGAGCTAGGCAAGATGCCACAACAATCACTATAGCAATGGATTTCTCAAAAAATCTCCCGACACCAAACATAACTACAAATGATGTAAATTATAAGAGGCAGCTTAGTTATTATATGTTTAATATTCATGTGCTTGTTGATTCCTCATCTTACTTTTTCACATACGATGAGAGTATTGGAAAAAAAGGATCAGATGATGTGGCCTCACATCTCTTCCATTTCATATATAATAAAATGGATATACAGGGCAAAACTCTTATAATTTTCTGTGACTCATGTGGTGGTCAAAACAAAAATTACACCAGAATGTTACACTACATAGTGCACTCTTGCGATCGTTTAGAATCTGTCACAGTTATATTCCCGATCAGAGGTCACTCGTACCTTGAATGCGACGGGAACATGGCCTTCATAAATCAAAAAGTTAGGATTGAACTCCCTGAAGAATAGGCCGAACACGTACGTGAAGCTCGACAGAAACTGAAACCTTTTGATGTCATCGAGTGTTCACAAGATGCATTCAAGGGCTGGACTAAATTTCTAAAACCGTTTTACAAAAAAACCTGTCCATTCCCCATAAGACCAGTGCGTGAATTCCGAGTCCACAAAGAACATCCATGGCTCGTGTTTCATAGAAACTTTAATAATTGTCCATGGGAATCAAGTGTGGTTAACACACCGGCTTTTTTTAAATCTATGAAGGCAGGTAATGATAAGGGAGAATTTAAATTACCTAATTTAGCTTACAAAGACAAGCTGCCTATATCAAAAGCAAAATATAACGACCTGCAGTTCCTGAAAAAATTCTGTAGGCCTGAAACGAAACGGTATTATGACGAACTTCCTCATGCCACAAATATTAAAGAATCAGAAGTATGATAAACCAGGCATTCGGACAACTATCGTTATTGATTGTGAGCTAAGTATGGACATCTATCATTTTTGTCCTGACATTTCAAGACTTACATAAGGTTTTATATTCTTTTATTGGTTTATAATACTTAAAAAATGATTATTATCTAAAGAAATACTAATATGATACATTGTTTTTAACCCAAATAAAAATAATATTTCTAAGTTCAATTCTGAATGAAAGTCAGAATTGAACTTCAATTATAAACTTAAATCCCAATTATCTAAAAACAAATCACAAAGGACATTCATCGTTATTGCAGTAGACCCTTCATTTATTTTCGACTCCTATGAAATTTCTCAAATAAGATCTCCCAATTATCCACATCCAGTATTCCGAAAATTTCAATTTGTGTAATTTATGCAAAAAGCGTTGTGTGAACACAAAGAGAGAATATGAAAGGTCGTAAAAACCTAAAATAAAGAAAATAAAAATAATCTGTTAAGTATGAGTAGAAAAAAAAAGCTATGAGTATTCTTTTTCCATTCAACAACATAACATTTTGAGTTATTGAGTGTACATAGATGTTACTTTATTTGTTATACATGTCAGCATTATTTTCCATTATATAACTATAAAACATATAATTTTTTAGTACATGTTTCATAGGTATAAGAAAAATTACTTGACTTCCTGTATTTATCTAACTTATTAATATTTGTTGTAAAGGCAAGTCAACTTCTTTTGTAAATTTAACTAAATGCTATTGTCCTGACTTTTTACGTTTTTACATGCGTAGTAAAAAAAATTGAAATACGCTTTTATGCACCTTCTATCTTATTCATATCTTGAGAAGATATGCATTTTGAAAGATTTTTTCTGTGATGGACCATTCAATGGGATCTACGAAAGAAATATTTTTGAAACTGAAGTTCTATTAAAAAAAAACGCGCTAAACTCATTACACGTGACAGAAGTAAAACTTCTTTGTCGATCAAAACCTCGAGTTGTAAGTACATAGAAAATATTAAAATGGCAGAGAGAGAGAGAGAGAGAGAGAGATAGAATATAATAAGTGTAATTCCACGGATTGTACTAAATTCGTATAAAAATATTTTAATACTATATATTTCGAAAAAATAACAAAATGTTGCTGAAGAAATTCGGGATCTATTGCTCCTGTTGTAAATTATATTTATGTTAACTATATGCAGATATATAAATAAGTTAAGTAGATGTATTTTTACTCTTTTAATGATGAAGTACATGTAAAATAAGTAATGAATCAATCATAAATATCTAAATAAATCCACAAAATTTTGAGAGTCTTCTCTGACACACATCATGTATGAAACAGCTCGTAGCTGAAATGAGTACCATTTTTTAATTTTGATACACATAACACACACAACAATTGATAGTATTAGCGAGCGCCATTTTCGTTTGTTTTTAGGCATGCTTACACTTCTCGTCTCAAAATGTATCGTGTAAGTATCTATTTTCCGCCCTTTTTGCGATACATTTGGTACATTCAGACGTTACAACAGAACGTTACATGAAAACGTTGCATTAAATTTTACTACGACATTATACTCTCATCGCGCCAAAGAAGTTTTACTTCAAAAAATTAAAATCGTAACTTCTTTTATTGTTAGGGTATTTAATACTTTTAAACACGGGAGCAACTAATCTATACGTTCTTTTTAAACTTTATTACGATCGGACTTAAATAGAAAGAGGTATATTGCTATGATGTACGGACGGCCAGAGGAACAGAGAGACAAAACAAAATTGGAGGTGTTCTGATGTCCGCAATATGTGTTCTGATGTCCGCTATAGAACCCAATAAAGTAAGCAATGTAAGTAAAATAGCAAAGATAAACAGCAATTTCTGGATTTGTTTATGGATAAAATATTTTTAACCGACTGTGAATTTAGTTGCTTTAGCATGACTATTTTGATCGTGATGTTTTTTTGTTGAATAGTTGTTGGAAAGAACATGTTTGAGAACAGAAGCATTTTAAAGTTAATACTCCTCTAGCAAATAATGACAACGGTGTATATACATATAATAATAATAATAATGAGCCTCTTTATTCTTTACTCAATTATTTACATGTTTTTTTGCTATAAATATCATAACGTGCTACATTTTGTTGTATCAGTTTTATCTCTTTTGTAATATCCTTAGTGACATTTATCTGAACTCCTTTCTCCTGTTACTCCGGGCCATATTATGGTTGCAGTTGTCAACCGAAGATTTGACATTCTGGAGTATTGAGTAGTTTTTTCCATTATAATTATTCTTTAATATTGTCATATTACGAAATACAATCATATCTCTCATATCACAAGCACATCATAGCATAGGTAAAGAAAAAATCCGACAATCGTTAATTTGTAGTTTAATCACACGGAGCGTACGTGAAAAAATATGTTTTCATATATGCGCCTTTGAAAGATGTAGTGGGCAAAAATTATTCGTTCTAAAAATTAAAATTTTGTAAATAGTTTAATAGGAATATCACGTACCATTAAA
Source organism: Druceiella hillmani (assembly GCA_039881145.1). NCBI lineage: Eukaryota > Metazoa > Arthropoda > Insecta > Lepidoptera > Hepialidae > Druceiella > Druceiella hillmani. The sequence goes on from JAYKKI010000001.1 coordinate 58,863,594, forward strand.
TGTTTATGAATACCTAAATGTGCACAGATCGTTCGTTATGCGAGTACCACTCGTGCTTGACAGGTTTTTTATCTCAAAATAAAGTAAATTTTATTCCCTAACATTATATCATCTTACCGTTAACAAACAATCATCATTTAAGAGTATGAACACATAATTACGAGTGGACTAATCGAATTGAATGTGATTTCGCTATTTCCATATCACATTAATAGAGTGAAGGTTGTTGAAAAATTAATAGTTTATTATTAAAAAAATTGGTTTAATATTTTACAGTTTATTATATTGAATAAAATAACAAATCATTTTTCTTCATTTAGAAATAAAGCACAGTTTTTTTTCTCCACTCTTTTTAAAGGAGGTTTACTTAATTTAGATTTGTAAAATAATACGTTGGGCTTGAATGTAATACATTCAAAAATATGGAAATTGGTGGGTAGCATGTGACTACTGGCGAAATGCCATTAATAATGAAAAGAGTATTGTGATAATATAATAACCATAACCACAATAAGTTCGCTGCCTCATTCGATATCGATATATCACAGTATTGGGAATGTACCAATATTATCAAGTTTCGAGGCAGGTATAAATAATTTTCGATTCAAGGTAAGTATAATATATAATTTTATATTATATAAACGACGCGTTTAGAACATAAATTAATTTAATGTATTCAGTTCAACTATTTATTTTTCGATAAAGTGGTCGCATGTTAATTTTACATTAATCAAATATTAATATTTTTTTTTAAATAATTTGTCAGTTTTATATTGATTGTAACAATAAGCTATAAGAACATATACGAACTATAAGAATGTACCGACATGTCCTTATCGATTCTGCGTTTTTTGTATAAAATAACAGTTACCGATTTATTTTATTTTTTAATTTGTTTATTAAAATTATTTAAAAGATGTATCAAATACCATACCTTAATGGTGTATTTCTGGTCTTTCAATTTTTTTATGAACAACTCTTAAATTAATCTTCTTATTGCCTAGTAGTTTTTTATATACTTATTTTTACTTCCGCAGTTTTCTACTGTACAATCATGTTCATTTACATTCTCGTTATGGTGATAATTGTTAATGGTGTTAAATAGATACACGAATAAATATATTCCAAGTATTAAAGATAAGCCTTGGCTTGTGTCAGCCTGGATTACTTACGGAGGGTTTTCTATCGAAGTGAAATTATTTTATTTATTGTAAGTCAACATTAATACGGACCTAGCCTAATTAATATTTTTAATACCTAGTATAATTAAGTGATAGGGACGAAAACTATAACATCTAGAATCATAGTTATAGTTTCCTCACAACTTTTGCCTAGGGTTGTAACCCTAATACCTAAAACCATGATTTTTCCATAATTTTAGGCACAGTAGTTTCTTAAACACAAAAAGATATACTATATAATAATATTAAAGATATATCACATTATGAAAATTATATTTTTGAGACCCATTAACCCTTTAAAACGATATCTTACATTATATACGAAAATTTAGAAATTTTTTTTAGGTAATTATTTTTTATAATGTCAGCTTTAAGTATATGCAAATTAATATGGCTTATTACTATATTAAATTTCAAGTTTCAACCTCAAGCGGTTTCTGAGAAAAACGGCTATAAAGGACGGATAGACGGACACGTGAGGTAAGGGTTGTTAGTTATTCTTTTAACATGCGGAACCCTAAAAATTCAATGAAAAATTTAATGGACATGAACCCAGGAATCCGCGGTGCGCCCGTTCGTCAAAGACTGCAAGTCTGAAATAAACCCAACACACCACGGCGATGACAGTTTTTTAATTAAAAAATTAGAATAGCTTGCATAGTTTATGAGAAAACATTTTGGTAGTTACCTTCACAAGGACAGATTTTGAATTATTTCAATGGCAGTTCAAGGCCGAGATCCAAAAACTACACTTGTTGCCTTCTCACAATACATCCTCGTAACTACAAATATCTTGCAAATATTTATAGGGAAGCATAAAAGAATCGTCACGAAACAGATTTGAATTATCGATTTTTCGGGGTTCCAAGGAAAATCTATTAATGGGATCAAATCTGTCCATGTACGCGTCCAAGGAAAATCTATTAATGGGGTCAAATCTGTTTATGTCCTTGTACGCGTTAGCCAGAGGATTATATCTTAAATAAGTATTGTTTCTTATGCGTGTACTCATATTCATGTCAATTTATTTTTAAAAGTGTGTTATTATGGGCGCTTTTAAGTGTTCTTAATTAGAAAACGAATTCAGGCCCCACCTCACCTATGAGCGCATTCAGTGATTCACATGAGCACACGATTACGTACGCTTTTTATCAATTTTCAAATTATTAAGTAATTTGCAATAAGTTTTAAAAATATAAGGTTGCAGATTAATAATTAAATAAATAGAATAGCGGATAAATTGAAGGAAATTAATGAATTAAAATCATTAATCTTACTATTGTGCACAAAAAGATATTTAATTTTAGTTAGAGCCTCAGCCACAATAGAACTTTTGACTTGCTCCTTAGTTATTTTCAGAATAGCATGAAGATATTTTTGTTTGTTTACATGAAATATTACAAACGAAATAAAATTATGAATGAAAACACTATGCTGAAATATATTTTTAATCGTTCCGAAAGCTTTTCGACCTCCTCAAAAAGATGTAACGTTTGTAAAAAGCCCACACTTTAACTTACCGAAAGTATTTTCGTGTCGTGGTAATTCTCGATGTGATTTTTTAAAAATATCCTTTCAATGAAGTCTTTGATGAATTCATTTTTAATAGTGTCATTTTTACTCTTTTTGAAATATGTCATTTTATGAGGTAAATATATCATGAATAGACGGTAATTTCTTTAATAATTAATTACTTTATTACCCTTTAAACCTTAATTTCTTATTCAGTTTTTCTATCGTATATTAATTAAATAAAAGTCAAAAAAGTTGTAATTCTTTAGGCGCGTTATGAAAAAATGAAGAGCGAAATTTTATAAAGGCGATATAAAATTGACAGAATGAAGTTGCTCACAATGCAACATATTTATAGGAAATCAACACCATGAAGTTGCTCACTAAACATATATTTACATAGTTTATTTAATAGATGAGTGGTCCATAATTTTATTTATTATCTGTGAGACTACTAACATCATTAATATCTTCACCGAATTCGAGGATGAATTACCCAATACCCAGCTACGATTAGTATCCAAAATAATAAATGGCTTCAATTTATGAATACAAAACCTAAGGATCTATACTTGACTGCATGAACGGGAAACATTTAATCAGCCGTTTGTGATGCGCTTTAGAGTTCGGCCGAGAAGCGAAGTCAAGATAGAGGATTACTTACCAGTCATTGGTTTGTTAGGACCTTTTTAATAAATAAAAAAATGTGATTTACACTCCGTCAACCATATCGTTCGTCAACCTTACCCCCACCAAGCTTATTTTAACTTAGCTTCAAATAGGCATATACAATTTTTTTCTTTTATGTACTAAATAAATTTGTAATTTGCAATAATTAATTATATATTTGACTTAAAATTTTAACACAACACAATATTTTCTAGGGATTTATAGACACTTAAAGAAAAAACCGTTTATGGCATGCAATATTTTCACGATAGACTTTTTCAACATAAGAAAATTATTTTGTAAAATAATTAAATGGGGAAAATAACTGCAAATTTTTGTGTAACATTTCAACACTCATCTTCTAAATTAAGCTTTAATTCTGAGTTTCTTCTTATAGAGCTAGTATATGAGATGAATATCATTATTCGTTGTGGTTCTATGTTTGTTCTAAGTAGTTTTTTATTTAACCAAAAATAATAACAATTTGTTCATAGCATAGCATCGACGTCATTACTGATCACTATCTGCACAGGATCTGCTCTCCAAATATAGTCCTTGTATTTTATATATATATATATATATATATATATATACATATATATATATATATATATATATGTATATATATATATATATATATATATACACACAACCTAATATAAATTCTTTAACCAATTGCTAGGAGTGACACGCTATTATCTGTAACACTAATTATCACTAAATGTATGAACCGAATGATATCCCCTTGATCATAAAATACGCCAAAAAGTTATATTTAGAATTCTAGAATTTTTTGGAAATTGCAAACATTCTGCGGTGGAATTAAATAGTCCACATAGTAAAGGGTATGCCTCGTTCTTCAATGTCATTTAATGGTAAAAATAATATTGGCGAAAAATAGGGACAACTTTGAAAGCCCTGTACCCCTCTGCTTGATTTAAGAATTTAATATGGTTATTCTACAGCAGAAGAGTAGCTTCAGATGCTGTCTCCGAAGTTACTTCAAAACTATGTTTCCAGGGAGCTGGAATGATGATTATATGTCATGGGACTCACAAGTCAATCAAACTTGTGTCTTTTCACACGACATTTAAATACAAATATTGAATATATGGTTGATATCTTTTTATTGTTTTGATTTCTTTTTTAAATCTGGGGAAGAATTTCTAATAAAATACAGATATATATGAAGAGATGAGGAAGATGTTTCAATTTTTAAAAGGCGATTCAAGTCCATGAGATGGCATATCCTAAAAATTTGTTATAAATACGGATGATTAGAGACATGACAAAATACAAAAATTATCAAGCATATAGACACGGATGATTAGAGACGTGACAAAATACAAGAATTATCAAGCATGTACAAAAACATATGTATATTGCTACTATTACGAATAATAGAACCACAGTGCAGAGAAATATAGTATATAATTTTTTAAAATTGTAAATAAACCGAATGAATACATTTTTGAGTTAATATAGTTTGTCGACTATTTTGTTCATAAAAATCTAAAAATATACCCGGAATCTAGTACATATAAGCAAATGGATTAAATAATTAATAAATTATATAATTTATTCATTGCAAATTTTATATTTTTAAAAAACGAGGAAAGGAAAACAGACGAGACATATAACCAAATGAGTTCATATATTTTAATTACGTAATTAAATAAGATTGATTTAATTGAATTAGCTTTTAGGATATCACTATAATGCCAGTATTTTTTTTTAGAAAAAGCCAACAAATATTTGGAGGTTTAAAAAATAATTTTTTCAACCCGTATAGAATACCATTAAAACATTTAATAAAGTGTTTGCATCGGAACAGATAATTATTTTTTTTCTGTGGTAGAAGATTGTGAAACCGCATTCGGTACGTGTCGATACCTTGACTCTCAAAGATATTACCACCACTCTGTCAAAGATAAGATTTTAATGTAGTCTTACTCATTTTCTCAACTCTCGATCTGTATATTTAACATCTCGAAATTGTTAGAAGAATTGGTGTAAACAGCTCATAATTTTTGAACCTCATATCGCATCCTCAATGTATTTGATTCCGTGCAATTTAATAGCTGCTAAATGAAAATTATGAAAAAAATATTGGGACGTACGACCACTAATTTTTCCAACTCCTGATCATTTCTGAAATAAGATTTATATTGACTCATCGGATCTATGATAACATGTAAAATGAAACAAGTTTTCGCTATATACTCTTGCTAATGTTGCCGAAGATAATCTTAGGAGTTTAGTTTTCTAATTTGACTGATATAAGAAACTGAAAGCCTGATTTAACTGATATAAGAAAATATTATACATTACAAACAAGGGCAAGGGTGTTTTTGCATAGTGTTACCGACTTCAAATATTATGAAAGAAAAGTTGTGTCTGCTTAAGAAGAGTTTAATTAAACCGGTTCTGATATATTATTCTTTTCTTTTTGTTACCACAGACTCTTTTTCCAATGAACAAAAAATGGGCGCCTTTGGTATCCGGCATACATTTTAAAGGGAAATTTTATTTAAAAAATTATGAGAAAATTATGGTCGTTGACATTTCCTAATAAGTAATTTACTTTTGCTTAACAAGTTAGTTATATTTGCATTTTTCCATTTAAAATATTTCAATTACTTTTCGAAGCCGACAAATGGTAAATAGACTATTTGATTTGTGTGATACGTGAATATAAAATGTCACTTAGTACAAAATACGTAATTATTTATGTTTTGCACAATGATTGGGTATAATAAAAAAAAACATTTCTTTTCCAACAATTAATCTGTCATCGCTGTCAATTTAACAAATAATTTAACTTTTACGTGGCTACGTATGTCAATTAAAAGGAAGTATTAGAAAAATACTATTATGGGCTTACTTATTTTTTTTGATAAATCAATTTGTTTGTATAATATCCTAAATTATATGAATAGACGAATTACTATTGAATCGATTTAATAGCTAAACCCAAAAAATATAATTAACTTACTTGTAAAAAGTACTCTCAACTTTTTAATAAGATAAACTAAATATTATAGATAAATGGTATCCATAAAAAAACAATACAATTTGTTTTAAAGTGCATTTGACGGGAAAGAAGTTGTGAAGAGTTGAATATTAAATTGCCCTCTATGAAAGAGACTACTTTTCCGTTTTTTTTCGAATCAGCACGAGCATCAAAAATTTATTTAAAAAATATTATAAAATTAGTTATTGCCTTGCAACTTATTAGACGAGTATGATTAGTTTTTTTTCTTTTACTTTTTGTTTGCTTTTACTTCTATTGGATTGCTTAGACTTGGGTTGGGCTGGATTTAGTTGTGTCGGGTTTCTTTTTGGGTTAGGTTGGGTTTTCTTTGGATTGTATTTGGTTGAATTAGATTAGAATTCCCTTTGTTTGGTTTGTTGTAGATTGCTGGCTGGATTGGCTTGGGTTGTATTGGATGGATTGGCTTGGGTTGTCTTGTATTAGGTCGCGTTGTAATGGAATAGATTCGGATAGGATTTGGTTGGTTTGGGTGTAGTTGGGTTTGATTTATACTGAATTATATTGGGTTGGGTTGAGTTGGGCTGGATTGGGGTTGCTTTGAGTTGGGTTGGATTGTTATGAGTTTGCTTTGGACGGGATCGGATTGTATATGGTTAAATTTGATTTTGTTGTGTTTTTGGATTTGCGTTGTGTGGGAATTAGTTTGCTATGGATTGAATTAAGTTACCTTGAATTGAGTTGGGTTGGGTTGGCATTGGGTTGTATTCGGTAGGATCAGCTTTGAATTGGGTTGGGTTTGTTTTGGACTGGATTGGATTAACTTAGGTTTGCTTTGGGTTGTGTTGGGTTGCTTTGGCTTGGGTTGTGTTGGATTAGATTGACTTGGGTTAGGTTGTATTTACTTTGGGTAGATTTGGGTTAGTTTGGGTTGGGTTGGGTTTCTTTTTTATTGAGTTAGGTTGGATAAGGTTGGATTGGGTTTGCTTTGAGTTATAATGCTTAGGTTGCTTTGGATTGGGTTGCGTTGGGTTCCTTTCGATTAGGTTAGGTTTATTTTTATCGAGATTATTTTCGAATTGCTCCGTGTTGGGTTGGGTTTTTCTTCGGGTTGCGTTGAATTGGGTTGGGTTGCGTTGGGTTGTGTTTAATAGGTTTAGTTGGGTTAGGTTTGCTTTGAATTAGGTTGCATGTGGTAGTAAAGTATATGGATACAATTTATGTATATATACTATATTTGTGTATTTACTAAGCATCCAGTAGCTACACAATTCTTAGTTGTTGTACTAACGCGTTAGAAATAAATTTTTCATAATTTTAACTTCAGATAACGAAAGATAACGTTTCGTATGGATTGTAACTCCAAATTTAAGCACTTGATGGCATCATCTATGTAGATGTGCATCATTAATATATCGTTTGTGAATCAGCCGAGAGATTTTTTGAGAGGTGCGGCTTGGACATATGATGAGACAGCGAGACAGTAACGAGGGTTGGATGTGTTTGGGTTTTATCAACAAAAAACAACGAGGTCGTGCATCACAGTCACTTCGTTTGTAATGGGTATGTTCGATCCTGTAGCAAAACCGATGTATATATTCACCGTTTGCATACTTGAGATTGATATTTTAAGCTTCTATAAATGAAATCATAATATCTAATAAATTATTTCTAAAGAGTTATGATTTGTTATGAAATTTTCATATTAAGTAAATTCCTATTAAACGTTAAAAAATATAACAATACCTGATAATTTTAATAATTCCAAAAAATCTATTATATTTTAATACACTATTAAAATATCAATGGGATGCTAAAATGTAAGATGAAATAGATTTTGACATCCATTTTTCACACACATTTTTCACATGCATTTTCAATGAAGTCAACATTAGTAAATAAATTACTGAAATCAATAAAGTATTCACAATTTTACAAAAATACAAGCAGAAAAGAAAAATGCAATAATGCTACAAATGCAATTTTTATATACCTTTAATTTTTTTGTAATTTGTTCTAAGTAGCATTTACATGCATTTGATGTACAGAATAAATAAAGAACAATAATTATTTGTTCATTAAATTAATTTTAATAAGTTTATTCAAGTGTTTTGACATATATAACAATTTTTGATCTTTTTGCATTCTGCAAAAAATATTAATTTTTCGCTTGTTCTATTTGTGAGTATGCAGTACATAACTGACCATGTAAAAAGCGTGTATGTTTCAGATTTACCAAACGAATGCTTTTGAATTTGCTTGTACAACTCGAAGAGTTCCATCAAGCGGTTTAAGCGATTTCTTATATGTCATGATGCACTAATGATAGACAATTAGACCTTTGTAATTATCACATGCTTGAGTTGTGGCGAAATATATATTTGACGGCAATTTGAGCACCAAATGCGCTATTCACCCACCGTCCAATAAAGTAGCTGTAATACGTGATGCCGCAGGAGCCAAAGCATTTCCAATTTGAGAGCGAATGTGAGCTAATAGTAAACTTATGAGGAACGTTTTCCTTGTGTCGTTGGGCGAATGAAGGAAAAACATACTGTCCTATCCCTTTCGCCAATTTTTGGTCTACAATTGAAAGTTGTTTGTTTGCTCTGACAAACATACCGCATTGAACTGTTGTTCTTTCAATAAATTTTGGTCATTAAAGTCACAAGCAGAACGTTGTTGTATAACTGTACCAAGTGAACGAGGGCTTTGTCGTTGATGGTTAAGCAAACATCTTTTTCGAAAGGTATTATCGTTGTTAACGATACGAATACCGTGAGAAATGTCTATCCTCAAGTCATTTCCCAATGTTAGTCGTTTTCGAGTTAATGAAGCTATAGGCAAATTTTTCTATATGTCTGGCATCCTACGATTGATGATTATTGTTTTATACGATTGATGATAATACTTTGACAAATATACCTTCTTCGCACAGCGAAAAAACATATATTAGTATTGTGTGCGCTAGTGCATTGCCATGGAACAATATTTCGTGCGTTCTCTACGATGAAAAACATGGGGGTACCGACTAGGAAGTGAGAAATTCAAAATGCGCCATACCACACAACCTCCTTGCTCCTAATATATCGACCTATCTGAAATTGAATAACTTAATTTATGCGCGCGTCGGGATTATAAACACTGAAAATTTCCATATTACTGCCCTTGTTGACGTATTTCCGTATGTACTTTATTGATTGGTTGAAATTGTAATATTAAAAATGCAAGCAGAAAAGAAATATGCTATAAAGGCACTTTTTATGTAGCTTTAATTTGTTTGAAATAGGTGCACAAATACAAAACCGGTACATTTACATGTGTAAATATATGAAAAACAATAAACATTTGTTCATTGAATTAAATTTGTTTTGGCGTATACAACATGGTTGATCTTTCTGTCTTCTGTAAAAACAAATAAATTTTTCGGTTATCCCACTCGTGAGCATGCTACATATAACTGACCATGTAAAAAACCTGGATTTTCCAGATTTAATGTACGCATTTGAAACGATTGACCGTGTGACTTTTTGATGGTAACCTTAAATGTTTTAGATTATAAAGGCGAATAAGGTACAATCCATTTGTTGTAGATTTCAATATCGCCATTTCTTGTTCTTCCTATGGTATCCGGCATACAAAGGTGAATAATTACTAATTCATTAGATGCGTAGTGATTATTTTTAACAGACTGTGGCGCAGCAAAGGAAGGATAATGAATTTATAAGTCCGCGTAGTCGTATGTCTCTGTATATAAATGTTCTATCGCAGCCCAAAAACTGCTGAACCGATGTTAGCAAATTAGGTATCAATAGATTTGTATTTAATATAAGAATGGTTTTTGCGGACTCGCAGTTTTAGCAACAAGTTGTTTTTAAATCCAAAAAATATTTTGGCGGATTCGCAATAAAAACATTATTGAAAAAAAATGCGCGCATTTTATCAATAAAAATATCATTCAACAAGTCTTAAAAAATTATTATGAGATTTTTTAACCATTTTTTTTACAAACATGAAAAAATAGCCAAGTTTGGTACAAATAATAAAAATACATAGTTCTATTTGCACCCGGTTTCGAACCATGAGTATGAAAATAAGCTATCAAAAATGGTAAAATAAAAACGAAGCTATAAGAAACTGAAACCCTACTCTATTGAAAAAAACTGAAAATTACAAAAACAAATTAGGTAATTATAATCCTTACTGAATTGTGAAGACGTAGGCGACACCCCCTTACCCTTGTACCCTTTGACATATGTTGTACTGGAAACATATTTACATCACAAAACTGAAAAATGTCCATGGCTTCACAATTCAATAACGTTTGTCTTTTAGTGAAATTACGAAAACTTGATTTTTCTACTTTTCAGTTTTTTTATAAATTAGTTTTTATTTCTCGTGTTGATAATGTCAAAAATTATCCCTATATTAAAAAACCGGAAAAAATTTTCTCCTGTAGGTGACAATGTAATATCGAACTCCTCAAAAGTTTTCTTCAGTGAGTAGCACATTTAAAACTTATACTTTGACCTTAGTGTGGCTACCTTTATTGCTTAAAAAGTAGCAATGGCTTTTCAATGAAAAACGCAAATATCTCTTTCTATCTTAATTATCTGGCACTTTAAGTTTTTTGGTGTAGTATCATTTGTACATATATAAATTTAATCAGTCATTATGATAGAGAAGCATGCTCTGTGCTATAGGAAAAGTTCCTCACATTTGCATTGGAATTGCGCTGTTCCTCGAGAAATCCTTTAAAACAGAGTTCTAAATAAAAACTATATAGTGAACAGCGACGGACAACAACTAAGCTATAATTTTATTGTAACAAATCAGTCGACAAGAAACCAAGAATTATGGATGAATAAATTTATTAATTTATAAAGTCTTTTCGAGCCATAAATGCTACAGATAAATACGAATAAATTTTCGTTTATATCGCATATTTTTTAACGTGCAAGCATCAAAGACAAGACAAGACAAGAAACCAAAGAATTATGGATGAATATATTGATTAATTTATAATTTTATAATTTTCATTAATCAATTTTCTGTGATATCTTTTCGTGCATTTGTTATCTGCCATGCATGGTGATTGTGAGTACTTAACATCGTATGGTCCACACACTATATTTTTGTTGATTATATCAAACAGCAAACGATATTCTTCAGGATCTGGGGTTTGGGCACAAATGATGTTATCAATTTGAACTGAGGGTATATTCATTTTGAGTCATATGAGGATGTATGCCTAAGGAAGACCTTTCTTTTACCATTCAACGGAATATACCTAGTAACGAGTTTCATCATAAATCAGATGTTTCACAAGCAAATCCATCAATTTTATCAGTTTTGCTTGAAAATTCGTGCAGTAAAATCGTATGGATGGGGTTGAGCTTGAACGGCAACATAAAATCTTTCATATCGTCCACTTCTTCATTCCACGTGAATGTGATGAAAAAAATTGGAACGTTTTTATGAAAGCACATATATCATGAGTATATGCACATATATATGCCAGTGAACGTTGCAGGAAGTATGATCATTTTGCCAATGTCGCTGAGTTTTCATTGTTGGCAATCGCATCTATTAAATTAATGTACTCTTCTGAGGGCAAATCTTTTTGAATAAAGAGGAGATGTTCAGATTCAATTTTGCATGTCATCAATTGTTATACCACGTATTAGTGAAACAAATGACTTGTTCAAATTGAAATTAATGATAACTATACGCTTTTAGAAATATATGAAGTCCTAACCAAATGTTATTTACACTAATTGCATTGTATCCTCTGATTTATACATTTCATTCAAATGAAACATAAAAGTCATAGACTTAAAAGCGTGGTTGCGATATATCAAAATTCATAGAGGCTGAAATTCTAGTAACATATTTATATATATTCTTTATCTTATTTACCATTGTTTGTGTGATTTATTTACCGGGTAATAGAAAAATATAACGTATTAATTAAATAGACGTTTAAAATGTAGTCTATGTTAAAAAAGGCAACTAATTTACCATTTTAATATATTTGCAATTTAATTCAACTGCAGCATTAATATTAACTGAGGAGATCGGACAAAATCAAGAAATCGATTACAATTACATTATGTTATTAAACCACGTACTAATTAATCCGATTTGACTTCCCAAACTAATTATTAAACTCAAACCTCCGGCGTAACTCACAGTGACCACTTGGCGTATCTCTCGGTTCGAATAAATTATGTTCGGTCATAATAAATTATGTTTTCATAATTTTGGCTGATGATATAAATAGAGACACTTAGAAGTAAATCAACACGTATCATGTCCATGAATAGCTTATTACATACAAGTAATAAATTTAATTCACTTCCTTTCTTTAATTGGTATGTTGTTTGCGATATTTCCGCCTTCGTATATCCATAAATAATTATTCACACAGAGAACTTTATATAATTTGTTTATGCATTTATTCCTTTGTTAAAAACATTTTGATACATAATTGACTCAAACTGAAATCCAATATAAAACCAAGCTAACACCGCATGTCGTGTTTAAAGAGAGGTAGTGCAAGATTTTAATTATTTCTACAGCCTCATTTCGTTATACCCAAAATTGTAAAAGTTGTAGCATGAAGTAATTATAAAAACATCTAATAGCGGTCAACAGGCAGAACGATTCTCACTTATTTGTGATGCCAAAAACTTAAATAATCATGATTTAGGAACCATTTACTATACATTACAATACTCGTAGAAGCATGTGAGAAAATACTAAACCATTACTTGATACGTATTAGATCATATAAATAAAACGAAAACAAAAACTTATTAAGAAGACAAGGCAAGAGCTTAACAATAAAACTTAATGTGTTTTCTTACACATTGTCCATAAAAACTGGCCTGAAATTTTGGATGCAGAAAAATTATACGAATATTTAACGGAAGTACATATACTGTTTGTTTCAAATTATATTTTTTATGACCTATAAAAATGATAGGTCGCTACTTCGCACCGATAGTATTTAAACGCCTCATTTATTATATTGAGTTCTGGAAATTAATCTTACGTCGAGGGACCGAGTGACAAGGACTTGAGAACTGACAGTCACTTGTGAGGCGTTGACGAGGGTTGCTAGATATACCGTATACCCATTAATAATTAAATAAGAACGTGAAAGCATGAGTCGTTCTAACCTCGTTCACATTGAGCATTTGTGGAATTACATTTTAGAATAACAATAATTCTAACTTTGATTTGATTTATTTTCTTAAGTCGAGAGTTAGTTTCGTCCAGTATACAATATTAATTATTCTTATCACTTCTAATATTGTGAGTATTAATGTAAGAAGATAGAAACGTCATTCCTAATAATACATTTTCATTGCAGTAAATTTAGATCTTGATGCAGAGTAGTAATCAAGATTAAACTTATTATCATCGTCGTTTAATAAAATTATAGTATTTATTCTGGATACTACGAAAAGTGAGTTTATACCTACATCTTTAACGAGATATAATTGCTTCCATAGAGAATATGATACGTCAACACCAAGATTTACACACATTTTGTGAATTATTGCTACATAGGCAGTCTCATCGCGTCAACCAAAATACTAAACTTTTAGAAATTATTCTTGCGGAATAAGAAAAATACTTTATGAAGCTATAAACGTAAATATTTGTTTAATATCTTTAAATTGGTAACTAAATATTAATAGAGAGAGGGAAGAGAGATAGAACAGGACAAGAGAGGAAGAGAGAGGTTAAGTAGATAATAGAGAATCATAACTAGAATAAGTTTTTCAGAAGAATCTAAAACTTTAGTACAAGCTATCTCTTATTAACGTACTCATTCAGTATAACATTGTAATGCATTCAACATTACAATATCGTCATATATGTCAGTTTCTACAGTTTTAGATCTATATTCAGGGAATTCTGCAAGTAAATGCATCATAAAGAGGTCTCAATCAAAAGTGTTAATGTTCCTCCTACATACGTATAGAATGAAACAACACTTTCTTTTATATAATCTATAGAGGATGTAAAGAAAAGGATTTCTTAAAATGAAATTGTGGTTTTGTTTGCCATTTTTTTATAATAAGCCTTGATTACAAACTATAAAACTTCAAACTGAAGTGCAATTTTTTCCGTTCCGACTATAATTTTTCGACGATGGGTTTCAAAACTGTAAAAAAAACTGGATTACGGCTGTCGATTCAAATTATTTTATTTAATTTGAACCAACAATTTGGAGAAGTATAGAAAACCAAACAATCTACTTTATGCAACAAGTATTTCTACAGGTTTTGTTATCTTAAAGCAATTGCACTAATTTAAAGCCACTAAAAATTTATGCACAAATTAATTTATATCTATCATTTTTGTATTAAAGCCACATAAAACTAAATTAACCGTGATAGTAAATATTAGTTAATATACTATTCGAAAAAGAATTAATGTGTGATTAACTCAAGTTCTGATAAAACTAAATTTTCTGAATGATGGGCATACTTTATTTTCCCTCATAAACAGATATTTGTAGTGGAACAGCTATCTCTAAGTTGACGCCTATCATTGGTAAATTTTAATATTAGGAATATACTCACACCGCCTCTGAATTGCGACGAAAATCTTATTCTAGTAAGGGATTAACTTAGATATCTGATTTCAATATATTATCGAGACAAAATGGTGACATAACAGAATTAAAATTTTTACTCAGTGGTTCATTCAGAAATGCAATGTCCAGGAAAATATCAATAAAGCAGAGAAAAAATAGAAGGAATCCAGACGAAAAATTTACCCAATCGTATAATTATGATATACCCTAATATGAGAGCGTAGTAATCAACTAAACAACCTACTTACAAATATTTAAAATATAGTATTATATTATATAATAGAAGGCTACAGAGCTACTATTCCTCCGAATCTATTTTAGATTCGGAGTACGGAGGAATAGCGGTGAGCAGATGCAGTTGAAGTGAGCAGATGAAGCTTAAGTCTCAGAGTACAATCTTTTTCTCAGATTATGTCGAACGTAAAAATGGTTCTGTTTAAAATGTCGTGCGTTCTAAATCGTCTTGCTTTCGCTTGATTGTACGCCTGTCTCTCGTTTATAATCACAATTTAGAACTGTAAACGTTATACGCAGAAAATTTGTAAAAATTATGTAAACTTATAACGACAAAGAACATGCGAAAAAAATGTCTAACAAAGCACATGGGAAAAAATGTATTTAAAATAAACCAAGGATATAATAACACAATACGTATTTAGCTAATAACATATATAAAATTTAGCTTTTAAACTGTACTTTTACTTTTAAATGTTATACACATAACATTTGTAAATGTCATGTATACTTATAACAACAAAGTACATGCGAAAAAAATGTCTGACGTGTTTATTTGTATGCGAAATATTTAAAGAAGAATAGAATTTTTTTTTAATTTCTTAATTTTAATTTTAATTAAAATTATCTCAAAATTGAGTATCCCTCCTTCTTGTATTCTAAATTACACGGAACGAGTTTAAACAAAAATTACACATTTAGTACATTTTACTTTACATTGACATTTAGTACATTTACAATGAAAAAATAAGTTTCATATTGATTTTCTATATCGTTTAGGAGAAATCATATTTTTTAATATTTTTTTTCTTACGTTTATAATCAGGTGGCAATAAGAACAATCTTCCTCAATTTTACTAATATATTGCAACCACTAGAGCATATTTTGTTATACTATTCGGCGAACATACCAGTTACTGCATCATGTTACTGGATCATGTTCGCACTTTATGTTGTATGGTAACAAAATCAAAATATTGGGTTGGCTAATAAGTAATGAGCGGTCATTAATGTTATAATTCTTTAATATATTTATATTTTAAAATTAATTAATAATTTATAATAATCACCATCATTTTGTACTAAATTTGCTCCAACGCACTGTTATGGAGTGGATAGCATCTGCATAAAATTCATGTGGCTTGGAATGATGAAATTGGACTATAAACTTGGTCTTCATCATCAAAGTTTTTTTTGTATAAAGCGTTGCTGAGCCATCTAAACAAATAATAATTAGTAGGTGCAAGGTCTGGTGAATATGGCGGGTTCTGTGTCCAACCAAATTCAAAATTTTAATGTGGGATTGTTTGGCTATATAAGGATTGAGCTACGGCTATGGATGGTCTTGGCTAAGTTCATATGGTATCCAAGTACTGCATTTAAAGCTTTTATCCAAGCGCTGTAAATGATTCTCTATAGTTCCGTCGGAGCACCCGAGCTCAGTGGCTAGCAAGCGTGTCGTTAATTGACTATCTTCTTCAATCTTAACAAATATAATCTTAACAATTTTAACCTATCTTTATCCGATTCCACCGGTCGACTAGTACGTGGTTGATCCTTCAGAGAATAATCGTCGCTGCAAAACCGCTGGAACCATCGTTTTGCATTAGCTTTAGATATTGCTTCAGGAGTGACGCGTTGGCATATGTTACGGGTACCTGATTGTCTTATATGCGTCTTAATGTCGTCCATATTTTATGTGTGTTAATAGTGCAGCATCTTAGTTACTATTGAAATAGTGAGAGTGTGCCGCGTTCTTTAAATATTTTCGATCATGGAAGCTTCTAGAACGTTCCCGTATTTTCTAGATAATTTTCGAAAAATATGCTAATTACTTTTTAGCCAACCCAATAATTAAAAGAATTTACATTTAAAAATAGGTAAGTTTGTCCACCGTAAATATTTGCATAGAGTGGATAATATTTTTTTTCGTTATCTTGAATTAAGAGTGTCGGTAACGTTTATCGGGATTGTAAATAAACAAATATCGGAAATTCGAACTTCGATTTACTTCCGATTTTGTAGAACGAGTCAATTTCTCAATTCACTTTATCGTTTCTTGATATTGCACTATATTAAATCTCTTATTTTATCAATAATAACAAAAAATAGATATTCTATGGCTGAATATATTTTATTTCGCTTAACGTAAAATTATAATTATTTAATATATTTATAACTATGCTGAACTTTAGATAATTTTTTTACTATACAAAGCTTTATATAAATTTTGCTCTTTAATAAACGAAAAATAGACTTGATTATTTTTTATCTCTCATATAAGAATCAACTATTTATCTATCGCTGGGGCTAGATTAAGTGAAGGACTTTGACCTGCGCCACCGCATTACACCAATCCGCAAGATCATCCGAACACTTTCCTTAGCCCCGCATACCCAGCATTTTCAGATTTGATCGTAGACAACTTCATCCAGCCTTGATGCTCTCGGTCGTCCTGGCCTCCTTCTACCTTCAGTCCGGCCCAGCAGAAATTTTCGCATCACTCTTCTCTCACGAGTTTAATGTGCTCACCGGATACGCTAGAGTATTTATATATACATTATTTATACTTTTCGAATATAAACTTATATTTTGTGCCCAAAAATTATATTTTTTAATTCTCAAAATTCACGCAAATTTCAATCATTTTTATTAAATCTTAATTTAATTTCCTGTTTAGTATTTTTACTATAGTACATGGTTTTTTGTATTGTAAATGTTTTTTGTATTGCAATTATAAATTATGTTACAAATTATTTTTTATCAGAGTGGAAACTGAAGGCAGCATTATCCCAGTAGTCTACAGTCACTACACTACAGTCACTACTTTTCTTCGTCTTTTATATTGTCACGGAAATTACAGTTTCAAAATAAATTAAATGAGTTTGCTTTATTTATCGCATTACTCTTAAATTTATTTGACTTACCATGAATCTTGTGACTAATTATAAGTGCACCTGAAATATTTTTTTTTTTATATTTAATTTTAGAATCTTTGCAAAGTACGTATACTTTAAAGCAGTTAAACTAACGAATCGTCCATGGAAACCTCTGTAAACTTAGTATAATATTGAAATCGTAAATATTTGCAATACTCAACAAAATTATAAAAGAAAATAATTTGATTTATACCATACAGAGACCATTTTCAAAGTAAATATGTTTTGTTGGTATTAAAAAATAAAACGTAGATGTCAGGACTGGTTAATTAATTAAAAGTTATGAAGTGTATTTCATTGTTAACGTAATGAAACCACTTATTATTAAAGTCTGTAAAAATAATCGTAAAGATTTGTATTGACATTGGCGGCATTTAGAATTGCTGTAAAAGGGTATTAATTCCAAAGCCTTTAATTATTTGGTAGTAAATTAATGTTTATACAGATAACATTATAAAAATGCATTTTCTACCCATTTAAAAGCCAAATATTTATATTTAGGTTTTCTTGTAGTGTTGGGTAAAAGCTTTTTAAAAATTTGAGAAAGCTTCTACCTAAAGCTTTTTTGCTAAAAAAATGTTATTATCGTATTGATGAAAATCAGAGAAAAATTTCTGGTAATAAATGTATTAAATTTAACATTATAAGTAATTTTTAGAATAACTTAAAACAAAATAATATGTGATTCAAATTGTATAGTATTACTCTCCCATAAGATATATATAAAATTATTTACATATATCCTATGGGAGATGAATGTAAATAATTTTAATATAGTAAATTTTACATATATCTTAAAGAAGAATGGATAATGTAGAAGGATCTTCAGAAAAGGAAATACAATGTATGGTTCAATTTGCCTATAACTAAAACAAAAAGTGCATTAAATTAGTTTGGACTAGATAATACAAACCATTCTTTCATAGTGTTTCAATATGAAAATCCTATTTCGTTGGTTAATACACCATTTCATTGAAAATTTGTTTTTCCAATCTTACCAAATTTTAAGGTATACTTATACTCTTTAAAAAAGCTTGACAAAATAAATGCGACTTTAATAATTAGTTAATAATTCTCACAATTTTTGTGTAAGATCAAAAATATAAACCTTAACATTTTTTAGCCTTTAAATGTCTTAAACAACGTACTACTCTGCCTTTTTAAGCACAACAAAATAATGACTATATGATTTATTATTGAAAATTTATTGAAAACTGTTTGTTGAAAAATTTTGAAAATATGAAGTAAAATATAATATGAGAAGAAAAATTTAAAACAATAAAAGTAGTGGAAATAAAAATAATACAAAAAGTCTATAAATAAGGTATGTAACGAATAAAAACAAAACAAGAAAAAAACGGTATTTAAAAACACAAAATAGGCTAAAAATGTACAAGTAAAAAAAATGTATAAGTAAAAAAATTTATCTAAAAACGATTTCATTTATTTTTCAATTCCCTCTCTGCAAATTCAGCACGAATATTCACTTTCTGCTTGCTTCTTTTGCTTCGAGCTTGACTTAACAAAATTGCGGATTTCATGGAGGGCATTTGCGGATTTCATGGAGCTCTTCGTTGTCTCTGCTCTATTTGTTCCGTTTGAAACAATTAAAGTTGGCTGAAAATGAGCCGGATATCCCAATGCTGGCTGGTGGTGCGTCTCCTGCATATTGGTGTCCACGTCCAACATTGTTTCTTGAACCTCACCCCTAGGCTGACTAAAACGAACATCTTCCGTTGCCTCGGACGAGGTTGGCAAATTTTTCGCGGCTTCAGCTAAAATTGCTGCTCAGGCGGATCTGTAGATAATTAACTCTAATTAATTCAATGTCAATTCATGAATATTACAAAGCTACAAATTTCAATATATTTTCGCATATCAGAGGAAAGAAAATAAAATAAAAGTCCAATTGAAAAGTTCTTAAATGAATTTTACAATTTGTAATTTTAAGGGTGATTAAATTACAATCTACTTTCGTTTGTAATGCTGCTGCTTCAGTATTCAATATAAATTCGAAGAAAATTCACTTCAACTAAAGCAATCTAAAAACTTTCGGCGCCCCTTTACTACATTAATTAGTTTCTAAAAACACTATAAATAAAATATTAATTATAACCTTTATCGAAATTCGCGTTATTTACCTCGACTGAATTTCTGTGCAAGTCTGCCCGTTTGAGTGGACTTCCACAATTAGCCCTGGCGCTATTAAGGAAACGACGGGGTCAATTTAGTTGTAGCTAATCGAGTTTTCTCCACCGGTGCGTGGCTTTTACATTAAGCCAAAGTCGGAAAAGTTGATTTCCTTTTGCCTAAAAAAACGAATATAATATGTTTCCAAGCTAATAATAACTTTAATAATTGATCAATAAATTTTGTTATATATTTAATAATACAAGTATTCCCTGAAAATATATACATAAATACTCTAACCATTTTGTTTACACATAACTAGAGTTATAGTCTACTTTTATACTCTATTATTTTTATTATATATCTACGTGACTGTAACTTATTTTGTGAGCCTTTCAATAAAACGTTCTATTTTCATTGTAAACGTGAAAATTTGACTATACTTATCCTTTTTTCATCTTCACGTTTGCTCTATCGGTGCGTTTATTTTCAATTACATCTTTGTAAGAGATCGATATCCGCACTCTGTTTCCGTGTAGTTTCTTTTCCTTGTATTCATTTCACTACTTTTGTTAACCGCAATACTTTTAGTTAAAACAAACGACGCTTACAACTGTCAGTAAATAATTCGATATGTCAATTAAAGATGTGCCTAAAATTAGCTAACGATTGATGCGCAGTATATACTGCGCAAGCGATGCCAAATAATCATATTGAAATCTCACTTTAAAGATACGTAAAAATGTTGCGTGGTGAGGCCATCTAACGGCTAAATTGTTTTTAACGCTCTGAATTTCGTATGCTCTAAACTTTGGTTTTACTCCTCATAAAATTTCATACCGGCGCTATATATGAAAATAAATTCTTAAGGAATGAACTCAAAAAATGATCGAAGAAAGAGATATAAAAACAGTTGTGACGATATTTAATAAAGTTTGAGTGAGCGTCATAAAAAATTCAACAAATGCATATGTGAGGTAAAAATTAAATGTATGCCACATGATTATGATGCTTGTGCTTTTAGTTTATTATTCCGCAAGTAATCATTAATGTATATACATGGATATGTATGTATATGAGCCATTACCAGAGATTCTCCATCATTCAAAAGTACCTTGATATTCCATTCATAAAATCAAAATGAAATTCTTTGGAATGCAAAAAACTGCTGGGATAATAATAAAAATATTTCTTAACTAGAAATAAGGGGCAAAAGAAAACTTGGAAAACCAATGAAAATGCTGGTGGAGAAAATTTTGATGGGAAGGAAGACAATATACAAGATAATACGGCTATGTATAACAGATTTGTTTTCATTTATGAATAAATTCATGAAATATTAATTTCTATTCAAGTATTTTAACAATTAAATTAAATTAAGGAGAGAAAATTTATAAAACTTTTACTTGTACATCTCAACGCGTTAATTAAGTAAATTTGACACCAATAAACCAAGTGGTTTATTCAAGTACTATTCCCGCCATACCACCCGGGTAGTCTCATGGCCCCTCTTGGGACCCGTAACGACCCACCTCATACAAAAAGGGGACCTTCGAAAGTCCCCTAATAGTGTCCCTTATCTACAATCGCAGCGCTTCCACCCAACAGGGTTAGAGTCTGCTCCTGCTCAATGTGTCATTTAGGATCTCCATTTTTAAAAGGACGCACTTGGCGAACGTTCTAAATGACTCAAAGATTGGACCATTCTCAACCAAGTCTCGGTGACTGAAGATACCACTCTCTAAGTCTCCGCGTGATTCTACTCTAGTATTTCCACGTATGCTCTCAAACAAAACTCTACGCGCAACATCGTGCTCACTGCAGTGGAAAAGAACATGATTCATGTCCTGCGTCTCAAATCCGCAGGTACACGCCGGGCTATCTCGAAGGGCAAACCTAAACAAACTGGCACGAAATGCGCCGTGTCCCGTTAGAAATTGTGATGTATAATAATCGGAGACAAACCAATTTTTATTTAGTCGCTCTGACACCTCGGGGAAAAACATTCTGGCCGTTTCCCCTTTAGAATCAGGCGAAGACCATCTAGACTGCCAGTTGGCAACGACGATCTCTAAAATACGTCTCTTTCTAACAAAAAGGGATTCATTAGCCAAAAACTCAAAAGTCAACGGACCCGCAACAAAACTCTTACCTCGTGCCAAGATGAAATTTGCCGCCCGTTCAACAATTGCAAGGTCAGCAGGCAGAAGACCAGCCAAAACATGCAACGCATCCGTTGAGCACGTTCTATAAGCTTTGGTCAGCGCCCGAAGCGGCGCACGCTGCGATCTCAGTACCACCCGTCTAACGCACCACGAAGCCCACACCGATGGCGCATAGGCCAATATAACAAGGTATATTGCCGTATACATCAGCTTGAGGGTGGAGTTGTTTAGCCCCCAGCCAGCCCCGGCAAGCCGGGCCATGGCATGGAAAGCGACTCTTGCCCTCTCACCGATGTACCGCGCCTGCGGTAGGAAACTCCGTCGTGCATCAAGGACCATGCCTAGGTAGGTTACCTGATCCCGTACACCGATCCTAGCATCAGCCATAACCACAGACGGCTCCCTCGCCAGCCTGCCCTTAAAGAGGACAGCCTCGGACTTTTGTGGGGCAAAGCAAAGCTTGTTATTGGTGCCCCAGTCGTGTAGCTTAGCGAGGGAGTCCGCCGCCCGGTTCTCTATTTCTCTTCGGCTCGATCCTCCGACCAACAGCAGAGTGTCATCCGCATATGCCATGGTACCGCATCCCTGAAGGGGTATCGCGAGTATACCATCAAACAACACATTCCACAGGATTGGACCAAGGACCGAGCCCTGCGGGCAGCCCCTGGTCAACGTTTTCCTTGCTTCTACATCGGCATCCTGCAAATAGACAACACGATCATTGAAATAGTCAAAAATAATCCGACGGAGGTCCGTTGACACTCCCCGGGACTCTAACGCGAGCAGAATAACTGGCCACCAGGCATTGTCGAAAGCGCCGGAGATGTCCAAAAATATACCTAAGACGTATTTGTCTGGGCCCGAATCGACCCAAGACAAGACAGAAGATATCGCGTCAGATGTGGACACCCCGGGACGAAAACCGAATTGTCTATCTGAACCCGGCGAATGAGAGAGTTGCGCCAATAATCGCGCCGCCACCACGTGTTCGAGCAATTTCCCGAAGGCTGGAAGGAGCGTAATGGGTCTGTAGAATTTCTGATCGCTAGGCGATTTTCCATTATTCTTCGGTATGACGTTGAATCTCCCCACTTTCCATACCTTCGGAAAATGGCCCGTCCGAAGACAGCGGTTAGAGATCGCAAGTATCTCATGCGCCGCTTTTCCCATATAACTTTGGTTATTTTATTATCGATCCTGTCAATGCCTGGAGCCTTTTTCGAGTTAAGATTCTTCACGATTGCGTCTAATTCCGAGTGTCTAAGCTTTGGATCTGAGCTGCTATCTGGAACTATATTAGCTAAGTACCTGACGCTTCTCTGTTCGACAGTGTCGAGATCAGGGTCATCATGAGAGAAGAGTGATGTCAATAAGTACTCGAGGGTCTCGCGAATATTCCCGGTGTAACTCCCGTCGGTCCTCTTTAGGGCGCTAAAAACAAATGGTTTCGAGGAGCTCCGTACACTTCTGTATACGGCACCCCAAGGATCCGAATTTCTTATACGGGTAACAAAACTGCGGAAATGGGAGCGCTTAGCCCGCTTAACCTCTCTATTGCAGTTACACCGGGCGTCTACCAAGGCCACCCGGTGAGCCTCCACACTTTCCCAATCAGTTTTGTGGTCAGTCAATTAGGAGCTTGGTGCACCACCAAGGGTTCTTCTTTGTTGGGCCTGGTGGGACAGATCCCAATCCTCCCTCGGCACTGACGATCACCTTCTCCTGAAACTCAACAGCCAAGACATTAGGGCAATCTACTCGTTTTGTCAATTTGGAGAATTTATCGAGCTCTCGGCGGAGAATTTGGACAAATCTATCCCAGTCTTGGCACCCTGTTTTGAAACGGGTGCTGGTTCGCGCCCTAGGTTCTGGGGAGGGGTGCGCCTGGGAGATAGAGAATAGAATTGCTCTGTGGTCGCTCGAGAAAACGCCCGGTTCGACCCGCCAGCTGCGCACACCCCCCGCAAGCCCACTCGAGATGATATCAATATCAGTCTCTCCCGAGGGTCCTGAAAACGTTGCGTAAACATATTGGGCAAGTTGCACAGCAGGAGGCCGTTCTGGTGGATGAAATCCTCCAAGATTTCTCCACGCAGATTGGGGCGCCTCGAGAACCACAGGCAAGACTGCGCGTTTCCGTCGGCACAGATTACAACTGGATTTCGTCCAATTCAACGAAGAACAGTGTTAAGTTTCTCGCAGAACATTTCGGTGGGCATAGAGTACTGGAAGTAAACGCTAATCACCACAATTTGTAATGGGCAGAGAGAGATCTGGGCCACTACGCAATGCTCTGTCGAGAGATGTTCCAGAAACAGGACGCCCAGCCCTTTCGGGTCAAGGACAATGGCTGCCTTGGGGTCGGGCCCTCTCTCCAGAACGAGGAAGGGTTCCAAAACCCAGGCTGCTCCCCCTGTGGGCGTACTGCTCCTGGACACACACGATACAATATTTACGTTCTCTAAGAGTCATCGAGAGCTCGGTCATAACTGTCGAGCCTCGCCCTGCATTAAGTTGAAGAAATTCCATTCTAGGAGGAGTAGTCCGTGTTTTTTAACGACCGCTCCAACGCCGCCCTGAATGCAGGGCAGGCGTCAGTGCCGACTCTGTGCTCAGCTGGTTTCCTGAACCGTGTGCAGGTAACACAGATGTCAGACGCAGGGGACTTCGGACAGTCCTTTCTATCGTGGCCCTTCTTGGTACATTTGTTGCAAAATTGGTCATCTTTACAATGACGGGCCACATGTCCATAGAGGTGACATCTGAAGAGTCTGAGGCAGCTCAACAACGACATTTTTGTTTCCTGAGCGCGATGTACGGGCGTTGCATCTAACTTTCGCAAGTTCTGTGGCCTCAAACTCCTTGAGATTCTCCTCTTTTAGGAGGTTCAAGAAGTCGTCATTATTGAGCTCTTTGGGAACATCATATACAATTATTGCCGGTTGTTTCTCGCGTTTTTCTTCCATTTTTCTACCCTCTATGGAAGCTGCGGCCCGTTGCAGCTTCTTGGTGCTCTCTGCATCACGTGCCTCGATAATAATGCCCCCATTGCGTATGGCGGCCGTGCGGTTAATTTTAATCCCCAAAGATTGGGACTGGATCTCCTTTTTGAGTGTGTTTAGTAGCTCCACACTGTATCTAGGCTTGTCCTTGTTGGTGTCGAACACGAAGACTGGCCTAGGTCTGGGCTGCGCGTCTTTTGGAACCTCAGGAATTTTTGACTTTATGGTTTTGGGTATCGCAGGTCCGGCCGCAATTAGAGCTGTACTATATGACCCCAAGTGGGAAACAGACTTTTGGCTCACCTGTGTCTTCAGGGTTCTTATTAGATCCTCTTTATCTTTTCTTGTTTTGTCTCTTTCCTCTATAATAGTTTGGGCACCTTTAAGATCACCTTGAGTGTGGGTGAGGTCCTCGGAAAATAGGGCGATCTCCAGTCATTAGTGATACTGTAAGCTCCTACGGCTTAATTTATACCCACGGAGACCCTGGTCGAGGCTCCAACCATCAATCCTGCTCGTACAGCACTTGGCCCCTTTTTTGGTTATCGCGGAGGGAGGGGAGGTATACTCAGTTGATTCCTCATCCAAGTCCCCTTCAAGGATAAGGTCCTCATCACCAGCTTCCTCCGTCCTGGAGGATGTCCTCAGTTCCATCCCCTTGGTTGTTGGTCCAGCGGATCGTAATTCCTCTTCCTTATCTCGTGAGCAGCTCAGGACCTCCGACATGACCTCAATGAAGAGGGCCTCATCTACGAGGACCTTTCGCGAAGTGATGGGGCTCTCCGATCTTAGCTTCTTCCCTCCCCCTTCTCGGGGGAGGGAAGAGGCTAAGATCGGAGATCACTCATAGTCTCTTAAGTGTTGTTCGGGCCTTATCACTTCGCACCCTTATCACTCATAGTCTCTTAAGTGTTGTTCGGGCAACCAAAGGCGATGCAACACAAGGAGAATACAAAAAAGAAAAGAACAAATAAAATTAAAAAAAAATAAGTTAATAATAAAGGGGCTCAGTGTAACACCGGCCTTACAATGTCAGTGTTGATTGTCTATATACACAACAAAAAAAAATAATAAAGAAAACAGTGATATATAAAAAAAAGTTTTGGTGTGACGCCGGCCTTATAAGACCAGTGCAGTAAACAGCAGCGGTGTGGCACCACCCTAAAAACTACTTAATCTACCTTATTATAGTTTATATGTACGTATATATATACTCATATATATATGCGATATAAACAAAAAAAAATTAAGTTATCGATCTTTTAGTGTGATAGTGTTACAACACTAGCGTGGTGCACAACACTAGAGTAAAGTTTATCGATGTTTGAGGATGCCTCATTATCCAAAATGGGGGCGCCAATACCGGCTAGCCGCCAGAACGGACTGCCAGCCACTGCCGCCAGAACGGCTGGGTGGGGGAAATATGGCGGCCAATTGCGCTGTACTCGTGTGTGTACCGAACGGAAGCGCCGACGTGTATAATACTCCTCTCTGATTCGCCGAGCGGCCGCGCCGATTCACCACGAGCAGCTGAGAGAGCCAATCAGCGGCCCGTTACCAAGGCAACTGAGAAGGCAGCGAGGTCTTGTGAACCCCGTTCCGGAAGTCAGTAGCGGCCTTATACAGATCACGAGGTTGTTAATGAAAAACACATATAATATAAGCTTACACCTAGAGTTTTCACTGTTTTTCACATAAGTATTAAACAAAATTATGGTTTAAACAACAACAAATAACAAATTCACTCGGCACAATAGAAATTAAAGCAATAAATCAGTTTGAAGTTAATATGAATGAACTTTGATTATCAAAGAAAAGCACTTACTAGGTCTGGAAAAACAGCCTTAAGACTTTTCATATATAATTCCACAGATTTGTATCACTTACTTTCACTATTACTTCCCGGAAAACAAGGGTTTCCCGGGAGTTAGGACCCGTTACACACCACCTATAAGTCAAGGTTTCACTTATTGTTTTATGTATGTTGGAAAATGCACCTTGCACTCACTTCTGGTCGGAAAATTTATGGTTATCCGTTGAGGGGAACACAATAAATCACTTTGAGAGCAGAAAAATCGCAGAATTTCCACAGTAAGTAATTTTTTAGAAATAAGTACGCGGAGCACCTACGAATGCATCCGTACGCTACGGCGGCCGGAGGCAGACTGATTTTATTCAAGTACTGTATAAAAGTTGTTACATTTTGTTATCTTTTAGTACTTTTACCGTAAATTATTTACCTATTTATTTTACGAATAATCTCCAGTCTGCCAAAGCATAGTAATAAAATATATTATCTGCGATTGAACCGTGCAACGTGTTGTGAACGCAAATGCAATATAAAACATATAAAATAATAACAAATAAACTAGAAAACTAACAAAAATAACAAATAAGAAGTAATTAATAAAAAATGTAAAAAGTATACGTACATATATATGTACACATATGCATTATATATTGAGAAGAATAGAGGAGAGGGATATGTGAAAGAACTTTTTCCTACGATCTTTTTATTATTGTATTTGAACCATGATTAATACAACCATTTATTTTAGAAACTAAGCAGTTTTTGAACACAGTCCGTATTCTTAGTATTGTTCATGATCTTCTATACATTACCATTTTTTTAGCCTCGTTGGTAATATCAAATACATTAATATTTAATTTTCATCAGTTGATTTAATTCTGATAAAATATATTTTTTCAAATTAATGCCAGGGATAAATGCTACAGCAATATATGCGGTGTAGATAATTTTGCTTTAATGATGTGGTATGTGCATTGCTGTTTGAATTGTCGTCCATAAGTGTATCACTGACAATTTGAATGTTAAAATTATTCCTGTTACTAGCAAATTGTGTAAAATTTTAGAAATATTTTATCCAAAATAGGTGGAAGGTTGGGGATAATACTCCGGTTTCAGTACAAATCTGTGGAAATACGTTGTGTAAAAATGCTGTTATCATTAAAAATATTAACTTAGTATCAACGATAACGTACCACAAAAAATAATACTACTTGACTTGCAAAACCACACAATACATAAATTTATAATTAAAAAACAAGCCGAGAAAGCCTAAAAGTTACAATAAGTAAAAAAAAAACTATAAATACAAAGACAAACTTATATCTAAATAAAGAAAATTAACCCAAAAAGACTTGAATTCGGATTGAATATTAAATGTAATAAAACGAAGGTGTTTGTTGACCGTACTAACGATAACGTTTAATATATACTGAGAAATAAAGAAGACTTAGAATAACAGGTATGTTTTATGCTAAATCTAGACAAGTTATCGTTATTTACTTACAGCCATACATTGTTATATACATTCACGCATGGCGAATAATAAATAGTCTATAACGTCTTTCATCTCATCTCGCTACCAATACGCTTCACTCAATTAGGTTTACGGGGACAGTCATATGCGAGCACTCGGCTAATATTGCGAAAACAAAAATAAATCAAAGGTGAAGTGAGCGTGCCGTCCGCATCATAAATCTTGCAATATACCTCAAGATTCTCGAACGCTTGCTTAGTGCGCGTCGACACTCAGTGAACCTGAGGAGAACTTCATGCAACATGCCTCATTGCGCTGTTTCCCATTGTTTAAATAATAGTACAAGTTTCACGCGGGAAAAAGAAGGCACCTCTTTTGACAAGTACATTTTATTAACTTAAGACAGGATTTAAATATAATAATAATTGATTTATTTACGAGGTCGCGAGTGGAAACGCTGTGTGTAACTAGTGTTATGTAATAACAAATAAAGTGCCAAGTAAATTTATCTCATGAATTGATAATTACTTTTTAATTTAGTATTTGGAAATAATTTACTACTGATTATTGATATCTTTAAATGTTTATTACCTAATATTTCCAAAGTTTGTATATTGATTTTTCTGATTTGTTTTTCGAAAATTTAAACCTTTTTTGTGGTTCCGTATTTGCTTACGCTATTAAGAATGTTTAAAAACGTGGTCAATATTTAAAAGTAAATTCGTTACTTTACTTATTTCAATCAAGTAGGAAAGCATATAAAAGTAGTAGTAGTAAGCGGTTGCGTTTTTTGTGAAAAAATTATGAACAATATTGTACAAAATCATTATGGTATGCTATTTTATAGATTTACGAAAGACCCAAATACAAAAGAGATATGGATAGAAGTTAGAGGCATGGATAAAAATTGAAAATATGCTACAGAAACGTGGTGAAAAAAAATTCATGCAATGAAAATGTCGTAGTGGATATGAATGTTTTGAGTGTATACGATAGTATAGAATATCTGGCCATACAAGAAAAAGTGTAAGACACCAGACACCTTAAGAGAACACCGATGAGATGGACAGATAAGGTAAAGGAAGTCATCTATCAAGAGAGTGATTTTCAGCGAGGTATGACGACCTTTCCGTGATGACCACGACCAACCTCTCAAGAGTGAGCCAACTAAGAGTGTAACTAAGTGTAATAAAAGAAGGAATATTTCCAAGATTATATATTGAATAAAATTTCTACTAATTTTTAACATATCTACTCTAAACAGTCTTATAATTTATAGTCAACTTTTAATAGTTTTCATGTTCCATTAAAATTAATAACCGTAACACATATTATTTGTGTGGAATCCGAACGTATATTTTTTACTAAGCACAGAATGCTTAAAATGTAAATTCACAGACATCTTTCAATACTGGTGTCATAAAACCTATGGATAACAGAAAATGATCAACAACAAATGTTATACCAAAGTTTTCTGAACCTCATATAAAGTTTATGAATTGACTGATGCAGAGAAATAATGTAAATAAATTAAATTTAAAAAAAGAGAAACTGACTTCTAAAACAAACTTTTCTACTAGGCACTGAAAAGTTTAAAGGAACGATTATTTACCGTAATTAAATACTGTAATAATAATCGAAACCGATGTTTTTAACTACCAACTATTAATTATTTTATTCTGTGGAATTGGTTCTAAGCTCAAAAACTGAATAGATTTAGTAATGAAATTCAACGCAATGATCGTTTTATTTTATTCTTTTTTATCTCCTTTTAACATATATAAAAGTACCAAAACAAAACTTGTTGTAACGCATACGGTGAAAAATGAGAAAAACCTGTATATCTAAATTTGTGTTTCGTACAAGTTTAAAAAATAATATATTTATGTCAATGGCTGCGGAAAATGTAATGTTTACCTCATTTCAAAATCTTCGACAAATAATTAAATATTTATTTCATACTGACATCTCATCATACTGATACCTATATTCATTTTTATGCTACTCGAATAATCTGAAAAACATTTGAATAGATATTAGAAAAAGAAGAAATGTAATACACATTTTTATGGTCAATACACTTTGAGACTTGTTAATAATATTATTTTGACACCGTACTTTCGTTCGACTTTCAACAATTCATCAGTTTATCAGATAAAAATGTCGATTTGTGCTTATGAATTTTGCCGGACAATAAACTTTATATGTATATCTGGTAAAACTAACTTATTAGTCTTTGGTTTGAGGACAACCAATGCGGGTTCGTATGATTATCAATCTGTCTGCCTGTTGCACAAACACGAAACCTAACAATTGTATTGAAGTGGCCATATATAAAATTTACGTAGGAATAAAAAATCTTAATTAATTCGAGCGCACAGCTAGTATAATTATTTGCGACATTCATTATTTATATGTTCACAAGGGATACACTTCTTGTCCAAAGGTATTTAGATTCAGGAGATCAATTATATTTTTTTCTTTACTGTGTGCCCACGTATGGCAACTTATTTATACAACGTATATTCAATGCTTGCTTGCAAAACTTATCAACGTAATGACGGGAGATGCCGTACATCTCATTTTCATTATATTAAGTTTATTACAAAATAATTCTATTGAAAATATTTCTTATAAAATAATTCCATTAAAATATATATTAAAAATATTTCTTAATCACAAATAGCAAATAAATCCACATTAAATTACTAACGTGAATGTAAGAAAAAGGTTTGGAATACCTAAACTGTCAAAAGTGATTGTTTATAAACATTCCATATTGAAATTGAATGGGCTATAAAATAAAACGTTTTACTTACTTCGACGAACTACCCTCACTATCATCGATACAAAGCGACAAAATGACATCGATTGTCTGAATAGCCGGCATAACACAACACTAGCAGCGCTGGTCTTCGCGTGCAAACGAGCCATCGGCTCGTGTTCACCGCGCTAAAGTTCCATCGTTCCACGTTGATCGACCGCTCTGCGGACATTACTTGTTTACCGACAAACGCTCCGCGCTCTAATGAACGTCTGCTTCCTGTATCGTACTGATGGCACACAATAGTTGCAAACTACGTGCTTGTTTACCTAAATTTAAGAAATATTATCACATACGTAGTGTGACCATAAAAAGGAGTTTTTCGCAAATTATTTGAATACAATTTAACGCTAAGCTAAATTTTCTCAAATAATTCTGTCCGAATGCTAACTTTATAACATATCTTACAAAATTAAAATTATTCATTTGATAATCAGTATGAGTATTATTTTTACATTTTTACTTGATTTTTATTAAAACGATATATTTTAACATTGTAAATATTCTTAAAGAAAGAGACTTATATAATCAAACTGTATTTTAACATATATCTTTGTACTTATAACAGTTTTATATATTCCATAAGATTTAGATCATGTAATAATTCTCAGTATATACATTTTAGAAAACCCAACTACTTTGTAAAGAAAGTAATATCGACGTTAAATTCAGCTTCCATTCAAAGCATCAATTACACGGCGAGATATTCTTGTAAATATCGCGATATAATGTCAGTAGATTCCTTTTTTTTGCGGCAATTTTAATAAGACAAAAATTAATATGCTAAAGTATATTTTATTTGAGAAAATAACGTATTAGTGAGTTCACTTGACAAATTTTAGTTTCAGTAACTTCATTGTATAATAATAACACGGAGCGGAATTCATAGGAAAAAGAGTTTTGTTTCATAATCGTTGTATCGAATAATTTTATTTCCTGCAAGGAAAGATTAACAGTATGTCATTCTTGTATTAAATTAATTTATCATTATTCACCGCTATCGGATTGCATGGACCAATGTCTATTGTCCTAATATTAATTTAGCCAAAACTTGATACGGACTTCAGTATCGTGATATCATTTTCAGTTAATGTAAAAAGTAACATTTATAAAATTTGTATTTATTTTCATACTGAGAGTGTAAAAAGTATATCAGCATGTTTAAATGAAAGAAAGCAAGCGAACTTTTTTATGAATTGGTTGCAAGTACACTTTTCTTATTTTTTACAAAGGATAAGCAGGGCATTGGAATCTAATTCCGGTGGCATTTGAATTTAGTGTAATATTTAAATAAAATAATACATAATTTTCGTTTAGTTTGAGTAGAATTAGTACTCGAGCTCTCTCCTCTTCCCTTCTCTATATTTCACTCTAATATAAATACATACGCCCTCAAAAATTTAAATCTGTAAACAGTACTTTTAGTCAGAAAATAAGCTACACTTAAATTTTGACAAATTGAAGTATTATCTACAAGTAAACATTCCACTTTTTTCTTAATTACTAATAATCTCGAAATCTACTAAGAAGCAATAGAGAAGTGTTAATTATTTGATTGGAATGACCGTGGCGAAGAAATAGTTTTAATACGAAATTATAAAAGGAGAAAAATTATACATTGACATTAGATTCAAAACGAGATTTAGAATCGATAAAACCACAATGGATCTTTTATGCATGAAATACAGTCAGCCTTACCTAAAAGTAACTTTACGTAATTAAAACTATTTTATAATATTCATTGAGCACAAACGTTACATGCAATTTTAGTTAAAAAGGAATCAATTACGCACTTTAAAATATTTAAATATTGTAAAAATCACTGCATTTGTTATTTATATCTGGATCTGGATGAATTTAATCAAACTATCGTTAGTTTGATTCGATTTTATGTATTGGAGACTATGCTTTCATCTCTTGCTGATTCTGTGGGAGTATCAAAGTCTTCTGTAAGTTGGTATATTTTGAGTTGTCAGCTTAGCTATAGTTACCATAAACATATTTTTATGCCAGACCTTAGTGAAGATAAAGGGATCGAAGATAAGTTTTTACAAAATAATACAACTTCCACGAATACTTGACGTAATCGAGTGTACTCATATAAGAATATTTTTAAATTAATGTATTTTTATATGCTAAATTAAACCGGTCCATATAGTCTAATTGGTGGACCCTAAGTCTAATTTCGTATTACATTTAGTAGCACGAAAATAGTTATATATCCATAAAGTCTCTTCAAGTACCACTACAAGAGGCTTTGTCGTCTGGTTACTCTGAATAAAAAGAGATAGACACGCTGTATAAATGAAATTTTGTGCCTATTTGATTTTCATATTATGGCTGTCTTCCACTTATTATTTATATAGGCGAAGGGTTCGAAAGACTTGTACAGAGTAACAGATTAAAAACTAAAATAAAACCTTCCATGGTTTTATTTTAGTTTTTACTCTGTTACTCTGTGCAAGTAGCAAATAAAAAATAATTGAAAGATGAGTTAAAAAGTATATAATCTAGATATCAAATGGCATTACTTTCATTTCAGTAGATCCACTTCTTGCAAATTACAGCTATTCAAAAATAACCTAAAATATTTCAAAATTTTCAGTGATCCTTTAATTTTTCTGAGTAATGTTTTTTCAATGTAATATACAGTCACTGGTTATAAGTCACGATATCTTCAAGGGGTTCTAGAAAAAATCATTAGCAACTAATGATCCCTAAGTACATTATACTAAAATTGACCGTAATCAAGATATTAGTATTATACCAAATGGATGGATATTATACCAAAATGGACAGTAATCAAGATTTGTATTTACCTTTATTTTCTGGTTTGTACGCATTCCGATACGTAATAAACAGTAATTATATTTAAATAATCTGTACAATTTTTTTAATACGAGCTCTGAAAATTAACAAGTTTTGTAGTTCTTATCAAATTTTTGAAAAAAAATTATTTATTTTTACAGAAAGTCACTGATGTACGTAGTCGGCGGAACATTTTAAAAATATCTACGTATGATTAGACAGCCAATAATATACAAATATGTACCTGTTATGAAAGTATTGAACAAACTTAATTATATCGGTGAAAGAGGAAAATCATCTTCTTTTCTAAATTTAAAAAAGTTCTTTAATTGAAATTATTTATAAAAATAAAATAATTAAAGAAGGTATTTACAGTTGATTTTCCGCATTATTTTCCTTAATTGACTTTTTACTAGAGAACTTCATAATTTAATTCTTATTTAATTTGCTGCTTTTATTATCCGGTCTCTAAGGTAATTTATTGAAGGCATAGGCCTTACGTCGTAAACCTAACTTTTTATGTCTCTCCAGATTTGGTAGTCCATCGGCGTGAGGTCTGGGTATCTTGCCGGTCAAAGGATGGGTCTTCCTCTACCCATCAGGAAATTAATCAACCGCCGTCTCAGAGAATTATAAAATGTGCAGGACATTTATCATGTTGATAAAACATTCTCCCGTCTTGTTTACAAGTCTTCCAAGTAGCCCAAACATATATTTCCTTAAAAATTGTTCGTACACTTCTGCATTTAAATTATGGGGAAGAAAATATGGACCAATTAAATTGCCGTTAATTATTCCCATCCACACGTGACCCTGTTAGTCTCCCTTTGTTTGAATTTTCTTACAATTTTGCGACATAAAAATGAACGTTGTGGTAATTCGTAAAGCTGCCTTGGTCAAACTTCGACTCGTCTGTCTAAACTATTTTTCTGAAAAACATGAGATCCTTTACATCAGCATTTAGCATGAATCTGCAGAAGTCTAACTATCTGACAGAGACTCTTTCTTCGATTACGTGCACGGGCGTGCAATGACATGGTTACAATTCTGCAGTATGAATAGTGAACCGCACTTTCTATTGTGACTTAGCTAGTTGGTTCGCCACAATATTTGTATGAAGTTTTCTTGAAAAATATTAAGATTTTATTCATCTTGAGTATACATGCTAATTCGTCGATACGTACCAATGAATACAGTATTATCAGATGTCCGGTGGTCAGGAAATCGCCGATGATACTCATGATGAGCTGCTGCGGCGTTGCCGTCCCAATATCAGTAACAATACATGATATCAGCGTATTCTTCAATCAAGTATGGATGTCGAAAAAATTTTCCTGCAGCAGCCATGACAATCCTTTAATAGCACAAAGTCGTCCAGTATACAAGCCGAGTCACAAAAGAATACAGAAACAGTCCAATAACCAAAGCCAAGTATATTAATTACGAAATAAAATCATGTGCATTTAGAATGAATCCGCAAGGTAAAAGTGTTACAAAATGACTAACTACTTGTAGTCTCAATTTGAGAAGGAAAGCTTCTCGTCTTATCTAATGATGAATAATGTCACAAATAAGCACATATACTGGTTTCCGTAACTCTCTTCTTAAAACTCCGAAGAGTTCTAAGAAATTTCTGACCTAATTTGTTTGTAATAAGATTATTTCTTGAAATTGTGATAGTAATGACGATTTTTATACCATATTGGATAGCTAATAAGACGTAGATGTTTTTAAAATATTCTGCCGATTATGTACATCAGTGATTTTTTCAGAAATAAATAACTTTTGTTCGAGCGTTTGTTAAAATTTTAAAATTTGTTGACTTACGAAACTCTTATAAAAAAAATTAAACATAATGTTTACATATAATTACTGTTCATTACGTATCACAATATGCACAAACCAGGCAATAAAAGTAAATACTATACAATTTCATTGTTTTTTTATAAATTTTTAAAACGATTAATTTTTAAAATATTGCGATAATGGTGCACTTTGGCATAATGTAATCTAGGGTCATTTCATTGCTAATGATTTCTCCTAATATCCCTTAAAGGGATCGTGACAAGTAACCGGTAACCCTGTATAGTGCGTAAATAATAATATCGAATAAAAGGTTAGAATTTAATTGTTTTATTGACTCTGCCATATTGCATCATATGGTGCTAAAATCGTATCGAATTCCTCAAATCAGTAAGAAAGTATCAAACTCCTCAAATCAGTAAGAGAAAAATCTACATTCTGATTAAGAATGAAACTCGTGACATAGCACGATACACTGAAATGGTTATTGGTAAATAGAGTTGAATGACGACGGTTTTAATTCAAAAAATATTAACTGTAAACAAGCAAAATTTACATATATCATATTTTTGTATATGCTTTGCATACTTAACATATACTTATATAAATTAGTAATATATTAATTTAAGGTATTATTTTGTTCACAAAACTAAGTACTTACTTGTTAAATTGTTGAAAATATGCCATTTTTATTAGTTTGAGTGTTTGCAGATATTCGCTGTCACAAACAAGAAATTTTATAAAAAAGGCCAAACATGTAGTTCCATATTATAATCATATTAACTTATAACAGAGTTATAAATAAATCTATTAACAAAACGCATAAAACTAAATAGATTATTATAACTACAATAATGAAAATTATACGCTTATAAGCCTTTTTATAAGGACCATTAACATTCTGATATAAGTTGTGGATTGCAGTGGTTAGATTGCTTAGTATTGTGCATTTGCTTGCATTGAAATTAACGGTGCATTTCTGAAGGTACCTAATACTTCACTGTGGTGGATTTACGGGATAAAATATTTTGTCTATAGTAAATATATTTAAATTTATAAATTCAAAATAAGATTCTATTTAAAAATTACATAATAAGATGACCTAAAATATTTTTCTATACCAGAGGAGATAAAAAGATTTACCTTATTTCAATACGTGGATTCTAATTCATTTTATTAATGGTCTCTTGGTAGATAAGGTAATCTCGCATATTTATATTAAAATTTCCGGTATACTGATTATGTACTAGGAAAAGACCACTATCAGCGTTTCATAGTTGGAATGTATTGGTGCTAGTGGTCTTGCCTCCAGTGTACTATAGTTACACTTTTGTACTATAGTTCACATTTTAGCTGTTTATAAAATCGGTATATAATTTTTTTGCACCAGGTATAGAAGCGTACTTTGAGAGATGGCCGGTGTGTTCGTGCAGTTACGAAACGCAGGACATGGATCACGTGTTTTTCCGTACTACGCAAATATATTTTTTCTCAACGAAAACACACTTGCTATGTAAACTCAAAAAAAGTCAGTCTCAGAGAAACATCATATTAATTTGTAAGTGGACGTTATGTGCGTAATTTTTATAGCGGAGTAAAATCGTCGTATGAAATAATCTTCTTTCATAGAAGTGACACCGAATAAAAGTTTTTATCGGTAGGTACATGAAATAGAATATTCCCATTTTGCAGCTGGTTTGTTTCAGGGTCCCTCCTGGGACCCGAATCTTTCCCCTTATGACAACAAAAGGAAGTTTTGAAGATCACCTAATAGTATCCCGCATCTATCATGAAGCACATTTCTATCACAGAGCCATTGAATATCCATTTTTACGAAAACGCCTTTTGTGAACACTCTAAATAACTCGAAGACTAGTCCACTTTCAACTGAGTCAAGGTGACTAAATAATTCGCATTCTAATGTTTCGCGTGAGATTATTCTAACATATGGACGTCCATTAAAACTCTACGAACATTGTTGCGCTAATGGCAGTGGAAAAAGATGTGATCCATGTCCTGCGTTTCGTAACTGTAGGAACACGCCGGCTATCTCTCAAAGTGAACTATAAACTGGCGCTGAATGTACCATGCCTCGTCAAAAACTGAAAAGTATACTAGTCACTAACGAGCTGTGTTTTTTCAATTGCTCAGAAACATCTTGGAAGAAGTCCTACTAGATTGCATATGAGCAAAAAACGATCTCTAAAATATGTATCTTTCTTTTAAAGGATTTCTCAGCCAGAAACTAAAAAGCAATCGATCCGCATTAAAATTGCCGTTCCGTGTTAAGACTAAATTGGTGGCCCCCTCCTTGACTGCGAGATCAGCCGATAGAAGACTCACCCAAACCGTAAGTTCTGTAGGCTCAAGTTCTGGACGCTTTCTGCGTATTATTTTATGTACGCTAATATTCCATATAACTTTGATATTGATTCTATCATTACCCGAGGCTATGTTCGAGTCAATGCTCTTCACCATATTTTATAACTCTGGATCGCATAATTCATTATCGAACTTACTAACCGGAAGTATGCTCGCTGCATTCTTTATACACCGTTGTTTGACAGTGTCTAGTTCAGGGACGTCATAAGAGAAATGTGATGTCAGGAGACAAAAATTCACAGTTTCTATATTCACGCCAGGGGACGAATACTCTTGGTTCACCGAGAACATTCCAATCACGCAAATATTCCCGTTGTGACTTCTATCGATCCTCTTGAGGGAGCAAAAAATAAAGGGTTTCAAGGGACTTCGACCACTTCCGTGTGTAGCTCCATAGGGATCCGAATTACCTATACGAGCGACGAAATTTTGAAAATGGGAAAACGAAGACTGTTTAATCTCCCTATTATTATTATAACGGGTATCTACGAAGGCCATGCGGTGAGCTTCTACTCTATCTCAATCCATTCCGTGGTTCTTAGCGCGTTAGTAGTTATGCTTTTTTCATCGTAATTCTTGACGCAATGCCTTTCTTAAGTGGGCCCGGATGAACTATACCTAGATCAAAACCTGGCTACCATCTATGACTAAAATAGTAATAAAAATATGGCAAATGAGTTTAAACTCAGTATGAAATTGTTCAAAAAGACCTTACACTCTCATTCTTTTCTTGCGATTGCTTAGTATGCCATCATCAGATCCTATCCATACTTATATGTTGTTCTATATCGATATGTTTTTCAATCCTATCCATATTTAACTTGTCAAAATCGTTTCATATAAAAAAAAATCGTTAATGCTTCTGAGTTACGACTATTGAAAAAAATACAGGCGTCAAATTGAGAACATCTTTATCACTCATTATCCCGAACAAGTCATTTACAGTTATTATTTGACTAATAATGCTTCATGATAGCTGTTTCATATGGATGGTAATAACAATCGTAAGCACGCTTAATGCTATAACATACAAGACGTATTTATGACGTTACGTGATGTTTACTTTAAGGAAAAAAGGCAATGGGTGTCACGGGTGTTGTCTTTCGGCCTCGAACGATATAGCCGACGACATATCCTTTGCCGCAGGCTAGAGTTTGTGAAAACACTAATTGGTTAGCGATGTGATATCGAGAAAATTATTTAGGGTACAACTAATCGATTTGTGAATTCTTTCCGTTGGATTAAATTCCCAATAACTTACATAGTTTTTTATATTTGTATGAATAACTTTATGTTAATATTGATATAGAACCATGTATATTTTTTCGACTTTTTCTCGTTTATACTTTTCTATACTTGACTTTAATAAAGGGCAGTAATAGATATTTTTATAAATGATTTTAATAATACTTTATAGTTGTGTATAAAAAGGTGAGACATGCAAACAATCGATAAACTTTCAGTTTTCAGAACATTAACTTACTATATGAATATTAATACTAACCGATAAGAAGACAATAATACTGTCCACGAAAAATAAACAACAGAAATTAGAAAACTGAACGTATAGTAAAACTTGTCACTGACTTTTATTCAAATTTTCAGATCTCACGTTACTAATATTAAGCCTTTTTAACGGTACTTACCTATGATAGTGAAATTTTCATTACAACATTTTGTCATTTGTTTTTACAAATTGATCGAACTTTCAAATTTTATGTATCACGTTAAGGTGAATTTAACAGTATTTGCTGATTATTTTGATATCGAAAACGAAGTTACAACTTTGTTTAAACCTCGTCACATGCTTTTGTTTATATCTAGTTTAACTAGTCATGCCAATATCAGTGATGATCTGCGTGAGGGACGTCCGTCAACATCTATAACTAAAGACAACATCGATGCTATGTGGATTACGTAAGACTGTCAATATAGATTGTCAATAAAGTAACCTACCAGAAGATTTGCGTAAGTTTAGGCATTGTTATGAGTCAAGAATGGAAAATTCTATAGGAACTTTTAGGTTTCAGAAAGCTTTGTGCTACGTTGATTGACCGAAGTCCATAAACTAATCGGGTTAATTGATGATATGAATGTTAGAAAAATTGACGAAGGTCACGCAAATACCACATTCAACATCGTCACTGGAGGCGGAAGTCGGATATACTGTCATAAACCTGAAACTAAGAGACAGTCTGCACAGTAGGCATTTCCTGCAAAATAGTTTCTTACGAAGGTAAACAAGGAACGAATGACTAGAAAAATATGGCCACTTAATTTTTTAGGCGCATGTTATTGTGTTCCTATTGTTCTAGAAAATAAAATAACAGTTACCGTGAAACAGCCAGCCAGACGAACAACCGAATATTTGACTACATTGGATAAACTACGAGCAATATAATCATTGGGCGTCGAAGAAGTGGTCATTGGCTTTGATGAGACTAAGAAAAAGACGACCTAGGACAGTCAGTCGACTGCTTCTCCCAGTAGTTCCATCGAATAAAACGATACATATAGTGCCACGGAGAATATTTTGAAAAAAAGAACAATAAAAATATTACAAGGTAGAACTTGAACCAAGGGTTCAATTTTTAAATTCTGAAATGTTTCAGTGTTACTTGCCGCAAGTCTCTGATATTTTGTTATACGAGTACAAGACGTTTGCTCAACAAATAAATGGACATTTATATTGTACATACAGTACAACATAAAATATCTCACACGTGTACGTTGCAAATGCGTAACAATTATCATTTAAGAAAGGATATTGTTGAAAATATTCATTATTATTATATTTGATGTATAATTTATCGAAATGACTTAAAATTCCGATTATTACTTATTTATAGATACTAATAATATTTTAATGTAACGTAATTATTAAATACCGTATGCAGAAGGTGAAAGATTCAACGTTACTTTAAACATTTCTAGGATGATTTCCACAAGACATTTATTTGTTCAAATAATATCCAATAGATGTCGCCGCTCCAATTCATCCGTTTTGGAGAGGTGAAATAAGAACACCAAAAAATGAATAACGATGTTTACTTGTACTCGGGGAGTTTTTATGTTCTGAAATTCGGAATTTTTAGGTTGATATTTTTTAAACTATCATTATTGGATTAAATATATTTTGGATATATTTAAATATATCGAAAATATATTTAAAAATAGTTATAGATCTTATTTATATCATCGAAATTGAAACAACATTAAATATGTAAAATATTTTACTTACATAAGTAATACTTGTTAAGAGTTAAACCTTAATTATAACCTAAATTACATTCATTATCATTGTATTAGGCAATTTAACCACGATTTCATTTTTCCGCGACCATTTATTTGAAATATATCTGACAATGTTCTATTGTGTCTACCCGTTCTGGAGTTAAGAAATGTATATTTTTGACATCATCTTCTATTACCCGCTTTATTGATTATAATTAAAAAAAATAACACTCATCCAATAATTGCAAAATCTAGTTTCAAATTAATCAGTTTACCCAATAGGCTCTTGGTGTAATACAATATAATATATAATGTAATATCAAAAGTTCTAATTAGCATATTTAATTTCAATTTAAAATCCACTGGAATGCATTACATAGGTAATTAAAGAACATAGTAAAGAAAACATTTCCAAATAAATTTTAATTTTAACTGATAAAATTAAAGGGAAACGATAATTTAATTATCATCAGTTGTTATTCTTATGTCCAAATACATAAAAATAACAACTGATCTTATGTCTAATTTATTGTTAATAAAATAAAAATATATTACACGATATGATCTCGTGATGTAGATTATATGGTTATAAACGCTGTCAATAATTAAATAACAAGCGCACTTTCTTTTCCGTACAGAGTCGCACTTAGCCGATTGTTATTATTTTACTTCTTAACTTCAACCACGCCAACTAAAACACGCTCTCTGATCATCCAATCAAAAAACTTTCCCACGTCAAGCGTATAACAAACGTCGGTCACGCTAGGAGGCTGACATTCACTAGAGCTGTAGTAGTTGTTCGTCAATAAATAATTTCCGATACGCAACCGTATAATGTGGCTCGTTGACGTCAAATTTACACGCTCTGACACGATGCATTCTATTTAATGTATATCTCTTTCTCTCTCTCTGTCTGTCTCTCTATGTCACTAGTGCTGAAGAAGTTTACAACGTAAGTCAAGAAATATTTCTAAGAAAATAAAACTATTGAAGTTTAACTTAAAGACAACACTTTCCAAATATTTTTTTAGGAATAAATGACCAAATGATCTGACACTCCGAATACTGAATCAAACAAACAAGTGCACTTTAGTAAATGCGATTTTTCACTGTTTATTTTTAATTAGTTCAAATAAATTTCACCGAACTTTATTTTTATAGTTTCACGGATCTTTCAAAGTTTATTTTTTAAAAATAGGCGTAATATAAATAAAAATTATGTAAATTATATTTTTGAAACCAATCATTATTTTTTTTATTTAATATGTAACAATAAAACCCCTTTCCTACTTTGAAAAAAAATACTTCTTTCGCAAAATCCGGTTTATGTTAAGAAATTTATTACAGTGTGAGAATCGATGAAAAAGGAAGTCATCTGTCCTATACCTAAAATTAAAAATGTTGTACTGACAATCAATATAAACTTTACAGTGAACGTGTTGACTCCAATTTTTTTAGATACTTTAAAAAGTTTCTTTCCCGCTTTAATAACGGACCGACGAAAATGTATTCTTATGTCGGTATAAGAGTTAAACTCCACTTAGAGGTATTAAAATATTCTATATAATGTCAATTTGAACATTGGTTCAACTGGCTGTAAGGTTATAGGATATAGGGATATATTAGAAGGTTACTTCAATGCGGTATTATTTTAATTCCGTAGATAAAACCCAAAACCAACATCCTATTTGTTAAGAAAACTTCACATCATTTACTTACAAGTTAAGTAATAAATATTGCTCTAATAATTATTACTTAACTTATAAGTGACGTAAACACAAATAAAGTTTTATACATATCGTGTACCAATAAATTATAATAGATACTATATAATATTTTTGGTAATTGTACGTTCTTTTTAAATTATAATTATTGTGGTTTCAACTTGAACGTAGTGTCCGTCTATGTGGAGTATCTTGGTCTGTCTATGTGGAGTATCTTGGTGCGTTTGAAGGTGTACACAAACAATTAAGCAAGGAAGGTGATGATACACAGCTATACGTATATTCGTACATTACTGTGTATGGCTTTACTCAGCTTAAAAAAGATTTTTCGACGAGTCATAATCTCTTTATTCTTTATATTTCTGTTTTATTTATTAAGCGAACTTCATCTATTACATTATATGATTAACTTTTTGAACTTTTTGGTACGTGTATTATAGCACTGCAAATTATAACATGCCAAGATTTTCAAAATTCCAAATTGCAAAAATGGGTTTACAATTCATTTAAGTATCTATTAAGTATAAACACAAATTACTCGGCATTGTACTTTACAAAACTTAATAGTAAACTGATCACATGATTTACTTTGTCGTTATAATATTTTTAATAAAAAGCGTGATCACAAAATAAACTTGGCAAAAATTTATTTCCTTTAGTAGTTCGACGAGAACAGGGCATATTTTTTTGCCATGAGTGATTTTAGATTCCTTATTATTAGAAACCTCTGTTGTTTTTCTGATTAACATTCAATAAATATAATAAATCTCTTTATTTTTATAGTCATTTTTCAATAAATTAATTTTTTTTAATGTTGATTTATTTGGTGTATATATCGGTGCAACAAGTGGATGTGTATCTACACTTTATATGAAACTTCACTAACTTCTTTTGATTGAAATATGTTGCCAGTGAGTCGACAAAAGAATCTGGTTCTAATGAGTTCTACTGTTTCAGCTCCTTGGACTTTAACTAATGATTATATATTGTATCTTCATAGTAATATTTAGTATGTAACAAATTAAAACCGAATTATGGATACCCTATACAACTTCATAAATTCTTGTAAAATAATGATATAACTTTGCGATGAATTTTCAGTTCTTC
Source organism: Druceiella hillmani (assembly GCA_039881145.1). Classification (NCBI taxonomy): domain Eukaryota; kingdom Metazoa; phylum Arthropoda; class Insecta; order Lepidoptera; family Hepialidae; genus Druceiella; species Druceiella hillmani. The sequence continues at coordinate 58,908,198 of JAYKKI010000001.1, forward strand.
TGACAAGCTGTTTATTTATGTTCTATGTTTATTAAAAATAACCGATAGGTTTGGATGATCTGATAGTGAGTCAATGTGTGCCAAAATCATAAAATTTTGGAGGTTTACGTCACACACCTAATAAAATCAAATGCAGTAATTAGGAATTATCCGTGATGTTATCCGTTTTATTACACCATGCCAATATAAATTCTGGATCAAATATATTATTTATATATAAAGGAGGGTCAAAATTGAACTTAATTTTTTGAAAACTTGGCTTATTGCAGAAAGCATTTTTTTCAAAATATCTTAATAAATCGATCTTCTGTAAAAAAATACTTATGATTTCAATATACATTTTGAAATTGTTATGATATTAGAAATTTCTTAACGGGTGATCTGGAATAAAACCAAATAGAACCTGCGTCAAATGGCAAACAATTTAAAGTATTTTATTTAGTATTCTACGTAAATATATTTGCAGAAGTTATTACTACATGAGCAGTCTCTTCCAGTTACTCAAAATACCAGAAGTTGAAAACTTACTATTGTGGAAGATTGCAATATACCGTCAATGAGACATTGTAAATTTGCAATTTATTACAATATTAAAAATGTAAATAAAGAACAATAATTTAGCAATCAAGATGGATAGGGAAAGTAAGATAGAAAATCAAGAAATAAGGTAGCGGTAAGGAATCAAGATGGGAATATCTTCCTCAGGCGACTTCTTAAAATATAAATCGACCTTACGTTTCGAATGTTAGAATCAAGTTTAACTCAGACTAAATTTACAATGAAGGATTCTCGTAAAAGGTAGTGTTATATTTAGGAATAAGTAGAGTGAGAAGAGATTCAGAACATAATCCCAGGCCGTGAGCCTAGGTCAGCCATGAGGCCATGAGCATGGGCTTTAAATTTTGAATTGAAAAAAGACGGCTACGAGGTTTCCTCAATATTCAATATATTGCAAGATATATAGGATGTATAGGATATGTAAATTGACTTATATAGACTCCAATATGATTTGTGATAATCCAGTAACATTTCCTTTGAAAACACCCTTCTTCCCGTACTTTCATTTATCCCTTACCGGATGATTATATATTTTTTTTAAAATTTAGATAGAAGTACAAATACAATTATTATACAAAACAGGAATTTCCCTTTATTTGTTTTCCGAATATCACATGCAATTATTTTTTTGGTTATAAAACCTTTTAGTTTCCTTTCATAATTACATTTCGACTATTAATACGTTACGTGCATTACACTAGCATCAAGTAACACGTTACGTCCAAATAATATATCTCGTGACAACCATCCATCTTTAAGTATAAACAATAAGTTTCAGATATCACAAATATAATATCAAATAAAAATTAGTATAATTTAAGAATCGGGAAAAATTACAAAAATGTTTAAAAATTTTCGTAATAAGTGTTGTAAATAGTAAAAGAAAGTATCTAGTTATGCTCAGGGTTTGAAACAAATTTTGTTTTATCTCATTTGCACGAAATTAATGAGAAAACCAAACGTGTAAATTTGTGTCTGAATGTAATGTTTTTTATTATATAGGTGTTAAAATTAATTTATGGCCCCTAAGTTTCTCGACGGTAACATTACAAAGAGTGAAAAGGGTAAATTTGTTTTATTTGGCCTAAAATCACAGGTTGCATCAACCAATACAGTATTACTTTTGTATATCTAACGTTTAATATGATTTTAATTATTTGGGATCAAGTTAATTGCGGACGTAACACGAAGTTAAAAAACAATATTTAGCAAGCAAAGAATAACAGACTATATTCATCACTTTTTTAACAATTTGGGACCTTTAATTATTCAGGTTAATAGATGATTGAAGAATGAGTAAGACTGGACTTAAATTTTATTTTCATAAAAATGACGAATACGACATTTCATGGTGTATATATAGAAAATGATGAGCAAATACATAATAAAACTTAGGCACACAAACACCGTAAGCACAATCGTATTTCAAATAGTTAAATGTATAAAATGAATCTCCCTGTCAAATCGGTGTCAGATTTCGATTATCGCGTCTAAGGCTTTTATATACGAGCATATCCAGAATTAACCGGAACGGAAAGAATTGACATACCAGTTATGATCTCAATTACTTTAATAAGGAAACTGTTCCGGGTCTGTTAATTTACGATACCTTCTATATGATTAACAAAACATATTTCAACAAAAAAACTACACTTCTAATATAAAGTAGGTTTATTTTAACTTTATAAAAACAAATGCGGATTTCATTTTTTAAAAACCACGTTTTCCAAATGGTGGCCATCGAGTTTGACACACTCTTCGAGTCTAGCACGCATGTTTTCAAAAACACGTTTGCAGAGCGACTGGGGTATTCCTATTGACTTCGGCTCGAATATTTTCTTTAAGTTGTGTCACAGTGCTTGGATTTGTGCAACGGATTTTAAGTATCCACATAAGAAAAAGTCACACGGGCTTAAATCGGGTGACCTAGGTGGCCACGGTACGGTACCGTTTCGGGATATGTTTTTTTCTGGAAATAACTGCTGCACTGCATTCATGGACACATTAGTAGTATGACCTGTGGCCCCGTCCTGCTGGAACCATGTGTTTTGGTTGAAGGATGGACTATTCTGTAGTTCTACTCTGAAAAAGTCATTTAACATCTGGGCATATCTCTCCGAATTCACAGTTACAGTTTGGCCACATTGATTTTCAAAGAAATAAGGCCCTATGATTGCAGATGCAGCCATGGCACACCGGACTGTTACTTTAGGCTTATGTAAAGGCTCTTGATGCATTTGTCTTGGGTTGTGGACATCCCAGTAACGAAAGTTCTGCTTATTCACATATCCTCCAATGTGAAAGTGAGCTTCGTCACTAAAGAATATGTTGCCCATCCGTGTAGCAGTACGAAATCTCAACAACATCACCTCCGCGTAAGTTTAAAGTCAGAATCGTGTAAATCTTGAACAATTTGAATTTTATAAGGATGGAACTTGAGCTTTTTTTGCATTATTACCTGTAAAGTTGATTTCGGAATTCCCAATATCGATGAACGTGTAGGCAGTGATAAACGGGGATTTCAAAGACAGACACCATAACACGCTCGACATTTTCATCCGTGGCTACCAATGGTGTAGGTCCTGGCCTGGGCCTATTTAATGTTGATCCTGTAGCTCTGAACCTTGCTACCCATGACTGAATGAGGTTGATCGATGGTCCATCACGTAATCGACGAATACTGTAACGATTATTAAATCGACGGCGTGCTACAGACAGCGAAAATCCACTCGAAATGTACGCCTCGACGGCAAAAGCGCGGTGCTCTCCACTCCACTGTTCCATGGCTACTAAAACATCCGCACCGCTTGCGATTCTAACGACGCCCCCCGCGTCCCTCTTATGTGTTGCGTTCAGAAACTATGTTTGTTCAAACTTTGAAATCTGCTACAGGGTGTCCTGTATAATATCGTCTAAGTGACGGTAATCAAATATATACTTTTGAAAGCTCGAGAAAAATCGTTGAACAGGACTACAAAATTAAGATCAAAGTTTCTCGCCAAACACTTTTGAAGTTTTGAATTTGTTGTCAATCTAATGGTCTACGTAGCATAGCAGAATTACATAATAATTGTCTTAGAAAGTAAGTAATAATTTGGAGCTTTTTGCCACTTTGATTGATTCCTTAAATAATTTTTAAAATTGACGTATGTTTTTGCTTCGACCGATCACTTTTCATATTGACTTCAAATTTTAATGAAATTTTTTTAAATCTCTGTTCATACTCGCCACTTTTTCTCCTTAATTCGTCGTTCAATTACAGTAGTTTCAAGTTATTTAGGAGATATTCTTTTGCTGAAGCGGCTAAAACTCAGCTATAATATGTATATGTAATCACTTATTAATTTATCGGTTCACAATTTGATTAGTTTGTTTAGAGATGGGAACGTGATCGGAGATACTATTTTAAATTATTTCATAATTTCATAGTAAGTTTTGTAAATCATTTACATATATTTCATTATATATAATATATTTCAGAATTTCGTCTCGCCTAAGAGAAACAATTTAATTAAAATGCAAAAAAAATTATTGCAGTTCTGTGAAAATATCTTTTCTCAATTTTTTTTGTAAATGATATCCAAATACAGAGTATATCATTATCGTCCTTGTAGTGACAAATATGTTTATCGATTGTGACAGCTATCAAAAATAATCACTGTTCTTGATCATCTATTAAAATATCAGTTGCCAAAAAATGATTGAGCGTCGAAATTTCTAACGCAACAATTAAAACTGTGCCATCAAATGAATTATTGTGTTATAAATTTAGTGATAATTTTTTTATGTGTATTCATGTATTTTTGGAAATTTATTGAAAAAAAATGTTTTGTGATAAATAAAATAATCTCGGGGAATTTTCATGTCACGGTTTACAAACGTGTTTAATTGTGGTTTATCATCAGTGTATTTTTCGCTTAAATAGAAGGAATGAAATATATGTCATAAACATTATGTATGAATATGAAAATTTAATAACGTACATCAGAAACTCAAGTAAATGTTGTATTTTAGAAATTGGCTAGAAATATCAAACGTTTTCCTCTATCCTCAAGTAGTCATAAAATATTTCTGCTTCGCATTTATCCGTCCAAATCGGTACATCGCTTTTCAAATTATTTGAGTATGATGGCTTTGGACGGATGGACTGTAACGACCTAATCACTTTTCCGTTTTTTCCTTTATCACCAAAGAATAGTAAAATAGTTTAAATCAAAATAAAGTTTCCAATTGTATACATAAATACAACACTATAAATACAACACCCAGACGTATATGAAGCAAACGTGTTCACTAGGGTACACTTTACGCACGTAAGCTAAGTAGTGCATGTAGACACAAAAAAAGGTTTTGCAGTTTTTCAATAAGTTTTGAGTTTCTTTCAAATAACATTAAGATGGTGATGGAAAAGTTAAAGAAGTGATGTATCAAGTTTGCGAAAGTTTCGGCAAACTCGTTTAAGACGGTGTTAAAATTTCATTTTGTCTGAGGGATGTCGTCCAGCATACTTTCTTTATTAAAATACAAAAATAAACTTATAGGAGACTTGTGAAACAAAAGGAAAGTTCAGTTCTTGTTACGAAAGTACTAAAAGATGATTTAAACTTTTATGAGACGCTGCTATGTTATAAGGTTTATACGTACGAAATAAATGAGTAATTTAATTTTTTTCTGAATGAATAACGACGCTTGCGATACGTCGCTCTCCAAGACGGTCTGCCTTCCATACAACACTGCATGGTAAACTTAAACTTTGTTTTCTAGAATAAATATATTTCTTCATAAATAAAAATTATAATCATCGTTATTGAGGAAAAAATGGGCATTTTAAATTTTTTTTGCATTTCGAATTAAAATATAACTGTTCAGAAACAATTTTCTAAGCCCGCGCTTTTAAAAGACTTCAACTAGGAATGAATTGAAAGAAGCCTATTTTCATTGAAAAAATGTGTTTAACCGGCGTAGTGATTTCAAAATATAGATGAAGGCCTGAATTATTCTTTCTTCACTTGAAAACCATCGTACTGCATACATATGTAGTTTTCCATAAAAAATGTATTTACATCTTTATGATAACTTTCAGTAAATTAATTAAAATTACTTATTTGTAATTTTATAAAATTAACTATTTTTTAGATATATACCTACTATTGATATTGGTTTTTCCATGGAGATCAAAAAACTATATTTATATTGCTTCAAAATCAGCAAATAATGTCAATTAAATAACTTAGTAAAACTGTTAAAAAGCGATTATACCAACAGTGGCCGTAATTTTGTTCACCTATGGAAAATTTGATTACTTTGACTGTAACATTTGAGGTTAAAGTTCTTTATAATCAATATAAAACAAAGGTTTTTTTCAAGCAAGTGCGCTTTATTTATATTTTTATTGAAATATAAAATTATATTATCGTATCTGGTTATTTCGTGGGTTGATTGCAATTAAACAAAGCCTATGTATTATTTCCGTCTTAGATAATCCACCAATTAAAATTCTATAAGAATTCTTTGTTGGTTTTTGCATAATGCGCGATAAAATAGACATAAAAACGAATAATAATTTTGAAAACATGTTTTTGGTGTTCTTTCACTTTTGTTATGTCCCACTAATTTTCCCATTTTTTGGTAAATGTTTTCAACGTACGCACATAAAAGTTACGAAATTTTATTTAATATACATACGCAAAAAAAAAAAAATATATATATATATATATAAATATATATATATATATATATATACATATATATATATATATGTATATAGAAACCGAAAGACCGAAAAACCGAAAAAACAAGTTGTTTCATTTTAAAAATCTCCGTATTTATGGGCGTGGTAAGATTTCTCACACAGGTGTGTGTAACGTGCAATAACCTCTACATTTAATGACTGGATGAGGAACTGAAAATAAATATAATTTCCATGAAACGTTCTTAAATAAGCGTCCAACGTAAAAACTAAATAAATAGCTGTGAGATTCTCCATTGTGTTCGAAGTTTCTTCGAAATCGTTTTCAAAGAGCACAAAAAAAGTTAAAAATTAATGTTTCAATCCTAAGAGAATTCTTGCAAACTCATTTTCGGCGGCGTCCAAATCTTATCTCACCCGAGGGAAACCGCACAACGCGAAGACTTTATTACGATACGAATGAAAACTTAAAAAAAAAAATTATTTTGTTTCGTAATAAGAGCTTCGATTTATCGTATTGTCCAACGTGTTTTAACTTTTAGACATCGACATTTGACCGAACACCGTGATAATATATATAAAAATGACATCTCATGTAATGAAATACGAATATTCTACTAAGTTTTAATAGAAATTTTGCTACAAACGTTTCGCATACATTTAAACACGTAAAAATGCCAATCTTTATTATTGTTTTTGCTACATACACGTATTTCTTATGTCTTTTGCATGCAGAAAACAGCAATTTCTATACAAATACGAGTACCTATATCACACTTCAAAATAAAACGTATTTATGACTTTACAGCCTAATTATATAAATTTTGTTTTTGTGTTTGTTATTTCCCACATTTTAGAATGTTTTTATATATTTTCGGATGATACAAGCTCAAAATAAGGATGAAAATTCCGAACGATGTGTTTCCGTCTCTTAATATGTTCTTTCTGATATTGTATCGCATGCATATGTTATATTTTAATTTTCTTTCGCTAAACGAATGTATAGAAGGGAAATATTAAGGAAAAAGTAAAAGAATAAAGTACTAGTGAACTCTCAATTTTAATTTTCTTTTGAAATTTTATATAATGGTTATTTGAGAGTTATTTACGGTTAAATAATAATTGGTGCTTTTAACATCTAACACCGATATCTGCGTTCCTGATGGCACTTTTGACATCCAACACCGATTCTTGGTTTTGGCATGATTTAATTTTCTTAGATTCATATGAAAATAAATGAAAAAATTTTCTTCCTGGAAATAACTTAGAATTTTTTTATATAAGTCCTTTTAGATGCTGCAAAGTAAGTACTGAAATACTGCAGTAATTATTTTTTCTAGTCTTAAATCGTGAGAAAGTACCGCTCGCTATTCTTTTATAAATGTTATTTTGCAGTGGGACAAGCAACTTATTACAAATTTTTCAAATTAATTGTTAAAATTACATAAAGATCATTACAGGTATTATTTTGAATTGGGCACTTAGTAACAACCGTGTAGTGATCTTCATATCTTTCTTTATAAAAAACAATATTTTTCTCGAAATAATGAGAAAATGTGACAATTTTGTGACGAAGTTGGAAAACATATTTAATTTATTATTTATAAAGCATCATTAAAATGTCAAACTATAAGAAAAACAATATCAATATTTTATTCTGGGATAGTACCCATACCACCTTTTGCGTTCTAAAGTCAAATAAGGAATTTTTAAATTTCGTCTGACCCATATGTGTGCCCGTTTGACGGTCATATTCAAGTAGTTTATACAATTTAAGACGAAACAAAAATAAAGCGGCTGAGTGGTACGTTCTCACAGTTTAAGAACAAACAAAAACAATTGTTTCAGGTAATACAACGATTACTTACTTTACAGCGTTTATTGACGGTTATGTATCGATGAGTACGAAGTTTGTCAAGTATATACTTAAGATACAGATATAATTTAATTTTTACTGGAAACACGTGTTTTCTTCCTTTTTCAATATGAGAGGAAGTTCCTTTATTGAGAAATGAAATCAAATATTTTTTTTGCGCAGCCCCTTGGGTGCAATGTAGTTAGAATGGTCTTATATATGAAATGTGAAAAATAGTCTCATAATGAAGTTTATATTAAGCTACAAAGTCCTTTGCAATATGTGACACCTTCCATTTCCAGACAAGATGACGGTAAAGTGTGGATACAACCCCGAAAACGAATTGTAATGAGTATTTCCACATGATTTTATTTTACATAATTCAACTTAATTAGTTTGTAATATAAAAAAAAACATCATAAATGCGCGGAAATAACACAAATGGAAATTACTTGGCTATCGAACTTGTTAGTGTACTTGAGGGTAATTAATATGAAGTATTGGAAAGGGTTTTGTAATGTTTAATATAAAAAAAATCAGAAGACGATTCTTAATACAAGGGAATCCAACTGTCGGGGTACTAGAATGCTTATTAAGTCACTAAAGACCGTTGTGGGCACGTATGACTATGACGTAACAAATTATAAAATATACGTAGTACGAAATTTTGTGAAATGATTACGGAACACTAGTTTGTGCGTGATTCGATAGTTTCTTGACCGGTAAAATATGCTCAAGGGCATTGATATTTTTATTTAACCGAAAGAATTCATTTCGGTCCCGTAACACTTGCATATGTCATATTGTTATCTCATTAAACCAACAATATGAAATAAATATAAAATAAATGTCATAAAAAATTATAATTAAATCTTTGCATACTAATTTTATGCTGAATCTAAATACACGCATGCATCTAGAAATATGTGTTTTCTAACACATTTTGTGCATTTATTATGTTTGTAATATATTTGATAGGTTACATATTTACACGCAAGCACGCATAATGTGCACGCGCTCTGCGTGCGTACCCACACAATTATAACAGAATGTCGCGTGAGTTTATTGGAAATCCGGAAATTAATAACGAAATTACGATTCTAACAAACGGTGTGCAATGAAGACCATCAATTGTACGATCGCTAATGACCTCAACCCACTAAGTACTGTCGTCTGGAGACTTGAATCCAAAGGTTCCTTTAGCGAATGTTTCCGTCTCGAACGTGCCCTTTCATTAAAATTATATTTAACATCCGTTATTGCTGCTATTTCCCTGAAACAAGTAGAAAATTTTATTTTTTCGTTACACTCAATTAAAAATATGATTTTATGTACGTTTCTTTTATATTTTACCCTAATTGATGTTGTTCTTTATAAGGTGAAGCCCTAAGCCAATTATCTATGTTTCTTCTTACCCATTTTCTTCTTTCATATTTTTTTACATAAATTATTTTTCAATAATATCTTATGATCTAAACTTTTGAGGTACCTAACCGTGAAATTTATCGATCTTCTTATACGTAGCGTAATTAAATGAAAATATGTATTTGCATAATGTGATTGCTTTTAAGAGGTGTACAGTCATAACAGGTTAGTGTAATGAATACCAAGTTGATACATAATTATTATAAATCGATTAATCGTTTATTGTAAATTTAATAATCGTAATTGATCAATAATATATAGTATAGCTTGTCCCGAAAAGAAAAAAAAGACAATAAAACACAAACTATTTTACTTCTTTTAAAAGCTTTTCTTCTTTAAGCTAACACAATCTTGTGATTTCTTATTTAAATGCAAGTTATTTGAAATTAAAGAATGAGAAAAACATTCAGTTTCATTAAATAATTAGCCAACGGATATGTTAGAATTTGATTATTTGCAATACCTAATTTTCCAGTAGTGTCCAGTTCACATTGAAAAATATAATCAAGGTGCTTTGGGAGTATCCGGTTCTTTCTCAAATTGATTATTTGACCAGTTTTTGAAAATATTCTCTCTGAGGGAACTGGGGTGGCTTCCGGCCACACGAATATATTACACACGAATATTTGGCATTGGAATCTATGCCAAACTCAAGCTTCTTAAAATGTGTATCCAAAAGACAAGCTTTTGCCACATGTTTGTTGCTTTTCATTTTGCCAAGACGTAGTTGAAGGACATTCATTAAAGTTTATGTAATTTGACCTCCTGTCGGTGTTTTGGTGTTAGTCACATTTAAATTATATTGCAGACATCGTATTATCGATTATGAATTGTCATCATTATAACTGATTATCTTAATAATCGATTATAACCGATTATCTCAGTAATCGATTAATAGATTATTGATATTCGTACATCATTAGTATTTATTAGTTATTCTTCTATGTACGTGTGCTTGGAATGCTCTGTCGAAAATGAGCGAATTAACTCTGTAAGTATTTGCAACTTGTATATAATTGTGTAGTAAAATAAATGATATTCATTTTGGATTATGATAATATACTTTGTTTTTTTAAATATTAAACAATTTGTTTGATTTGTACAACTCAAAAAAAAAAAGCGAAATAAAGCAGCGAAATAAAATGGTGTTACTCATTTCATGCCTAAATTTTGCTTGAAATATTGCGTATTCATGGCATGTATTGTATATTTTGTGATAAAACAATAAAAAATAGGTTTCCAATTAAAAATGATGAGAAATTAACATTGAAACTACATAAATAAATTGTTCGTACGCGACATGTTATTATGATTTTCAGTAATTAGTTTCTGTGATTGTTTTGTAATAAGTGTAATAGTATATATGTGGTAATAAATATAGATATTTAGTTAACATTTTCATGACAATACGAAAACTTGTTTCAGTTATAAAAAATGGCCAAAAAAGATTTTTTCCCATACATGAAGAAACCTATGTTGTCAGCATATCTTCTAACTTGAAAAATGGTATAATTTGATAAAAATGACATATATTTTGAATAAGAATTCTGGTTCAAAATTTCTTTACCTAAAGTTTTGATGTATAACATACTATGTTTTGTTTGTAATTCGCATTCACAAAATTGATAAAAATGGAAAGTCAAGAATTATTTTGCCAATCCATATAATTGCGTCTTTACATACGTAGCGTACTTTACTGTGAGAGGAGTGGGTGACAAGGATAGTTGTTTTAGCGTGTCTAGCCGTCTCGTTTTGACATTATTGGAACCGTATGTTATGTAATCCGATACCATTTGGTTGTTTGGTCGTAATAGGTACTTTATAATGGTAAACAATTGTACTGAGAAATTTCGTGGGCGCTTTTGATATATTTGGTTTCTTGTGTTGTTTTTAGATTTTTTTGTGCAAAGCTAGCTTGAGCGTTTTATATATAAGCCGTCTTCCGTTTATATTTATTTATTACAAGTTTATCCAAAAGTACTCGTTTTAAAATGGAAATTTAACACGATAATTTAGTATTTATACAAATTATAACCGCTTTCTTGTATTTATCTTTCTTGTATTTTCTGTATTTATTAATTGTTTTTAATTATATTAGTTATTTATATTTAAATTTTTTTTAAGAAAATTCTTGGAAATTATATTTTTGTCCTTATATTTTGATAATAATCTGTCCAAAAGTTTTACATTTTTGTCGTAATTACTTTTAATTGAAGCACCAACGATCATAATCGACGCGTCCACAGGCTACGACGTGACAGTGGTAGAGGCCAGGAGGGAACCCAAGTCCAGCGCAGGCTGACTCGGCAGGAGGAGGAAGGCGTCATTTGGTTGCCCGTTATAACGGTGCTGGTAGGCCATATACCTCTTGACTTCGAAGCCTCCCCCCCCCCGGTCCATAACTTATGTCAATTTTTGTTTGAAATCTTATATTATGTTATGTCAAATTTTAACAATTTATTGCATGATATAAATTTTTTACAATTCCTTTGACCGAGTGCCGTCGCCTGCAGCTTTTAATGTAAAAAGACATCCTTGTAGCAGCATCAACTCCCCCCCCCACGTATTTGTTGTTGGGAATATAATAAATATGCATAGTAATTTTATCGATACCGATAGAAAACATTAATTTTGCTATTCAACTTTTTTATTTTACAACTTTCTTTTACAACATTATTATACTTACAGGTTAACTCTTAAAAATACAATATTAAATAAATAATTTGATTTAAAATAAATTTAATATAATTGATATTTATAACTTTTTAAAAGTGAAAAATATATAAATAATTAATAATATTATATTTAATTTGCATTAAATCATTTCTTTACAATTTTTTCTGGAAATCTCGTTAAATATTTCCAATTATTTAAATTTATGAAGTTATATAAATTATGATATTATATATGACATAATAATAATTATAAAAATTAAATTTTCTCTTGAACAAACTAAAGATGTTTAAAAATGATTAAAATATAATTTCTAATTAATTATTTTTAAAAATTATGCTAGATTAACTATAATAACGAACTCTTTTTTATATTTGAAATTATTTATTTTTAATAATTTATCAATTAAACTCTGATACGCAAGGAAAAAAAATTAATTTAAATAAAATAACTTTAAATTATTTCTAATTTATTATACATTACTAAATACTCATTTTCATCATATTATATCGTTTTTTAAGTTATAAAATTTGCTATAGTACTATAGACCATACTTCCTTTGTATTTGTTGACGAAACATTATTTTTTATGTTTTTGTTACTGAAACATATTTTTATAATATCATGTAAATATTGACAACATATTTGTAATTAGTTCTACATACAGTGATATCACATTTATTGCAAAATTTTGAATCATTAATTTTGTATGAATTTCTTGCCAAAATAGGAACATATAATGTAGGAACTGCTGAGCTAAATAGACGTCGAACTCATTTTCGTCGTCCTCTTCGCCATCAATGATGACTCGCGTGGTGACTCCGCGATCATGAAATTCAATGCCTCTTTAGAAAATGGCTGCTTTTTCTTATGTAATTTAGGTCTTACGGAGCTTAAATACTGATCCGAACTCAGAAACAATCTATTTAAAATGTTCCTATCTAATCTTGAAAATTTTCTTGAAAAATTCGCTTTATCGCGAGCCTCATCCGCCTCTTCTGATAATTGACCAATCGGTAATAAAGGATTCCTTATTATTTTGAGTCCGTGTATTAACATTTTGTGGATTGTGGGTGACATAGGGTGCCGTTTACATAAATTTACATATATTTTTGCTGTTTCATAAGCGTATGCATCAAATTTGTTAGCATCTATGCTATTTCCACTGGAAATAAATTCCAATATAATCCTCATTAGTTTCATGAGGTCCACATCAACCCCAATTATCCTAGAAGACGTCATTGGGTCTGCAAAAAATCTTCGTGACGTGTTGCCATCATTGGTGTTTCCCAACACAGCTTTGAGGACATCTACCAGTAGCTCCAATTCTTGTTTAAATTCTGTTTGAATTTTGTCTTTATTTTATTTGATATATTTCTTCTCCGAAGGTGATCTCGCCTACCATTTTTTTATTAGGAGTTTATATGCTAAATGGAGTAAAGCCTCAAAAAAACGGTTCCTAGCATGGAGAACAGATAGTCCAAATTGTAATGCTTCCGGCTTTATATTTTTCTCTTTATTTAATTCAATGAAAACTTTGGAAGTTTGGCCACAAATACAGCAGCGCATTGTTGATGAGTTGTCAGTGGCAGCATTGCATACCTTGCTATCGATCATCGTAACTAACAATGTGTGTTTAATTTTTGCTATCCCATCAGATGTTGGTACCTGTGCTGCCATCAGATTTTTAACTTGGCTTTCAACATATATGATTTCCTCTTTAGTGACCTCTTTTGTTTCCGAAATAAATCGTACACCAACTGGTTTACAAAATCTCACCGAAGAAGGGGTTGGATTCTGCCATATAATATTTCCATTAGTTCCAACTACCGGTCGCATAGGAACTAAAGAACTCTGAAATATGTTTGCGTCTTTATCAGTGGTGTTCTGAAACTTTTGTTTGAACTGTGATTGTTGAGACCCGTTGCATCCCCATTTTAAAATAAATTCTAAATCCAAATTGCTTTTTGGATCAGAAAATAACAGGGTAAATATTTTCATTATTTTGAATTTTTTTCCACTGCCTTCTTGTGAAGTCGCCTTCAAAGAAAATTGACAGTGCCTCCTATGGTGTGTGTTTTTTCACATTCACTATTTCTCGGTTTAAACTAATAGATTTTCGGATTTTAGTGGCTCTCGTTGGGCTTTCCATGATTTTCTTTAACATTACAGATGCATCCGTATTTCCACTAGTACGTTGACTAACACTAGCTGCGCTAACCAACTCTTCGGCAGGCACTTGCTTATGTAATTCCATAGTTCTTCACCGTTTGCTACGTTCACGTAATTCTTCAAAACTTTTACTAGGACGCCCACGTTTTTTTCAGTTTCTGTGCCGAAATTCGTAAGTTTTATAGAGAATGCTAGCCATTCTTCGATATTATTTAAGAAACGCTATTCCTGTCGCTTGGCTGCAGTCCATCTCTGCTTAAATTGGGTCTTAAAAATTTTCAAAGCATGAATTAAGATATTTTTGTTATTGTCAGGGCATCGTGTAATATTTACAACTTTATCTTGCAATAACAAATACTGTTCGTCAATTTTCTTTTCCTTACATTCTTGCATAAGGTCATACAAAGTGCTTCTGGTAAAACTTGTGAAGCTTAAAACAGATTCAGGAATATCTGCAAATAAAAAGAACAAAAACACATTAATAAAAATTAAACTTTCCAACTCATCGTGTTACATCGCTTCGAAAAACAAAATTTGTTCGAAAAACAAAACATTGTTTTTGCTTTAATTGCTCAACGATAACTGCAGTTACAAATATTTCAAGGAACCAAACCTTGACAAGCCTTGACAAGTAAACAAAAACACTATTTTCAAAATGTTCGACAAACAAAAAACACGTGTTTATAGGCTTTCTTTGTACATGTATATGGAACCTTATATAATTTAATAAATAATTGTAAACCCTAAAAATACCCTTCCTTCTGCATTTTTAGAATGAATTTTTCTACAATCTTCACACACGAAATCACTATTTTAAAAGTAACGTGGTGATTAAATAAATGCGCCGAGAACAAAGACGTGCGGTTTAAACAATGACTAGGTTCCGATTGATAGTGTGGGGAGGGGCGAGCTTGACCGTGTTATTTGTAACTGTAATTCGACGAACTGTTATCTCACAAAAACAAAAGATTTATGCGAGTTTTTAAAAAGTTTCTGTTTTCGACTTTGGGCCGATTTTATCATGGAAATACTCCTACGTGCGTCGTCTATTTTTCAATTAGTCGAAGAAATCAGCTGTAAAATGCCTTGAATGTGACATGATGTTTCGTAGGAAAGAAATCTTTCTGTCAGTAGCATTTATGCACATTTGTGTCCTTCCAATATCATCTGAAAATTTAAGAAAATAATATTCTTTTCAATTGATTATATTGTCTTTGAAAGTAAAAGGTAAAGAATATGAAGTAATCAATATTTAAGATATGGTAACGAATACGTATAAATACTACGTCATATCTATATTCGACATCTCCAATTTAAATGCTTTTGCATATTTGTTTTTCTTTCGTATTTTTTTTTGACCATCCACCTCTGGCGCCTCTTTCCGTCCTACTCGTATTCGCCCTCTCTGCTTATCAGAAGTACCTATGGAGGAAGAGGCCGAATGCGACCTCCCGCTAAGGCCATCTAGTGGCGAGTCAGATACTGACTATGATGATGGCCTTACGTAGGACACACATAGGGCCGAGATAGAAACCTTGACCGTAGAGTCGCACGTAAGGGAGGGAATCGCGTTTGGGCTGCTACAAGATGACGAGGAGACTGTTACACTGCCGAGTGACAAGCCGTTTGAATGGGTATGTAATTTCAATGCCTTTCCGGGACGGCAGGAAATATTCACTGGGCCTCCTATAGGACCTATTTAGTTTAACGTGGAGTCCTTTGCGTGTTTCCAGCAGTTTTTCTCGCCTAACCTCATAGTAACTTTCATAAATCCCTGCGCACAATTAGCGAAGCTTGCAAATGCAGCTAAGCCAAATTCACGTATTCATCGATGTGATGGCATGTATATCTTTCTCGCCTTATGTATGGGACAAGCTACAACACATAATTGCCTTGAGTCAGACTATTGGTCAAGCTGCTGGATTTATGATATTCCGAAGGTTAAACGAATAATGAATCACAATCGCTGTAGGCGTTTTGAAGCGAAGTTATTGAAGCGTTTCTTGCGCTTTGTAGACAATTCAACTGAAGACCAATTCAAAGTCGATCATCCACTTCAGGCGCATTATTTAAAGTGTATCCAATTATTAGGCACTTAAAAGCAAAATTTGGGATTGTCTATAATCCCGGACAGAAATTAGCCATGGATGAGTAGTTATTATTATGGAAAGGTACCCTGCAGTTTAAACAATGTATAAAGGATAAGGCAGCTAATTACGGCATTAAAATCTATTAGATATGCGACTCTGACACCGGATATCTCATTAAGTTTATAGTGTACACCAGTAAGGATACAAATATTTCCCTACCAACCAATCTCACTGCAAACGTCGATACCAAAACATCGCCTTTGGTCATCACTTTTGCTTGGGCAATACCTGGGACGAGGCCATTTTCTTTCCATGGATAACTTCTCCAATAGTGCAGCTCTAGCTCGCTGGCTAAAAGAGCCCCTTCGAGATAAGGGTAAGCTAATAGTGCACATAGTGGGGATGTGATGGTATGTGCATAGCGGGATAAACGTAAAGTTGTAGCCATATCGACATACCATACACCAAGATGTTCACCATTTAAAGATCGGAGGCGTGGATGGATCTACAAACTGGACATTCTTTTAGATTATAATAAGAATTGCCCGGAGTAGATCGGAAGAATTCTGTAATGGCGAATTTCACTCTGGGGAGAAAAAGGTCGATTAAATGGTATTTATCATTCTTAAGGCGACTTTTAAACCTGATAATAGATAATGCTTACATTATCTGCCAGGCCTCCAGATGGTTAAATATTTTCTAATCAGGAAACATTCCGAAAAATATTATGTTTGCGAATGGTTGGCACTGCCAATCGCAACATAGTTTTTGCTGTGCATCTTCTGTCCTCTTCAGGTAACTATTACCCCAACAAAATTGTTATTGTTATTGTATTGTTATTTACCGTTACATCTACAAGGGTACGTTGGGATGGCGCGCAGTTTCAAGAGACTATACGCCAAAGATGTGTAGCTTGCAAGGCAAAAACCATATTTAGGTGTAATTTGTGTGACCTACGTCATTGTGCGTTTTAGAAACTTTCGTGAACAGATCCATGTTTCCATGTTTTAGAAACGTTCATGAACGGACATTCATGAACAGCGATCAGCGTTATTAAGTTTCTCTGTGAAAGTGAACAGTAAAGTTGATGTTGCGTTTAGTATTCATTATCTACGTTTAGGTTCATCTTATCAGGGTGCAGATTGAACAGATAGATGATTTTGCTATGTAAGTTTTTATAATTTGAATTATACAATTCGAGTGATAAATAATATTAGGCCCGTTTTTAGGGACTATTATGGTAACATTTGACGAAATAAAAAATGTAAGTTAATACTAATAATATAAAATGTAGATCAGATCACTTCCAATTAAGACGCATTTCGGTTCAGGTTATATCCATCAATTCTATCACCGTTTATATTCCTAGGTCAGGCTTTTCTTTCAATGTAAATAAGTGCCGCTGGTCCACCTCTGGTCCCCAAAATTCACTCACTTGTTTCTCAATTTATGGTTAGAGCCAGGTTAGTAAGCGCGTGAATGTATTTTATTTATTTCACATGGAATACGATGCAAAATATGCCATTTTTATGTAATTATATTGTTTGTGTTTACAAAAACTTTGAAACTTGTTCGTAAAATTTTAGTTGTATTTTTTCAATTGCGGAAAAACTTTGTTATTCAAATATAATACCTCAGCTTTTTCTAATGTATATACAATACTGTTTGTAAGCTCACAATCATGGCTGGGCTAATACTGAAGATTTGAAATAGCAAATATACCTTTGTACTAATTTCGTATATTGATTTATATATGTGTGTATGTGCGTGTATGCATGTGGGTATGTGCGTGTGTGTGTATGTGCGTGTGTGTGTATGTGCATACTCCTGAAGTAGCCAGCTATCCTCCAACAAGTGTACTTATTTATCTATTTTAATTACCTCTCATTTATCTCTTTTAATTACCTATTTTTTATTTTTGCTAGCTTGTTTTTGCTTATTTTATATACAGAATTCACTCTTGCAATTTTATTATATGTACAAATTATATTGGAATACATTTCCTACTTACTATGCAAATTGATATTACAATAATTTTGTTAGAAAATATTGTCACAAAACTGTTAAGAAAAACATTAAAAGGTGAAATATACATAAATAAACAAATGCACATAAAAAGTGTTTGCAAGTTTATTATATACATGAGTCATTAATCGAATTTTGCTGCTCTCTACAATAAACCTTACAAACTATACTATAAAATAAACATTACAACATTATTCATAATACCAGTGCTATAATTCGATTCTACTATAAAACAAAAGTATTTAACAATTTCTTACCAAACTGTTTTATAAAATGAATATTATAAAGAACATTCATAACACCAATATTATTCATAAGAATGCCAAGCTATTTAGTCTATTGAAATACCGAATAATCGAGATAACAAGACGTGTTCCAGGATGTTTAATTCATAAAACACAATTTGAAATTTTGGTGCGAGCCATGGCCCCGTGGTTTGGGCGAGACCGGTCCGTTAGGACTATCAGTGTAAGTTATAATTTTGGCCGGGACCGGCCGTTAGGACTATCAGCGTAATTCATAATTTTGGCCAGGATCAGCCGCTCGGACTGCAGTAGGGATTATACTTCGACATTAATTACTATAAATAAAGCAGATTCCAAAATTTATTACCAATCACATGTAACCTTAGTCTATTGAACGAACAGGTGTGTGTGTGGGCGTGGCCTAATCACGTAGCCTATCGATAATGTAAACAAAGTGATTTGTTTACATACACTGACGTTTTTACAAAAGCGTTTCAGAGTTAAGTTTAAATATTCGTTTTGAGTACTTATTGTAAAACTATCAAAGTATACGTAGATAACATTTGTTGTTTATATCGTATGTATCTATAATTATAAATAATAACTGTTATATTTGTATTGACAATTATTTTGTCATTTCTTTTACAGTAATCTGTCGCCATTGTCAGACATTAAATTGTATAGTATGTCTTTAAATATTGGCGTGCTTAAGAGTGCAGCCTCTGCTGCATCTCGTAACCCAACACTATTATATTTTAGTGCATCTTGGGGTATATTTTTTTCAGTCTGCGATTTGACTGGTGGTCAGCGATTTTGCCAGAATATTTGGGTGTTTAAGGATTCTGTTTCTGTACAAAAAACCATGGGGCATATGATCCGAAGTATTTTATGATCCGAGGTATTTTAATTTAGAATCTTTGCAGGATTTCTATGTTTGAGGGGGGCCGCGGTTTCCCACAGCTGAACGCCGTAAGTCCACACTGGTTTACTGGGTAATTCTTCTGGCTAATTTTTAATATTTTTTATTAACAATTTATGAATAAACTTTTTTTGAAATTGATTCCAATTTTATTGCTCGTTTTTTGTTATTACCATTATTATTTTTACAGATAAAGCTTTTTTTAGGGGAGAAAACAAAATTTGATAAGTAATAAAATATTCTTGTAAGTAGATAAAAAAATACACCGTCATAACTTTCCTTCAGAAAAAATATTTTGGTTCTACACGATACGCATAAATAAAACTGCGCCATGACAGAGCACATTTTATAATTATTTTTAGAATACTTAAACTTATTGAATATAATATTTGAATGAATATAATATTTTTTGTCAACAATTGACGTTGTGAACATCGCAACTTCTGAAAAGACCGGTAAAAATAAATGAGTTTTTCAAACTACAACAAAGTATTTGAAATTTATTCTTGAAAAAGGACCGTGTATTTATTTATTACTAGTTTTTGTTTGCAGATTCGCCCGCGTAGTATTATCAAAATATAAAAACACTTTTTTGAAAGAGAGAGGCACATATTTCAATCGCATCGATTTAAGCAGACCAATACCCTTTCTTCATCTCATGCACTTGCTCAGAAGCTCCGTCTGTCAGAATTCGCTTGATCGAAATAGGTAGTTACAGCGTAATAATTTATTTTAAATAAATTAATGTATTTTATATACCTTATGTAAAAAGAAATTGTTACCTTTATAACTACTAAAGCAGAAATAAAAAAAATACACAGTGTCTGTTAAATTATATTAAATTTGTAGAAGATTCATAGGGGATTTTAAATATATTTTGCGATGGGAATCCCGAAGAAATAGACGCTAAAACTTTTAAATTCTAAAGCGTAAGTGCAGTGACTCGGTTACGGATTTTAAATCCTTTACCATGGACTAATTAACATATGCATGACCCGATGTCTATATTTTAACAGTGTCAAAGTACTTTTGCAGTTAAATATATTTACTTAGAAATAATGAAATTAATTTACATAAAGATTCATAAGTTGTAACACTCAGCATTAACACGATCTACAGAAAAAATATTTAAATTTATTATTAAAACGCTTATTGGGCCATCTATTGTAAAAGTTTTGGCAGCCCTTTCGGTTTTTGTGTACGTTTATTCTGCTACCTGTTTATAACGTTGGCAGCCCTTTCGGTTTTTCGTGTACGAGCATAATTTTTACATTATATGCACTGTTTTACTCCTCTCATTAAAATTTATTGGGGCGTTTAAACGTCTTACGCTTTAATACTCCATCAGAAAAACCAAACCAATAAAAAATAAACACAACACCAAAAAAATCCTTTTATTAATAAAAATATAAATAAAAATTAGACTATTTTATTGTTTTCAATAATCGTAAATTTTTTTACTTAGAAATCTTCTTCTTCAGGTGACATATTTTCCATTATATTTAATTTGAAATACAGCCATTAAAACAACAATTCGAGTCAAAACTATATTACATTTGAAATAAACAGATACTTGTAAAATAAGAATATTAGGTATTTGTCTGTAAATTTACTATTTTAGGTAGCATATATATATATATATATATATATATATATATATATATATATATATATGTATATAAATATATATATGTATAAATATATATATATATATATATATATATATATATATATATATATATATATATATATATATATATATATATATATATATATACGAGATCTCATTCTATTTAGTTCTTATTATCTTATTAGATTTATCATAAGGTTAGAATTATAGTATAATATACATAGTGTAGCAAATAAATTACCTTATGCAAAGAAGCATTTTATTACTAATAACAATGATTTATTGTTATTGGCATAGCTTCAACATCACCGGGATATGAAGATTGTAAAATATTTAATAAAACATAAATCGCATTTCAATAAATTATGTTTCGAATTTCATATATACGATGTGTCATTACTTTTTGACAAAATATCCAGATTTTATACATGTAATTCATGATTTTGATACAAACGTGGGGCATTTTTTGCAGATATTTATTTACGTTTACGATATATTTTTTTATTTAAAATTTTCTCATTAACTAAATGATTTGAGTTATTTAGGCGCTTTTTGACGAATAACCAAAGACCAGCACCTGCTTTAGAAAACTAATGAAAGTGTAATTTTATTATGACGAGTGAATTTAAAGTAACCCCACTTTTACATGAAGCGAAAGACCCTCATAGTCATATTCAATTAGGCGTACCGTGCTAACTGTAAATTGTATTCATTGATCGGTCTGATGACCGTTATTTACATAAAATAATCCTTCGGTGCGAGGTTCCGGATACCGGACTGTTAAATGTTGTCCAGTGGATACCTACAACCGGTTGAGCGTGGCAAAATCTGCCACGCCATTAATTCCCCGTCTTCGCACTTCTAAATCGTCTCGTGGACGCTTTACACGTAATTCAAGTTAATCTCCTGTAACAGATTTATAGCTCAAATTCGTAACTTAAGTTTACATATTATGCAGTACATAATTGTCTATTGCTTTGTTTGTTCAACGGTTATTTTAGGAAAAGGATTTTTGTTAATGAATATTTTGAATAATTTTTAACATTTTCTTAAACCGATCTAGAAAGTAATTTATTATATATTAATATTAGGCGATTATAAAATATGATTTAGTCACAAAAATGATATTTCTAACCTAAATACTGTTAAGTAGTTAGTTGGCTGTACTACAATCACCTGTTTTATTTATTTTAATTAAAGCCAGAAATTGAGTTATCGGAACCACCTCGGCTATTTCATCAATCCATGTACACCACATTTATCTATCTACCTGGAAGTTCGTGATTTGGCATCCATCCATTTTAATGAATTTATTAAACGTCGTGTTGCTCGCTTCTTTTCAGTATTTTTTTAACTAATACTTTTTGTCCAAAACAATATATTTGACAGATTGGATAAAATTTAAACATTGAACTAAAGGGAAACGTTCATTTTTTAAGGGGTCTTGGGCCCAGAAAGACAAACTAATTGTGCACAGTCATTTATGTCAGTTGAAAGTTTATAATTATTATATTGGTATTTAATAAACATTTAGTTGTTATTGATCTGCGCATTTCAAATATTTACAAAAATAAATCATGGTTATGCAGATTTACCGCCAACTAGCATAAAGTTTGAATTTTTAACTGCTCTATTTTAACATTATTCTTATTATTTTTACGTTATTAGACATTATCGAAGCAAGATTCGAACATAAGTCAATTAAAAGATTAAAATTTTAAAATAATGTACAATGAACAATTCGTTACTAACTTGTACCAATCATAATACAAATACAAGGGCCATTGTATAAACGGCCGATAGTACTTTCCCACCTCTCTTTTAAAACAATAAACAGTTAATGCACTTTGACTAATTTTGTTTTATTATAACAATAAACAAATCGGAATCGTACCACTGAATACAACTAGACTATTTTATTTTCACTAATATCGTGTATGCGGCGATTATGGGAAGAAAAAATGGTGTGAATGAAGGTAAAATGATGGCCATTGTGATACTGTGACGTCAGCGATCGATTGTTTTAATACTTTATAATGGGCTCCAAAACTCAATTTTTAAGTTCAGGTCATAAAATCTTTTAATCACATTTTGAGCACTTTTGTAAAATTTCATTTTTACAACACGAAACGAGTTATTTTTGATGAAAATGTTTTTATTTTAATGTAATATGTATATATGTTATTACATAGGTATTGAATAAAACGGCTAAAGGCGTAGTAACAGTCAACGGATCTAACAATTTTTAATATTTTTAATAATACTTAATAAATAACGGTTATGTGTTCAAACTGTTATGAGTGTTATTTATTTAAATTCTCTATTCAGGTTCATTGAACCAGGTTCATCAGCGTGTCATACATCCATGATAAAAAATAAAGAGTAGAAATAAAAAATAAAACTTTTTCAATGTTAAATGAAATTTATTCTCTAATGTCGTGATAATATCAAAAAGTGGTGATTCAGATAAAGAAAAAAATATTACATGTGCGATATTATTATTTCATTATGGACAAAAATATTAATCTGTATAAGCCGTTAAAAATATTATATTTCTACGTAACAATTAATTTGAGGAATATTTAGCAAAATATTTACATTTCTGGAACACACAGCATTCATAAAAGAGGAGTCGAGTTCACAACTCAGCTCACTTGTTATCAACAGCTTTATCCGCTTAAAATTTTCCACTACCGGCAAAAGTTCATTTCTTTATAATGAAGTAATTTCAATATCCAGAGTGTGAGCTTAAATGAAATACATATCTGTGTATCTGTACAATTAGACACACGTTAAATATTAAAAAGTCACAACCCATATCATTTTTCAATGGAAGCGGAAATAATCCTTTATTTTATCCGAATTATGTTAAAGGAAGTTTTTAACTCTGATTTTCATGGTTGAGGAATTCTATGGTGTATTTTCAATGTCTACGGCCAAATTTGAATTTTTTTGCAATAATACACTGGAAGTCATCACAATAAGAAAATACAAATTTGTTGAATATTATAAGAAACTTGAGTTAAGATACACAAAAGATATCGTACCACTGTAGCATCAAGCTGAGGAATTGAAATCATGAGTTTAATGACGGGGTTTCTGCTTGAGACTGATAATGCTAATTTAAAAAAAGGCAGTCCTAAGTCTCACAATTTAAGCAGGTAGTGTACCCGCAGCTTGAGGACTGTGGATTGAGAACTTTGAGTTTAATGACGGAGTCTCTGTTTGAGACCCACAATACTAATTTCGAAACAGTCTATCCCCAAGTCTCTAGATTTAAGTAGATATTATATATATAGCGTGAAGACTGAGGATTTGGAATCGCGAGTTCCATGAGCAGTCTCTGCATGAGACCCACAATATTAATTAAAAAACAGCGGATTCTCAAGTAACTTACGGTTTAGGTAACAGTACTCCTGCAGCATGAGAATTGAAAGGTTGGAATCCAGGGTTCAGTGGCACTGTCTCTGCTCGAGACTCTAAATATTATTTTATAAACAGATAATCCTCAAGTCTCAAGGTTTAGGCATACAGTACCCCTGTTTTATCAGGACTGAGGAACTGAAACCCAAAATTCAGCGACATAGTCTCCGCTTGAGACCCAAAAATGTAATTTAAAAACAGCAGATCCTTAAGTCTCATATTATCAGCAGGTAGTATATCCACATCACATAATTTTGATAGTTTCCTTTTCGAACACCATCTAGCACATCAGAAAATCATGGTTATATAATATCTATGCCGTGTATAGAGTAAGTGGGAATATTATTTCGTTCGATCACGGTGAAATAAACGGAAATAAAAGCAACGCATTTAGAAAACTATTCTACATGAAAAATAATTCTTGTCTATAGTCGTGGATTTTATTTATAATATGGCTTATTAGATTGGAAATATACCGGTTTCCAACCCGTTTAATGCTATAATTGATCTTGAAAGCGGCAAACGCTATACCTTCCTTCTACGGTGCGTGCATTGACCATCTACTGGAATGTATTCAGAATCGGTAAGAGTGACTCCATTTATAAAAGATTGTAAACGTATTCTCAGTCTCTGTGTATTTTTTAAAAATAAAAATTTTACGTGTGGGAGTGCTTCATACTTTTTCCAATGCCTACATGAACTATCTTAAGTCATCTCTGCGAGTCTTTAAACAAATTAAGACTGTTATCATCTGGAAGTTATCCTTTTTAATTGCAAAGTCAATACTTGTGTGTAAAACTATTTTATTATACCGTCCCATGATTTATACATATATAAATACTATGAATATACGAATTCTAACAAATACAGTCACGATGTTATGTTCACAAATAAAACACGACATTGTTGGTTACACAAATTAATGTCTGTCTAAATATTATTGTGGGCAGATCTGTTTAATATGTTATATAACTCAAAAAAAGACTGAGAATTTGGTAGTAAAGATTGAGAAGTTGGAAACCGGAGTTTAATAGTCGCTGCTTGAGGCCCATAATACTATCTTTAAAATGGCAGATCCTCAAGTCTAACGATTTTAGCAGACAATACTCACATAGTGTCAAGACCAAGGAGTTGAAACCCGAAGCTTAGTAGCAGAATCTCTGTTTGGGATCCAAAATACTATTTAAAAACAGCAGATCCTCAAGTCTCACAGTTTAGGCTGGCAGTACTCCTACGGTATCAGGACTGAAGAATTTCCAACTCCTCAGTTTTCTATTGCATGTTCCATATCGCAACCGTTATTATGCACTTTTATCAAGGAATGTATATTGCATTTAAATGTAATATATGGGAAGATATGTGCTTAATAAAATGTGCGAAAGAATATCTCTAATAGCAGCACAAGTAGTTCGAGTGAGAATTGTTCATTATTCAAAATTGTAAGTTGTTTGTTTATTTACTTACTGCCGTTAAAATTATTTTATTATAGATATGTCTAAAAACCAAAATATGGGCGAACTTGTTGTCATATTGAATGTAACTCTAGTGGCTACGAAATTCTGGGAATAAGTTATTATTGTTTTCTTAATCCACTATGGAAACTTGATCGTAGCAAATGTGGAATGTAGAAATGCATCGTCGATAATAAAATTTATGTTAGTTCTGCGTACTATTTGCATTGAGCGATTCTCTCGGAATATTATACTTTTTTAAAAAATTCCCTCCCGACGTTTTTTAACTATTTCATTTATGTTGTATATTTTCCAAATTTGAAATCTTTTAAAAAAAAAAAGATTTCAATTTCTGCATTGATTTTTCGACGATCGCCACAAAACTAGGGATGCGAGTGTAGTAAAAAAAGATGCTATTTTAGCGTATATAATTCTTATTTAGTTATAAAAATGTAAATAATTATCTTTAATCGTTATAAAAATATGCAATTAATATTTCTATGGGAATCAATAATCTCTATTTCGAAGCGAGTTATAAATTTGAAACACAAAAAAAAAACAGGAAGTAAAATAATTACAAAGTATCGGTGAAAAAATACAGAAGTTGCGAACAATTAAGCGGTGCACCTAATGCCACGCTATTTGCCTGATACGTAGACATTTATCAAGTAAAACATCGACGCGTGGGTAGTTGCAGAATATTTCTTTTCAGGTAATAATGCCTATCAAATTTTGATCCGTTAAAAGCTACCACAAATTGAAATGTAACAAGTATTTAAAGCTAATATAAAAATTAAAGAGATGCAAATATTATAGCAAGAAATGATGAAATTTTTATGCAAATATTATTTCTTAACTATTGACAGAAGACATAGTTTCAAGTATTTTCAAGCAATACCTTATGTACTTTCAGCCGAATTGCGAAGAATCGCAGAGGTGGAATAAATGTGAATATTGTGCTTCATTTAAATATTGCATCTCATAAAATTAGTTTTAATATAAATGCCTGAATAATGCTCACAGTTTTTTGTATTTTATAAAGTTTCGTTTTTTACGTCTTCGAAGTATAACCTTTAGAAAAAGATTGTGTTATATACTTAGCAATCGTTTCAGAAAGAAAATTTAATAAGTTCTGTTTCAAAATTATTTACCATTTGACGTTGGGTCTATGAGTGTCCTATAAATATTTATTTCACTCATGAAGATATTCGGTCCGATATTCGGTATATTTACAACGATACGCGTTGGATATATACCGAATATATAACTTCAAAGTTTTCTTTAAATAGTTTTTTCAGATCTGCACACAATAATATTTAGACAGACATTAATTTGTGTAACCAACAATGTCGTGTTGTATTTGTGAACATAATATAGTGACTGTATTTGTTTAGAATTCGTATATTCATAGTATTTATATATGTATCAATCATGGGGCAGTATAATAAAATAGTTTTACACACAAGTATTGACTTTGCAATTAAAAAGGATCACTTCCCTATGATAGCAGTCTTAATTTGTTTAAAAAGTCGCAGAGATGACTTAAAATAGATTATGTAGGCATTGAAAACAGTATGAAGCACTCCCACACGTAACATTTTTATTTTTAAGAAATACACAGAGACTTAGAATACGTTTACAATCCATTATAAACGGGGTCACTGTTACCGATTCTGAATACATTCCAGTAGATGGTCAATGCACGCGCCGTAGAAGGAACGTATAGCGTTTGCCGCTTTCATACCGGATCCATATGATAGATAAGATCTGCGACTATAGATAAGATTTCTAAATGCGTTGCTTTTATTTCAGTTTATTTCACCGAACGAAATAATATTCCCAGTTACTCTATACACCGTATAGATATTATATAACTATGATTTTCTGATGTGCTAGATGATTTTCGAAAAGAAAACTATCAAAATTCTACATTTGAATAAAATGAATAAGTCAATAATTCGGAAGATGAATTTTCAGATATTGAGAAAAGTAACGTCATATCTAGTGACGACAATACGAATTCTAAATCATCACAAATCGAAAATTATCAAGAAAATATAGAAGTGATTGAGGGTAGCAGTAATTATTTTTATGGAAATAATAGGTCCAAATGGGCTAAAATGCCACCTGCTATAAACAATCGTGCTAGAAATTATATTATCAGATTACCTATTAGGACTTCTTGTTTCATATATATTAATCCATACGATAAAAACAGAAAATTTTATGCAAACCTTACATGAAAAAGAAATGTCATAATATGTTGCTTCTTATATAAGTCAGAATGAATATTGTTGGGAAAATAAAATTAGCTGTTTTAGCTCGTAAAAATGAAGGAAAAATGAAATTAGAAATTATTAAAAGAAATAGAAAAAAATCGAATTGTAACAAAAAGAAATTATTTTAAATATTTACGTAATTTTTAATATATTGATTAACGAAAGGGAAAGAGTTACAATAAATACTACGAGTTAATAGAAATTAGGGATTTGGAGAGACACAGCTTTTCAAAAGACAATTGAAAATATTTATGGAGGACAGGTTTCTAGTAGATAATTCTAAAGTTTTACAACTTAGAGATGGAATAATTGTTCTTAGAAAGTAGTGAAGTATTTTAAGTAATAAAACAGAGAAATAAAGAAAAACAGATAGAAGACAAACAATTTAAACTGTGGGTAAACGAATCATTGAGTTTACTTCGAAAACAGGTTGTAAGATTTAAATTGTTCAATATTGAGAAAAAAGTTTTTGTTTACAGAATCAATTAAGGACATAGGGTCAATCAAATACATATATTATATTTCAGTATAAGAGTATATTGAAATATAATATACGTAAAAGAATAGAATAATTATGTTCGGTTGTAATATGCCTTATGTATTCGAAAAAAGTAATAGTCTAAAAGTACGAGTATAATTGTTAGAACATTTACGTTTATATTTTGAGAGATTTTATCAAGCGTTTAATGGTCCACAAAACCTGCAATGTAAGATAAAGATAAATAAGTGCACGTTAAAACTGAATACAATGAATGAGTCATACGTAATTTATTTATTGTAAACAAATTAGAATTAAAACATTAATAGAAAAAAAAAACGTTTTGGAAGTCTAATTTAATCTGATTAGTAAATAATCTACTTGAGGTCTTATTTGAATTTGAAAATGTGATCCTTCCATAAATTAGATGCTGCTAACTTCTATGTAGGTTAAATAATTCGGAGTTAGTAAACGTTTACGTATCTATAGGATGCATGTACAGGATAAATACCTGTATTGGAGAAAATATTATTTTTATTTTACTTTAGAGGCGTATTCATAAAACGAAATGCTCAAATTGTTGTAAACCCGTACCAAACTTTTAACAGTTTATTTAGGAGTAAATCGCGAAGTTAATCTTATGTTGGTAATCAATATTATTCGGACAGATAGCGATTGGTGATCTATAATGCTACATAGAATGATCAAATTTTTAACGAAATTAAAAAATGAAGCCCCACATTGTTTCAGAACGCACTGCCTAATAAGAGAGGAGAGTTCAAGATGTTGTAAGACGCTAATAATTCATGAAAATAATCAGAATAATATTAAAAAAAGGATCATCTATAAATAACGGTAGATTATGTTATTATATTAAAGAATATTTGCCTTAAAGAAGTTACCTTACTAAAAAACTCAATAAAGAAATAATAATAAATAATAATAACATTGCCTTATGATTGGAAATATATGTAATTAATTATAATACACATTTTTGTCAGGATACATTATGAAATAATAAGAATAAATAAAGAATAATAAGACTATAGAACATTAATTTTGGAAATTGTCTGACAGATACTAGGCTCAGAATTTAAAACCAAGTAAATAATAAACGAGTCTACCATCCAACTATTTAACCAGTTTATTAAGATGAGACTTTAAATAAATGAACATTACAAATTTAATATTTTGAGAGAATAGACGTCTCAAAACCGATCACATCCTTAATATATAAGGATGGATATAAAACCCGCCAAGTGCGAGCAGAATTAGCACACCAGGATCAAGTGCTCAGAAACTTATGAATTGCAATGATAAAATTACAAAACTCTTTCAATATATATGTGTCTATATGATTAGGCTCTAGAAAGTAAGGAACCAAAAGACTTAGTTTTTCCAAAATATTGTACATAGTTTCTCCATATACAAGAATTTCTATCAGTCCGAATTATTTCACTTTTTTCGGCTAGTGACATTCGGCGATGAGGAAGATTGTTTTCGAATATTTTTATCATAAGTCAGAAACTATGGGGTTTACATTTCAGAGATAGTGTACTAGTTTCTGAATATGTAAATAAACCCCATTCCCGTAATACCCCACTGGACCTTGTTCAAATGTCAACCCCCATTTTAGGTCACCTTTTGACATCATCATTGGTCATGTACTTAATTGGATACGATTAGAGATCGCATTGCATATTTTGAATTAAAAAAATATAAAGTATCTTTTCTGTATCATTTTTGATAATCGATTTTTTGAACCAAATGGCTACGTTTTGCTTCGAGCTGACGTTGAATGGGTCCTTAAAGTTAAAGGTAATTTACGGGTCTTTAATAAATTTATCTCTTTTCAATACGTGCTTTCTTTCACTCCATATCTTCCTTCATTATGAAGTGAGAGCGATGTAGCGTGTGAGCGCTACCCGTAGTTTTTTACTAGATCTGTAACATGTATTTAAAATAATGTTATTTACACATAGAATAATGTTATTGACCGCCTTCCAATATTCGGAACTACTACAGTCAAAATGACGAAAACTACAGTGTTACTAGAAGTTTAATTAAAGTTTACGGTATTTGTATAACAGCGGTAATAAATCTCATAGTTTTAATAAATTTACGCTATTTTACGACCATAAAATATATTTACATAGTGATAAATCATATTAATAATTATAAATAGTGTACATAATGATGTACAGTTAACTGCCTAAATATCTATGGTCCGTGCGAGTTTTACTCATACTTTACAAGTTTTTTTCTTTGATACATTTTTTTCTTTATTTTCATTATTCACTTAAATTATGGTTATGTAATTTACTTTCTTTTTATAACTATATATAGTTTTGATTATGACAATATAGATAAAAGTCCGTATCCACAGATTTTCTATAAAGTTCAAGTTTTATTTAAATTAAATTATACTTTAGTATATACAAGAGAATATAAGAATCAATGCAATTATATAGGACATTAAAAAATACCTCCCAGAAATCTTGTTTTGGTAACATTTATCTATTATCTCTACTTCACAATAAATTAATATGTCATCAATTATTGATATCGATATTTTCAATTCAGAAGATCAGATAAAAGTTAATTAAAGATATAATAAAACTGATTTGTAAATTTATATATATTATTCATATAATGCGTACCTTCGAAATATCATTTCATATATTTCTCAAATTTTATTTGCATTACAACATCCCAAAGATTATTTTAGAGATCTTTGCTATTAGCACCCACCCTGAAGATGTAATATAACGAAACCTAAGTCGTGATAAAGGACTTAAAGAAAGTAGAAATAATACTACATCACATAGTTTTATTTAATTGTGAACAATGAATTTCTACAAAATTAACGCCATATATATTCAACTCTAAATGTGATTTAATATGTAGATTTCTATTAATTTAGTGTATTTTTGTCACTTAGTAATTTAGTGTGTTTATTATTTATTAACAAAAATTAAATATAAAATAGTGAATTATAAATTACGTACAAAAAATAAATTTTTAGAATAGTAAAATTTCATGTTAAAATTAATTTTAAATTTAATTCAATTACAAATCAAAATTTAAGCATTTAAAAAATAAAAATATTTATATTTAGTCTATTTCAAAATTAAATTAATTTTAACTTTAAATTTTATTATTCGAATGTTTGACTTTTTAAAATTTTATTACAAGAGAACAGTTAGAACAGTGGTTTTATTCCGGTATGTATTTATACTGTTGGTAAATCATTAGAATACGGATAACAGTCTTAATCGGTATACATTATAACATATTTTTAATGCTAAATAATTTTTACATTGAAAAAAATGTGAAATTGCAAAATCTGCTGTATACGTGATTATCAAATAATATGATTCGATTATTTGGGCAATGGATATAAAGTCGTGGACTCTAGTCTCGATTTTTTATAGCCAAGAACATGCATAACCAATCTTGATCATATAAATAAATGAATGCAAAAATTGATTTAAACTGAAATCATTAAATCATCATCATTCTATCATAGAATATGAACAAAACAAATATATGAATTATGCTTTCATTTATTTATCTGCAGGTTATCAATATTTATAACACACATGAAGGGACATGAAAAATATAGTTTTACGCCTACAGCTGCAATGTCTTATAATTTCGATCCGTCAGACAATTTAAATTTCTGATTAGTATTTATCTCATTCCAAATTAAACTTTAAACCATAAAAAACATTTATGAAGATGGAATTCGAAGAAGCATTTAGATGAATAGAGTTCTTATTTCTGAAGTAATACTGGCAAAGGACGCACTGACACAGAAACCGCGATAAGGACTAGCCACTCCGGCAATTTTATGACCTCGTTAAATTCTGTGACATCTTCCCGATATCGCCTTAATCGACACTTCATTTTAATAATATAGTCAATTGAACAGATCTATCGAAAAAATCGGCCAGTGAATTATGCAATTTATCACACTTTTTGCAATATATATTTCCATAAACTTAGCAAAAGAAACGCTTTTTGTGTGAATAAATGAAATTGTGCGACGTAGGATAATTGATAAAGTTGTTACTAGGGCAGACGAATTGAAAATTAGGAAACAATACCATTTATCGTTGTAATATATACGTGATGAGGATATATTCAAGATGGGGTCTTGTTTGCTTATAATGAACTTTGAAATAAATAAACTAATTTTAATATGGTGTGGTTAAAATATCATGAACGTATTGAAAAAATGCTATTATAATAATAAGGCCGCCACAGGTATTTTTAACATTAAAAATGTAATAAATTAATGAATAAAAATAAAAAAAAAGTTGAACGGAAAAAATACCAGACGTAGGATATAGGTTAGTAGATGATTTATACTTACAGAAACATACGTGGTCGGATTCAGGTGAAGAGGCGAAGGGGGGGGGGGGGGGGTTATAAGAGTTCTTGGTATAATATGCATTTAAATATGTATATATATATATATATATATGTATATATAGAATTATTAATCTGATTATTCATTTGTTATCAATCTGGGCACTGGGCACACAACAAGGGCACTATTTTGGGGGATAAGACAAAAAGGAAAATATTCTAAGAAATTAACCGAGTTAAGCTATCCATATAACTATGGGTTGTCGGTGTCGATGGACTTCAAGATATAATAATAAGTATATTATGTAAGTTATGGAAGCAAAAATATACATTTTGAAGTGGAAATAATTCTGTTTAACAATTGTAAAAATAGAAATATTAAATATAATGCCACGCAAGGTTTTCTCATTCCATCAAAAACACAAATAGCAGTATAAATTAAAATTAACTATAGGATTTGTCACGAATATATAATTAATGATGTTGTAGTACACCCTGTACTTACGGTAGGATGAAATCCGTTTCTAAATTCTAAATTTGCTTTAGTTTTATAGCGTATTTTTATGGAAAAGCTTTAATTTATAAACAAAATTAAAATGCCTTTAATTTATAAACACTGGCATTCGTTCGAAGATGACATGCATTTATAGCGAGTACTTACAACTCGACACGAAATTGTGAAAAATTAGACTATCGGTATATCGGTTTTCTTTTTATATCAATGCCTGCAGTTTCACGAAAATTTGATGTCCTAAAAAAAGTTCAAGACGTATATCAGTGGAAACGGGTTTACTTTATGTTTTCCAACCTTTGGTTTTATAATTTAATGAGAATTCTTGTAATGCAATGGATGGAGAATAATGAAAAATTGAAAGTTTTCGTCAAACCTTAGTTAAGTTTTCTTACAATATGTAGTTCTACTACGTAATTAAAATTTATTTTGACACCCACTTTAAAATGAAATTTATAAAAAGTTAGCGACAGGACCCAAGGTGCAATGGTAAAAAACTGATTCGAACAAGTTTCGTCATTGAAAGACGAACGTCAATGATTTTTTTAAATTTAATAGTAAACGACGGTGAGTAAAACGTGCAATTCGTAAAAAAATGATATTTTAATATATCGAATTATATTTTATTAGACTTTTCAAATTTAATGCAAAAATTAGCTCACTTTAAATTTAATGATATGTTTATTGTCCAATATATTTATAATTATAAACATTATAAGCTGTGATTCATGATTTCGTCCGAGAAAACGTTAATTTTTTCACCAAATTTGACATTCCGTAGGTGGTATTTTGTATTAGATTCATGTAATGAAAATGCAACTGTAAGGTGTTAAAACGATTCGAACAATTGAAAATTTAAAGCGGTAATTTTCAGTAAACTTAGACGTCAGTCAACGTTTAGTGCTCGTTCGAGTAGGAATTGCTTGCGATGAACACGCTGGTGTATATAAGATCTTGTCAGTTAAAATATGTTGTGCTGCTTGCAATGACTTTACATTATATGGATATGTTATTGGTACTCTAAAGTCTTCTTCTTTGTGTGGACTACAGTCATGTAGCCTACGTGTCAAGCCAGTCTATAATTTATCGCTATTGTAATTTTTCTTTGAAAATTATTTCACGTTCACGTTGTTTGAAGTGTGGATATTTTTAGGGAACTATTTATTTTATTGCTATTATTTGTGGCGAAGAGTAAAGTGTATATATATATATATATATATATATATATATATATATATATATAGTAAGAAATTAATTAGTAAGAACTTTTTTGTTTCTTTAAGTATTCGTATAGATACTTTGTATAAAATATATGATAGCAAGTTTAATTTTATCTCTACTTGCATAAATTACGTATTTCCCTATTCTGTCTGGATGTCCATCACGGAACTTTTTCTCCGAAACCGCTTTATTTAGAAACATGGAATTTGGCATAGTAATAAAAGATGTTAACCTGCGTATATTGTAATAACTAAAATTTAAAAATTTACAATTGGAAATTTTAGGACATGCAAATTAAATACTCGCAATATATTTTTTTTAATTCCACATCGCACAATGGAATGGGATGTCCTTTGAAAGGGTTAGTTATAATTTTTTAAAAGTATTTTTCCATAGTTTTTGGTATTATATTTTCAGAGATATATTGAGAAATATACGAAAAAATATCTTCCCCTTTTATTTCCAAAATTTCTCTACTTGAAATTATGAAAAAATATTAGTT
Source organism: Druceiella hillmani (assembly GCA_039881145.1). Lineage (NCBI taxonomy): Eukaryota > Metazoa > Arthropoda > Insecta > Lepidoptera > Hepialidae > Druceiella > Druceiella hillmani. The sequence goes on from JAYKKI010000001.1 coordinate 58,943,717, forward strand.
TTTTGCAAAAAAAGCATAGCAATGATTTTAGCTGTCGTAATTTCTTAAATATTTTCCATGTTTTTATGCCTACTGAAGATATAGTAGGAAATAAATTTATATTTTTTGTTTTCAGAACCGATTTTCTCAGAAAACATAGGTCGTAAAACTTTAAAGTTGGCACAGTAATACTAGATGTATTTATATATTTATGATATACTTATTAATCTGCATATTTTTCATCAAGACTTTGCTAGGAATATTTTATTCCTAAATCATTTAAAAAGGCGGTAAATATGGGTGTTCAATATATTTTATCTCATTTTACATGTCATGTGAATATTTGGAAGGGCCTGTTATTGGGAATACATTAAAAGCAAAATTAAAAATTTTGAAAAAACCCACGACGGATGTAGTTGTCGTAATTGAAAAACGATTAAATAATTTTTTTGGAAATTCCCCGACTAAAAAAAAGTAAGAACCTATTAATATAATTACAAACCCAAGAAAATCCGTCGTGTTTGCTATGCGCTGCCTATGCCTAAAATTTTGCAGTTTTTCATTTCATTAATTCATTATTAATTCAGCATTTTAATAAGTGAAATTGTCTTAGGTTCGCAAATAGCTTTTCTATATTGCTGCAATGAAATTAATATTGGTAATGGAAATGGCAATGACTTACCAGACGGATTTTCTTGGGTTTGCAATTATATTAATAGGTTCTTACTTTCTTTCAGTCGGGAGGTTGTGGGTTTTTTAAAAATTTTTAATTTTGCTTTTTCTTTTATACTTTTCTTATTAACACGTTTCTATCGTTATAAAAAACAATGAAATTTGCTTTTTATTATTATTTTTAAGTTTTCAAAAAAACCATTCTCCGAAGGGCAAGCTTATGTAGTTCTTAGCAGAGTACGATCTTTAGACAGCGTAGTAATAATTGATCTAAATAAAGGAAAATTCTTCAACAATCCACACAATAGCCTAGCATTGGAAGAATGAGCTCGAGAAACATGTTATGTGGACCACACATCGACAAATCCAAAAATAGGCCACAAAGTAGTTACTCTAGATCAATCGGAAATGTTTATTGCTGCGTTTCTTGACTAGTAACAATATAACACCTGACTGATAACCTTCGCCGTTAAATCGCAAACTTTTTACCGAAAATTGTATCTAAATCGGTCAAATGGTTTTGGACAAAAATGGGAGCATTTGTTTGCGACAAAATGTTGTAGCGTCTCTTGGTGAGCTAACACTATAATACTTATCTGAGAATCATCGCCGATTAGTCTCAAATATTTTGCAGAAAACCATATCTAAATGGGCCAAACCATTTTGGAAATAAATTTCAACATTCGTTTCCAATGAAATGTTTATTGCGGCGTCCTACGGCGAGGAATCACCATAACACCCATCAAGAACTATAGCCGATTAATCCCAAATATTTTGCAGAAACCGTATCCAAATACGTCAAACCATTTTAGAGACAAATGAGAATATTCGCTTGCAACAAAATGTTTATGGAGGTGCCCCTTGATGGGTAATCACCATAACAATCTAAGAACTATTGCCAATTAATCACAAACATTTTACAGAAAACTGTATCTAAATTTGTCAAACAGTTTTGGAGATAAATGGGAACATTTGATTGCACACACAAACAAAAAAAAATAACCTCTCACCCTAAACACATATATCTTCTCCGTTCCGTCTTGGGTAAAACAAATTTTTTTTATAATTTTGAATTGCATATTTAAAAAGACATTCTAAAAAATCCATAAATTTATAATTCCGCCCCATTATTTTCGAAACTGAGCCAAAAATAAAAAAAAAAACATAGTCGGTTAAGTCGGACTAGAAAATTACAGGAAAACTGTTGCGATTATTCTAGATCTTAAATTTTTTAAAATATGTACAGTGCTTTCATGCCTGTGAAAGTTATACTACATTATACGTTGCAGTATATTTACCTCGTGGAAAATTAATATTTGTAAATATTTTAATAGCAATACAAGTATTCAAACGTCACACGCTCAATGTTTATAAATGCCGAAATGCGTGTGGAACTTTTGTAAAATTCATATTTGTAAATATTTTAATAGCAATAATAATATTCTAACGCCATACGTTCAATGTTTATAAATGTAGAAATATGTACGAAAGTTTCGTAATGCGAGTTTCACTCGACTTTGACAGATTTTTAATTTTTATACATAGTGATTTATATGTTGTAAAAGTAATAGCATAAGAAAAAATGTGTGTATGCTTATGTACGCACGTTAGAAATGATATTTCTTTGGTATGATACAAATATAATTTTAATTATCACGCAAATAAGTAGGAAATAAAATAATAAAAGGATTGGAGCGTGATTATAAATATGGTTTGTAACATCTAAATTCAATCAAATAATGTAATTTTAAATAATTTATAATGCAAAGAAATATATACCGAAACTTAAACTCACTTAGAGAAATACATTTTAAATACGTTTTAAAAAGATTATACGCACTATTTCTATCACGGACATTCATGATAAATAAATGTTTTTATTACAAGGACCACTATTAATTTAACTATTAAAATATTATTTAAAAGCACGGATAAAACTAGATTTGTATTGCTATAAAACGTTGTGTATTTAGAAATACCTCAATAACTATTATGAATATAATATCAGTCACTATAATATCAGACACACGCTTGTTTACTCAGTAACTTCATTCTGTTGATTTTTGTGGCGTCGTGTGTGCAAAGTAAAATTTCACTCCTATCATTTTTTCCATAATGCGTCTAAAGAAGTATAACTTCAAAATCCATTTTAAGACCTACTGTATTTAAGTCTGAAGACATGCATTCGAATATTTTAAAAGGTGCTCAAGAAAAAATGATAATAAAGAAAATATCTGAGATTAGTTTTCAAAATGATCAGTGATAGTGATGAGATCTATTAATAAAATATCATGACTTTTCTGTCGAAAAATGATTATGGTAGATATATATTATTTTATACACTCTGTAGTTTATGTGCATAATTTTTTCAAAGAAGAAAAATGACGTTACTAAAAGCATCTGAAAGTAAGGGTATTAAAAATGTTAGTCCTAAAAATTAAGGCGCTTATGATGATTTTCTCATCCTTCATAAAACTGTCAGTACAATAATTAAATCATTTAAAATATTTCTTGGGCTAATGGCTATGTAATGCCGAAATAAGTGATTTGAAGCATCTAAAAATTTTGTTCCGAAATTTTTAAATTTTTACAACCCTTATACCCTAAATATTGTGTTTTTACTCTAAATGTATTATGTACGCCGTATCAAACCACCATGAATGAAAACGCTAAAGGATAATTATAATTATTATAAAAACCGTCAGAATTATCCTGAAATTTATTTCGTGTCGCGAGAATCAACGTCAACTGCTAAAGTGAGACTATCCATACTTATTAATTTTTATTAAAACTAAAACTTCTTGTCTCGAAATGATATTTCGTTTTGCCTGCTATTCTTGGCTTGAGCAGATGGGGCATCGATATAAAATTTATAGTTTTTAAGATATCCATTATTATCCGTATTTTTACTCCTACAAAAGATTTGCTAGACTATATTTACATGATAAAAATGAGAATATATTTACATAATAAAAAATAAAATTAATATTTGTGAATAATTTAACCCGATATAATTGAGATAAAATATCCACAAATGAATCTTTTAACACAGTTAGTAATATTTAAAGATATATTATATTGGACATATATCAAATTTAATATATTTCAAGCAACTTTAAACAACTTGGATATTTTTGTTCTAAAATAGTAAGATGTAAAGAACTGTCGGAATATAATATCAAGTTAATCAAAAGAATATAAAAAGTGGAAAGGTAAACTTGCTTTCTCAATATTTATCAAAGAGTGAAAATAAAATATTTAAAGAAAAAATGTTTTTATGAATAATATTTCTAAATTTCCAATAAAATATTTCTGTTACACGCCATAAAAATCCCTATCAGTATTAACGGAAAATCGATGTGTTATCTTGCGTTAATATTGCATACGAGTATGTTGTATATTGTGTTTTATATATATATATATATATATGTATTTTTTTTATTTTGATTTTCGTAATAAATCAATCAAAGTACCATAAAATGCGGGGGAACATAAATGTTTCCATATCCACGATAATGAGAATATCTAAATACAGATATTCAGATAGCACGAATAGACATATTTCTATCGTTTTATACGCATTTTCTACTTGCCTCATTCGTTCAAAGTGACAATTTAATTTTGCAGATAAAAATTACTTCAAAACGAGTTGGATTTATTTATTTCGACGATAAATTGATACTTACCCTACGAGAATGCGTAATATTATGTTGCCTGTAGCGTGCTTTGTTTGTTTTTTGTTGCATTTTGCGGCATCGCCGGGGATTTCACATCGCCGGGAATCGGGCCGTTGCTCACATGAAGTATAGTTAATTTATAAAGGTAAAAAACTATCATTGTGCAATTCCCAATACATATCGCACGAAATTTACGTAAGTACGTTTCGCAAAGGAATTTTTAAATAAAACTACTGTGATGATGACTATGTAAACCATTTTGAAAACTATACAAACGGGGGTATGTATTTATTAGGATAATAACGTTTCAATTATTTTTTTATTTATATACAATTATGTATTAAGTAAAACAGCTATAATTGATGTTATTGATAAAAATATGGAAGTTATATTCGTGTAATAAAACCATAACGAAGACGTGCCTACATATCGAATAAAGTTTTCCTTGTAATACTAGTTTGAGTTTTAAAAATAAAGAACAATACCAAATGGCTCGAAGTTAAATCGGTGTAATAATTTATCATACGGCATTTTGCGTATATATTATTTTCTTAGATGAAAGATTATAGTTCATAAAAAAGTGTTTATTGTTATTCTTTTTATAATCGTAAGTCAAATTTTATACATGATTATTTTGAGTTGATATCATATTTGCGGTTTAATTGTATAACGAATTGAAATTTGCGTTTTAATATTTAAATCTACGTATTAATAACTAGATGTAATACAAATAAATAGCTAGATGTTTAAATAAACTTAAAAAATACATTATTATTATTGTTCACTATATTTTATTTATATTTTATGCATTATTTGAAATTAACTTATTCTCACTTTAATATTAATTATATTTCAATTTGAATGAATTCAATCTAGAATAAAGAGGTTTATTATTTTGTAATTTATATATATATATATATATATATATATATATATATATATATGTATATATATATGTGTGTATATATTAAAGCATTAAAAATACATCGGTTGAATTCGATGCTATATACATCAAGTGCATTTAATACAACAATGTCATATCATCCATTTATTATATTTTTATTTCATGGTATGAAAAAACGATTACTGTGTTAACTGTCATTCATACTCTGCTCTGCTAAACATTTTCTGTGAAAAAAATTTAAGAATGTATTATTTGTATAAAATTATTATTAATGTTGTACGGGTGACGAGTATAGTTCAAAAATTAAATTATAAGAACATGCAAAAAATATACAAAAAAAATATTCAATATGCAAACATGACTTCGGTAAGGTGTTCTAACACACGTACAAGAATATCGTAACAAAGTTGTGTTTGCATATCAAATATTTTTTGAAATAAGGTGCAGTCACCTAACAAAGTCCACTTTTTGCAAAATTGGTGTAAAGTCATGGATTTGCGTAATACATGAAAACATTGTTTAATTATGATTCTATTACTAGACAAAATTTTCATGTTTTATTGCGTTTTGGTGTTAAAAAGCAAATTTTAAAAACCTGAATTGTAGACTTTGTTAGGAACTTTGTTACCTGATGAGATCCATCACACAACTACGTATATTAAATAAAATTAAAGCTTAAGTTTAAATTTAAGTTCAAATTCTTAGCAAAATAATTTAGCAAAAATTAGGTTACGAGCCTCATTAGACTATTAAAACCGGAAATTGTAATAAAGTAAAAAAAATCTCATAAAATGAAAATTAAGCTTATTTTCTCTTTTACGGTGTGATTTATCAAGTAATATGTAAACATTATCAAGTAATAGTAAAAAAAAAAATGAAGTGTGTAGATTATCATCAAGTAATATCTAAATATCATCAAGTAATAGTAAAAAATAAAAAATAAAGTGTGTAGATTATCATCAAGTAATAGTAAAAAATAAAAAATAAAGTGTGTAGATTATCATCAAGTAATATGTAAATATCATCAAGTAATAGTAAAAAATAAAAAATAAAGTGTATAGATTATCATCAAGTAATATGTAAATATCATCAAGTAATAGTAAAAAATAAAAAATAAAGTGTGTAGATTATCATCAAGTAATAGTAAAAAATAAAAAATAAAGTGTGTAGATTATCATCAAGTAATATGTAAAAAATAAACTAAGAATTAATTGTTTTCTTATTTTATTTGTTGCATATAATCTGTAATTTAAATCAGTCATTCATTTTTAATAACAATTTGCCAAAGGTCTTGGTCGGAATATTAAAAAATATTTAAGAAATCTGTTAATAAAGAAATGAAGCTGGCTTTTTGCCTTTAAACAAGAATTAATTTCTATAAAAAATATCACATATTTAAAATTACTAGAATTTTAAAACGGTGAACAATGCTATGGGAAAACCAATACTTATTTTTAATCACAAAAATCAACGAAATTTTTCCTTCTCTCCGTCTCTTTATATTGTCCATGATTACAAGCATGGCATTCTGTGTGTTCTATCTAGCAATCTTGGTACACCGCATCTCAATCTTTGCTTTCTTTTTGATATTCTCTCTGATTTTCTGCCCTTCGAATTTTTTATCCAACTTTTTTAGCTATTCTTTGACTTTTTTCGTTGTATTGTTAGTAATTTTCAGCTTCTTCCTTATTTTATTTCCTTGAATCATTTTAGCCTTGTCAATAATAGCATCAAAGAAAAATTTAGTATTGCATTAACCAACGTGATATAAAGATTTGCGTTTTTGTTTAAAATTGACAATTGCAAAATTTGTAGTCCGAGTTAGTCCTTGGAAAGGTGTTTTTAGAGTTAATATTCTAGAATTAATTTTGATAAAGGAAGTTTCTCTTCAGAATCGAAAATTTATTTCCTTGGATGGTGATGTAAGTTTACGTCTTCTTTATGACAATATTCTTGGGATCTAAATCTTGTGGTCCTAAAGAAGAGGTATAAATATCAATAATTTTGGCGTGATGTTGATATTGATTTGAGAAAGTGTATTTAGTATGCTACAGATATTGCCACTCCCGAAGTGTTTATTTAATAGTCTAAGTAAGGTCCGGGCTTTCTTATGATATGACAAGGAAGTTTTTAAAACAGAGCCCATTAATGTAAAGTGTAAAGTGTAAACTCCTATTAATGTAAAGTGCAAGTACGAGTTTTTAAGTGTGGGTCTTCTTAGGACCAGGTCTTGTTGGGCCGCAGTACCTTAGATACTTCTTTTAATGCTTGCAATGCACTAATTTTCAGTGAGTGTTTTGTCGATATATTTGCAACGCAAAGAGCCAAAAGTGGAACTTTATACAGAATCGACTCCACTTGGCTGGTGCCACCCAGTTACCGTTTTAAAATTCTAGTAATTTTAAATCTGGAAAATATTACGTACTTTTTGGGATAGCTTATCAAGTTTTTTGTACTTTATTTATTCATTTTCCCAATGAAATACATTTTTTAAAGTTTCAAAAGCTAAAAATTTATGTTTAGTTCACTGAAAAAGAAATTTTGGATTGTATTCTTGTTAGATTCACTCCGTTTTAATGTTACTCAACAAGTGTGCAAATATGAATATTAAATATAAAAACTAATATTAGTAAATAACCAGTTTTATAATATTTCTTTAAACGAGTTTACATTAGTCTTGACTATGCTACTTATTACTAAATGCCGCTTCACCTGAAATTTCTGCAAATTGAAAAGAAATCTCGTATGAATTTAAACGAGGCTTTTTTCCGATTTACATAAATTTCTGGAAAATATATTAAAATACAAGCACATACAACAAAGCAGCAAATTTTTCGAAAATAATATTTAAGTGCGGGATTTCTTACATACATTTATAAAAGAAAATATATACATTATATTCCTATCTTTTTGAAAATAGAGTATTTTATTTAAATGTTTTTAAATTAGCCTTTATGTTATTACTCTGTACTCTAAGTTTATATTGTCATAATGTTAAATAAAAAATAATCCATTATAAAAATACTTAGCATTAGCCGAAAGGCAACTTATATATTGACAGGCTACCGGGCTCAAAAGTAATGTCTTGATAATTCTTTCAATGCTGAAGACATGAAATTTTAATTTTTCGTACAGCCTACTGAAATAAAATAACGATTTTACAGGAACGTAACAACATCACAGATAGCATATGAAATAAACACGATGATTTTCTTTCCCGTCAATTTTTACAGGCCAATTAAAAGACTCGATGGGAAAATATAAAGCACGAAATGAAATGGGGGGGGGGGGGGGAGGAGGTAAACGGGGCGTTCACGTGGTCTAATCTAACCAAATTATAAACGTTAGGCAAATTTATTAAGGTGCAAAGAGTATTGCATTGCTTAAAGGTTAGCAGTTCTATCGTAATTTTGATATTTGGCCTAGATCACCTGAACTGAGTTATTAATGGGACCTAATCGAAATTAATTGATTAGGTAACTATATCATGTAAATTGTTTATTTAATTTAACGATTTTTGTTTGATCGCGGAAGTTAGTAATGAAGTAAGCTTGTATATACAATACTATTTATTCATTTTATGATTCCATGATAACAAGGAAGATTTAACATAAATCGTTGCTTGACTCCAAGAGATTGCACTCGTAGCAGTAAGTCCTCTACGTTTATCAATTAGATACATTAAAGTAAAGATCAATCAATAAATAAACAAGATAAACAAAGAACTCCGGGCGACGTCTTGTTTGCATTTTACATTTTTTACTTATCTTCTTCGCAAAAAATGAGATTAAGTTTATGAAATACCTGCGTTCTAAATAATTGAATAAATATAGTTGCATTCGTTTGTCAGCCTTTTGTAAAAAATGTGGATTTTTCATAATTATTAGTTCCATTTTCGAGTGATAATCTGGAGTTTAATTGATATGTTAGTAAAGAAAAGTTTAATTGATATGTTAGTTTAATTGATAGTAAAGAAAAATAAACCGGGATCTATTGCTTGTATAAATATTATATGCACATAGAATCAAAAACACTATCATCTATTTGACCCATTTTCAATAAAGACGATGATAAAAGCTATAGAAGTTTAAATAACTATAAAAATTCTTTAAACGTTTACTACGGAATCGCTGCATATGCATAGGGATACATTTATTCTAGCAGCAGATAAATGTGAAAATTAGCAGTGATTTTGTTTTTGTTTTTCATTATTTGTATTTAAAGTAGAAACGATAGTATAACCTATCCTAGATAAAAATATTTTTGACAATGTGTCAACTTTTACATATTATTAACATTATTACAGTTTAAACTAATATATAAGACAACTATAGTCTCATAAAAGAAATTTCAAATGGAGTTCGCCTCTACTTAGAATTGTGTTTATTTTATACAAAAGGTACAATTGTGTATTCAGTATATTTTGCTTATGACATATTTATTAGGTTGTACTAGAGAAATATTTAAGAAATAATAAAATACCTGACATACAAAGCTCGATATTTATGAAGGCTCATGTTGCTTATATCAAAATTAAAGGTTACGGTGGAACCTTAGAGGGAATTCAACTTCTCCCTTACAAGATTGAATCAAAACCAAATCTTTGACTTGAAAATATACACGAACATTTTAAAATTATAATAGCCTCGTCTGTGTAAAAAAGTATCCCCAATTTAAACTTCACTTAATTTATGGACACATAAATGAAAATCCAAAATCGTTTTTATTTTATTTCTTCCCTTGACATTTATATTTTACTTAACGAAAGTTAAAATACTTTTGTTTACAAGAAGACCTAGAACTGATGAAAATGATAAAAAATTACTAAAGTAAACTTGGACACGGAGTAATAAGGGTTAATTTAACTGAGACAATACATTCGACAAGTATTGACGAATGGCTGCAATGAACTTCACAGTTTTTACAGTGCAAAATACGTGCAATGAAATATATTGTGTAAAATGTTTTGTGCTTTAAACACTTGCGTAAAAAATGTTTATTGTGTACATCGTAAATTAATACATAAAGTTTTTAAAAATTAGACGGTTTTTGAGATTATTTATTTGATGATTTTTGCGATTAGTACTGGTTTTCGCTATTTAGGAGTTCTATGAGCGACAAATATTGCCACCAATGAATCACGTATCTGACGGAGTAATTTCACTAAGATTACCATTTATGTTGCTATTAGAGCTGAAGAAAGTGTAGAAAAAATAAATTTAATACATACATATATAATTAGACGAAAAATTATTGTGCAGAATTAACGCCCATAAATGTGACACAGAAAGAACAGTGAACAAAAGAAAACAAACCATGATGGCAGACTTGACTTTCCAAACGTTTTAGTGGAATATAATGCTCGTATATGTAGTGACAGGCACAAAAAATATAATTAAAAAAGAATATCAGTAACTGGCACATAAAATGTAAAAATATATGAAGAAAGTGAATTTACATAAACAATTACATAGGTGCGAAAATAATTTTCCATCGTAATCAAAACAGCAAACACAATGTAGGAAAATGAATCCTTGGAATTGAATCATAAGTATACTGCATATTTAATTATATTTCAATGTTAAACACCGAATTGGATCTATCAAACGACGTTCGTGAATAATCAGAAATTACTAGTGAAAAATCGTCAATTAGCGAAGAAACAGATTAACACTTTGACTGGGATGCTAAGAAAAATCCTAATTTTTTTAAAGAAAATTGATATTCAAAAATACTTATATATTTTTCTCTTTAGTTTTTATAAAAATAATTCTTAAATGTAAAAAAAACAAAATCTTTTCATGTATCGAAATAAAATATTAATTTCCAAACCAGGTTTGGACGTAAAACGTCCAATAATTTTAGTCTGATTATGGAATTTCTTGAATTAAAATATTCACAATAAACAAATTATTTGCATTTTACTTTTTATAAATATTATTATTTGGATTTTTATTATCATTACCAATTTGAATACTGAATTATAAAAGAACACACGTATTAGCTCTGTCTTATCAGACCACTAACACAATGCTGTTAGTGGTCTGATAAGACAGAGCTTTAATTATCTTCCCGTAAGCTCTTCGCAACGTCTTCATTTTATCCGACCACAAGCTACTTTTCAAGTCAAGCTCTCCTTGTCATATGGACTCTACGTTATAGGAACAACAGTTCCCGACCTCATTTTTTTTTAACTGTTGGTAAGTCCGACTGACAGTCTTGCCCGTTTGTGGTGCATATGGGCGTATGTCCTGTGTTGGACTTTCGTACACAACGTTATATATGATTATTTTTAGTAAGAATTACTTTTAGTAGAAGTATTTTTAATATAATATTTATGTAAAGTAATTTTTTAAAATTTTTTAAATTTTTATGCCAAAATACTTACATAATAAAATTGATTTTTTATACGTTTAATTACTACTAAAAATTCTCATTCTGAAAATCGTGTATATTATTTATACAAGACAAATATATACAAAGTTATTTGTCCATTACTTTTGGTTATATGAAAAAAATCTATGTTTCTTTGTGAATTTTGAAACGCGCCACGTATTTATAATTTTCAGCCTACAAACTGTTAGTATTTTATATTTAATTAACGATTAAAGTTAAGATGAGGAATATTTTAAACTTACACAGACGAAATCGTAGTTAAAGACCAAATCAAATTCCATTTTATATTTATTGCCTCCAGCTTCTTACGCCAGCTTAGTACACTCTAAGTTAATTATGAAAATATTTTTTTTGTATATTTTTTGTTACTTATCTAATGGACAAAAATTTAATAAAACAGCCAACATCTGATAAAATTATGATTATTTAAAATAGGAGCCAAAAATATTTATATGTTAAAACAAAAATAAAAAATAATAACAAAAACGACACTGCCGCAATGTTACTATCGCACAAAAACTTAAGAAATTATTCTGTGGGTTCACAAGACAAACAATAGGTAATTGACATTAAGCGTGAATTGCTGTTTTTTTGTAAGATTTACAAAAAATATTTTTTTTTGTTCTTGTGCCTGGAGCAAACCTAGCATCTTCGCATCATTGTAGGAGCATTAGCACCTCCCTCGTCCGAACTGGTCAAAAGTTGTTCTTTTTCTACAAACTTGCACGTTATTGCTCGTATATCTTTGGTCAAGTTTGGATCATTTTCCGGTGTTTGGTTTAAACATACGGGTTTATGAGAGAAAATGCAATCAATTTTATGTATTTTCGTCTCCTACTTTTTTGTTTGTGGTAGATATAACCTAGAGAACATAACCATTAGCAATTGAAATATTTATTATAGCAACAAAGGTTGCGTTTTGCCCGTCTTTTGTATTCTATGTGAACGTGAATAATTTGAACATTTCTAATTTAAGTGAATAATTTGAACATTCCAAATCCAAGGCATCTACTGTTCCTTTGGTGCTGTTGTAGCATTCTGTTGTTTCCGGCTTCTTGGACTGCTCATTAATGGTGTATAGACGAAAGTTGAAATGCACTCCTGTTTCATTTGTGGCACACACGATGCCAATGTCTTGCCTCCTAGAATTTTGAATAGTGATAATTCACTGATTCTTGTCTTATCAGGAAGAAATTCATGTAAAATTTTTCGTTTGTTTTTCACATAGTGTCAGTGGATGTAAGTCCTTTTTGTAAGAACGGATCCACTAGTTCAACAGAAGTAAACTGACAGTCTACAGTAACGCGTTATAAAAGCAGTGAGTTTGCACATCACACATACATTGGATTTTCAATCCGTATTTTCGGGTCTTAGTTTTGATAATCATACTCTTCTTCTTCTTTTCTTCTTCCGTGCCTCTTCCCTTTATTTGGGGTCGGCCCTCCTCGTATTCCGGCGCCAAGTCAGACGATCTTGGGTTGTCTCTACATCTAAGTTGGCCTGCGCCAGATCTTTACTAACGGTTGTCCACCACGTGGCCTGTGGTCTTCCTCTACCCTTTTTGTGTCCGGGATAGCCAGGGCAGTTTATGGCGTTACATTTGTCCCGTCTCCGTGTTCAACAGCACAATATTGTTGAAGACCGTGCTGATTTGAAAGAATCCGAATGTGGAGCAGTTTTACGCCATTTGAACCTGTTTTTACCATAAAAAATATTTCTAAGTTTTTCTTTTTTGGATTTATTGAGGAAAGAGTCATCGCTTTCTTCAATTTCCGACACAGAAAATAGCTACGTACTGATTCTTGGCCAATTATTTTCTTGTGTATTATCACTAAAATCCTGTAAAATTTGTGCTGTGGCATCATCTTGGAGTGGGCGATTTATTTTGACAACTATATAATAATAATTCTCAAATGAAGCAAATACTAGTATAACTATAGTGAATTGAAATTAGTGCGTACGTAAAACAACACGCGGGCCTCTGTTTATTCCCACGTAAGACTGTAATAATTTTGATATTGATATTAAGTGAGGAGATAATGTCTTAACCAGAATATAAGTGAAATATTTAGACTAATTTTCATTTTACAACGTAATTAATTTTTGCTATGTAAATTATTTTCATAGAACACGAACTAAATTAAACTACTTCATAAATAAGGCAAAGCCCGATTTTCCGCCGCTGCCGCCTCGCGTTTTTTCTACATTTATTGTGTTCACGTAATCGTCAAAAATTTAATAATTCAAAGGTGAACCAACGTTACAAGTCTCCCAGGGGCTATGTGGGGAAAACGTATTTGGATATCAGCAAAGGTTCCCAATTAAAATGAAAACTTCAATTAAAATTATACATTAGCAAGCCGTTATCAAACTTTTACGACAGCGATTCATTCTATATAGTATGATTTTGTATTTTTTATGTTACGATTTTGTTGTTTACGATTCCAGAGAATGGAACTTTTTTTGAGATATTAGCTTTTGTTTTATAAAAACGAATTTCAATACACTACCAAATCGCTCGTTATCACTGTTATTAAAAATAATTTAATATTTCTCAAATTAATATTCAAATAGCATTAAATTATATTAAAATATCATCAAGGGAATAAAACAATTAAAGAAATCATTAGTAAATATTGGATGCTTCTTTTTATTCCATATTAAATATGTATTAAATTATTTTAAATACCATTTATAATTTCGGTCCAAGTCCAACATATTATGTACGAATTTCAAGTCCTTATTTTGTTTCGTTTAGAACTGATAAGTTCCTGACAGACAGACAAAAAAACGGACCGATGTCGTTGTTGTAATAAGATTTATTCGAAGACTGAAATTGTGGAGAATTCGTTTTTGGAAACAATATTTTGTTTGGTGTAATGCAAAAAATCCAAAACATCCCGATTATTCTGTAACTTTTCCTAAAACAAGACTTACACAAGACTCGGAAAATAGTTGCTTTCTTAGCTTTGAACTTGGGAAGGTCCTACTTAAACAAAAATCCTAATGGATGATCAAATCTAGAGACGTTTGTAAAGATTTAATATATTTTTCGACATTTTCTGGTAAGGTAATACAAGGTATAATTCGGCCCCAGTTCAATTCTAAGGTATGATATATCTTGTGATTTTTCAGTTATCGTTCTTGTGATATTTCAGTTTCGTAATATGTGTTCGTTCCAGAGAAAAGTTTGTATCTTGAATGGATGAGTAACTATTTAGAAACTTTTGTAGTTTTGTTTTTATAAACAAATTTATCTGAAAATCGTACCTACTTTATGAATAATAGTCAAATTTATATGATAATAAGAATATATATATATACCATGCCAGAAGTTAATAAATCAATAAAAAACATATAATTAATATAAACACTAAAATCGTATAAAAAGTGCTTCTATTGTTTTTGTGAATGGTTCTCGTAATAACAAATTCTAAGTCTCCGAATCTAACTTTTTAAATTATTAATAAGTGTAAAATATCGCAGTCGCTTTAAATTTCACTTTACTTAACGTTATTATTTTTATTTAATGACGTCCATAATAAAGATAATAATGATATCGATGCCAAAATTGGTGTGTCTGATAAAATGTAATTTCATGAAATGTATGAATTTTGTGCTATTTTTAATGTTTTATTTAATTATGTCGTTAATATACATCTTTTGGATAGAAAACCACACTTCGTAATGAACAAGCTCGTGTTTAGACAGGTTTCGAAATAAGGTAGGTTAAATCTGAATATTAATTGATTCAAAAAGTCGAAGAGAAAAAATGGTGAATATAACTGCGCGTCAGTTTTTATTACATGGCTCAAGAATGTGATTTAATTTATTTAATACCTACAGCACGGATGTCGCTTTGTTGTGACGTAAATAGTCTGCACTTTTTTATTAATATCGGTACATTTTTCTGACTTAAAAATAGATTACATTTTTTTAAAATTTTACATGGAACTTAGGTAAACGTAAAGTAAATAAAGGAGGTGAAGAAAAAAATCTAGGTCAAGTCTAAAGCCGTTTTCCCCCCGAGGTCGGTGTAGAGTAGCAACATAAAATTATTTGCACTGTTGAACGCGTTAAATAAAATATAAAACAAAATACGCTAAAATAGAAGGTGAAGGTTGACTAACATTTGACAGAAGAGTAACATGTATATATTCGGTATATCAGATACGTTACATCTTTTTTTTAGTTTTGCTAGAAAGTAGACTTGGAGGTGATCGAATGAAACAAATACAAGATACCTTCTCTTATTAATTGGCTTCTATATTGTCGATGAAATTGTCCTTCAATTTTACTAAATTATGCATCTACAAACATTTAAATGCAATATCGATCTTTAGTTGCAATAATAATTAGTAATTTCATTTGATATCCTGTCAAATTGAATCAATCAAAAATCAATTGTTCGTGCTTATTGTCATAGTAATTTTTTAAGTGTGAAAAGAATACACTGCCATAAAAAAATTGGTTTTGGGCAAGTTAATTTATAGGTATCCACTTGGTGGGTGTGATTCTTGGTAAAGAATCATTTGATGAAGTAAAACCTCTGTTATACTTTTGTAATATTGATTTGTTCCCTCTTTTATTTTTTTAGAATAAGTATAATATTTTACAAGAAATATATAATATAAATATTTTTCCACGCATAATCAGAATTTCCATTATTGTTATGTTATATACACATATTATAAAATAAGATTCCACAGTTAAAATCTCTTTAAACGGTTACTTTAATGTGTATGATTCTTTGAATCTTGAAAATAAACGTCAATATCTTGAAAAATTTGAAAGTTTTAATGAGGGCATATGGAAATGGTACGTAGTCACATTGAGCTCTTGCACATTGAAAACATACATAATAATGAAAACTACCATGAAAAGCTCACACGCAAACAGGAAAATGCTACCTTACTTGTATCTATGTAAAAATGTTTTGTTCAAACTTCATTAAAAGATAGTCTAAGACACTAGGAAGGAAATAACGAATGTATGATATTAAATTGTCAATTTTATATTATTTGTAACACTAAAAGAAACAATTCTCCAAGTTGAAGCATTTGGGGATGGCACAAAGACTAAAAGGTTATCAAAAACAAAACTGAACTATAAAATTTTACTATAAAATATATGAGATTATATAAATTAACAGAAAGTATATTTTTTAAGTTTCTTTATGCTTAAGGCATAAGACAATTTTGAATTAACCTTTTAAAAATTATTAAAGTAAAATAGTAGTTAAACGGGTAAACGATTTAAAATGTAAATAAAACTTCAGCAAAGATTAACATTTTTTAAGAACGTGAGGGTATCAAAGTCATTGTTCGTCTTAAAAAATAAAGAACCCGTAAAAGTAAGTCGATATATAAAAGTATTCGAACAAGCATTATTAATTATTTTTATTTTTCTTTTCAAAATATTGCACAACGTTGATAGTATATGGAGCTTAATACAGCGAATCATTTCTTATCGTTGATTTAGAAACCTTTTTAGTGCTCTGTATCACGTTATTTTTCAAATTGCTTTGGTTTCGGACTCGGGTAGGAAGTTGGTCTTCAATTAGCTTCGGTCCTAATGGCAGGCTCATAGCTGAAATTCATAAATTGAATTGCCATTAAGGAATTTAAAGCGAGAAATGAATGTCACTTTTTATAATGTAATCTAATTCCAGTTATGTGCAGATTTACCTTAATAGCTGATACATGTTAACAATAACGGTCAGCCATCTAAAAATTCACACCTGAAAAAGATTTTAGTACATTTTTTCGAAATTCAAATGTTTTTGGGCGAATGTGTACTTAGATTAGTACCATCAAATATAAATCGGTTAAACGAACCCTTCTTATTAGAACTTCGTTATGAGATTGACTAATTTTTACCAAAATTTTATATCAAACATTTATTTAGTCAGCTTTTTTATTCAATAAAACCCTATCTTACGTATTTTAAACTCAGCAACAATTGTCTAGAATCTTTAAATATCTTTATATTTATATGTTATATCACTATTATATATTTATATCACTAATTCAAATAAACATGCCGGATTGATGAGAATTATAGTATATAAATATATAACTAGACTAATAGTATATAGCCCTTAGATACTAAGGAATGAAAATAATTTATTTTTAACATCGATTTTCGTTTTTATCAAAACTTCCAATCTGTTAACCTACGTTATTAATTAGATTCCAAGAACCTAAATAAAAATTGAAGCTGTTAATTTTTCTTTTAAAATTTATAAATATGTATGCAAACTCTGAATGGTTTATAAATAAAACAATCCTTAAATTGAATAGGTATAAGCTAAATGTAATTTTGATAAAACAATCCTTAAATTGAATAGATACGTAACTAGCAGATAAGCTAAATGTAATTTTGATAAAACAATCCTTAAATTGAATAGATACGTAACTAGCAGATAAGCTAAATGTAATTTTGATAAAACAATCCTTAAATTGAATAGATACGTAACTAGCAGATAAGCTAAATGTAATTTTGATAAAACAATCCTTAAATTGAATAGATACGTAACTAGCAGATAAGCTAAATGTAATTTTGATTTAAGAAATTGTTTCGTAAAGGTAGTAAATCAGCGATAGCTTACATTTTCCCCCTGCCACGATAGATTAAATTTACTAGTTTCCATAAATTTTCATATGTAAATATAGAACTTTTTTTTATTTAAAGTGTAAAACCTCTACTTAACTTTATGTTCAGCTTTAGTAGTAATGAACAATCAGCTTTCAAGGCTGTTAAAGGACTGACCACACACTTCAAGTTAAAAGGAACCATAACAGGATAAGTCAATCGGGTATCCTTATTCGCACGCTGCGGACGAAAATGGATAAGGATATTCAATCGCCTTTACAAGTTCCATTTCATTCTTACATTACTTATTCGCATAAAATCATACTGTAAGATGAAAAACTTTACATGCAAATAAATTTCAGACAGCCGAAAGCGACGTTTCATATATGCGACCTTTAATATTCAAAATCTTTTCCAACAATTTAACGTAAGCCACAGAATTGGAAAATAATAATAGTTATTTAATTTATCAGGTTATCTTTTCTTTTATTAAATTAAAGTCAAAGTTTAATTGCACGAAAGCTAATTAATTACACAAATTTTGTCACATTATGAATAGGAGAAAGTTTCCGATAGTTCTGATTTCACTTAAGAAATCTATAAATTGGCTGAAATATTTATTGAATATCTGTAAAGCTATCTACTGTGTCATAAGAAGCAAAGTAAATTTATTATCTTGATAGATAAAAGAGAATTCAGATAAAACCTTCCTAATTTAGTGCATGCACATAAGTACTGCTGCGGAAATAAAAATATCAACCACGAAACACGTAGAGCACGTTGTATTG
Source organism: Druceiella hillmani (assembly GCA_039881145.1). NCBI lineage: Eukaryota > Metazoa > Arthropoda > Insecta > Lepidoptera > Hepialidae > Druceiella > Druceiella hillmani. Next base: position 58,962,727 of record JAYKKI010000001.1, read on the forward strand.
TCATTCGTAATGCGGTATCTAAACAGTTTTAATGTGATGAATTTGACGTTAACAAAAACTACATAAAGAAAAACCGAAAGAAATAAATTTCAAAACATATTTATAAAATTCTTGTTTGTTACGAAATTCTTATTTTTACAACTAAAATAGCTCGATTTTGACATTCTGTTAGAGGAGAGTGTAAAAATCATACTTCCTTCGTATTTAGGTGCTTGGGAATCAAACAGATGCAATGAAGAAATGACAAACTTATCTTTATTTGATAATTTCAGATGTAATAACCCATATCGCTCTTTCTAAACTAAAATTAGGCAAGTAACTAAGAGGTCACAAATAATTGATGACAGCGGATATTTTAATTATAATTAATATGTGGAGATTTTACGGTCGAATAAAAAACTGTTATTTTAAATTCAAATAAATCTTTCCAAGAACCTTATATTATATAAAACTGTCTTTGCTTTTTAATATGAATAAAATCTTATAAATAATTTTTTTACACATTCGTATAATTTTTGACAAGGAAAATCTGTAATTTGGACTCACTAACAAGGCGCATACGACAAATGATGTCAAAACATCGATAACAACAATCCATTTCAGAAAATGTTATGTCATTAAGCAATTGGAAAGCTCTCATATGCTTTATTTATACCAGATAATAGTATGACGTACAAGGGAGCTATTCCGTAATAAAATAATACATAATAGTAACGTATACTATTTTTATTGCTTGCAAATTTGTAATTTGTACTAGCGTGAACCGATATTCGGTTCTTTTGAAGATATTTATAAAAACTAACTTTGTTACACTTGCTTAATCCACAGGATTCTATCAATGGTCAAATGAGTTAATTGATTCCAGCATTTTTAAAATTTTTCATTATTGTCAAATTCGTAAACCATTTTTACCTTTTCGTTACTAATATTTATAAAATGTCACTGAATGTGGAAATACCTAGTAAAAAAAAATTTTATAACCGAAAGAAATGTATAGAAAATATTCCAATAAATTCAAAACCGACGAAATATAACACAGTACTTCCACTGCTATAAGAATACAATGTGACTATTCAAGGAACTCATTCTGGCTAACTTTATCACAAAAAGACATACTTATGTGCTGAACAATTTTAAATGTATTTAGATATCCTCGTAAGAAGATTATTTATAAGATTTATTTACTTTACTGCATCGTTAAATCGAAATACGATGCAAGATTATGTCTTCACGCTAGAAATGGGTACCTACATCACTAACGACAAAAAGTAACGGTTCTAAAAAGGATTACAGGGTAAAGAACCTGCTTTTAGTGTTGGAAGATATACGTTTGAAGTTTTATCGTGAACTATTTAAGTAAAATGTTACTTCAATTTTGTTTTTATTATTTGAAGATAATATAACATTTTCAATTAACATAATAAACAACTAAAAATATGCCAGAATATAAATATTAATTTTTGAAACCCTTGAAATCATTTCGATTCCATATGTGTTTCTTACGTATCAAATTTAGCTAATGACAAAAGTAACAGTTTTCAAGAACTATTGAGAAATAAATAAAACATTGTATTACCGTCCCCGTGAATTCGTGTTAATTTAATCTCTTTACGTATATAAGTCCAATATACACATACTTTAAAATGCATGCACATAATTATTGAATTAAGGTATTTTGTACGAAATTAAAAAGAACTTTGTGCAAATTTCGTATTTCTTTGTTAATTTATTAGAAACTTAGGATATTATATAACTTGTTGTCCATTGTCTTGAAGGCTGATAATAAATTTAAAGCAGCACATTTACTATCACAATGTGTATTGTGTTTCAAAAGCACTTCATTAGCGAAATTCAGTGTAAATGCGATAATATTTTGATCAGAATTTGGGTTGTTGTACAAAATTTTACGAAATAATAATTTTATTCATAAAAATGTTGTTCATAATATAAAAATACTTTTATAGTTTTAAAATATCTTAGAGTACAATTATGTAATTCTCATAAAATTCCAGGTCAGTCTATTGATTTAGTCTAACATATGGTTGACTACTGTCGACAACAATATATCTCTTATTACTTGACAAAAACGACGTTATATGTGTAGGCAGAAAAGTGTGAAATTTCTGTACACTTTCCGGACTTAAAATTCTTGAACCACTCAATATAATAACCACTCAACAAAAACTGAAAGGGAAACATACCGACCATTTTTGTGCAGAACCAAGCCGAAAGAATTGGTGACGGATATTCTGTTTCAATGATCTAAAATTAAAAATATATTGCAATAAATTGAACAAGTGAAATGACACATTATAACAATTTCAGGTCGTGGCTGAAATGAACAACATATGAATTAAGAGATCATTTCTCGCACAGATGAGAACACCGTGAGCACAGTATTTAATTTTATGGCGCCTTACTCCCTATGGTTTTTCTCTATTTAGGTACTTTATTTAGTTGCTTACATACTCTCTTCAGAGTTACATAGACTTACATACTCTCTTCGTTGCTCTTTTATTTTTAATGTATTATTATTATTACTTCAAAACAGTAATATTATTACTGTTTTGAAGTAATAATAATAATACATTATAAAATAATACATACTTAGCTATTTTAGTTCCCAATTTGTTCTTACAAAATATTTTAAAATCTGTACGTTACAAATAAATCGAACCATCTTCGTTTATCACTTGCCGCCATTTGCATGAAAATATATAGTTAGTGTAAAAATTCGTTTTTTTTAAATTTTGATTAAAAAAAAGCTGGCAACATTTTTTCCTTTCTAGAAAAGTTCCCAAATTGTGGTGAAAAATATATGTGTTTAATCGGCACGAGATGTTTTATGAACTGGTGAATATTTATAAATCATATGTAATATTTTTTTTAATAATTCTCCTTTGTCCTAACTCCTTTTACCAAAAACTCTCTGTGCACGTCGACCTTTTGTTCATTGAAACTTGAAACTTGACAAGTCTAAATTACTGAAATTATTATTTTTTGAATAAAATATAACAACATGACCTATTAAATTAAAAGACCTGCATTTCACTTTTATTGCCGGACACCCGCTTCTATGAATTTGTCATACTGTCAACAGTCATTGGATCATCTTGTATAACTGTCTACAATCTGATTAAGCTCGTGAACTTTTAGAGTTGACAACGTTGACAACGTTGATCGTTATTGTGGTAAATTATTTTAGCAAACACTGTCGAGAACAGATAAACAATACTTATTTTTCAGTGATCTTATACTCTACATGAACAATTTGTAGGTCGATATTTAGATGGTTTAGTGACGCCATCTCATATTGCAAGTTATAATTACAACGACGTGGGGAACGCCATGGTTCTATAAAATGTTAGGATTTTTTTAGGATAATTATTCATTTTGACTTCATTCAGCCTACCTGCAATTAAGTCATCCCCGATTTGATTTACCAGTTTTCTTTGAAAACTTATTAAAAATTCTGAAATCAGCTTCAATTATTTTACATCTTAACGAGTAGCCAGGCATCATAATTCCCGAGATTTGTCTAGACAGAATGATCAGTTCCGTTTTGATTAGCAAAACCGACTACATAATGGTTTAGGACACAAAGACGATTTAGGAACAGGTTAAGGAAAATAATGGTCAATCTATTAGTTTCATCAAAACAAGCTGTTATAAGGAAGGTCTTCAGTCCAAATCCTTCCTAGAATTTTATCTGAATCAATCTGATAGCTTTAAACAACCTCGTCAAGACCAAGCTCAACTTAGTGGTGACCATCATTAATTGGGCCTGTAACTTGTCTGGTTTTGCGACTACTTTGGTCATAGCGTATGACTAAGGCAGCTGCAAGGTACCGCAGGAATAAGCCCATACATTAATAGACTAAAGAAATGTACTAGATTCCTTCACTATTCAGGTAATGGTCCAACTCTTGCCACAGAAATAAGTCCATACACTACTTGATCAAAGTAATGTACGATATTCCTTGATTCACAATTCACAGTCCAATCCTTGCTACAGGAATAAGTCCATACACTACTTGACAAAAGCAGTGTACCATACTCCTTCACTCACCGGGTACCATATCCCTCGCCACCGTAATAAGCCCATATATTACGTGACCAGTTTTCATTGTCAGCACTATAGCTTGGTGCGGCCAAGGCTTTCCCAATCTGCTTCTTCCAGGGAGTACGCCTTGATGGAAGGTTTCTCCACCTGTTGACTCCCAACATTTTAAGTCTTTCTCTACACTGTCCTATCACCTTATACCGTGGTCCTCCTCTTCTCCTTGTACCTTTAATCTTGTCCAGATCTTCCCGCCGAAAAACGTGTCCCAAACATCTGATTCTGTTGAATTTGATTACTTTCAAAATATTTGCTTGCCCATATTTAGTATAAATTTCATTGTTCTTCAGATATTATTTTTTTTGACCGTTGCATATTGTAAACTTCTCCAGATATTATTTTTTTTGACCGCTCCAAAAATTGATCGAAGGATCTATCTTTTAAAGATGAGTAGCCTGTTCTCTTCTGCCTTATTGATTGCCCAGGTTTCGCTACTATACAAAAAGATAGGTCTGATGAGAGTTTTATATAGATTTATTTTTGTATTAACAGAGATGAGTTTTGATTTGAGTTGTCTTTTTAGACCATAGTAACATCTATTTACCATCAAAAGTTGGTTCCCAATTTCAACTTTTATCTCATTTTTACTGGTAATGAGTGTGCCCAGATACTTAAACTGAGTGACTCCTTCAAAGGTATAATTTTGAATTTGGAGCGACTACACATCATGCGTTCTAGAACTTACTGCCAATAATTTTGTTTTTTTTCTTGGTCTTTTCAAGGATTTCTCTAAGCGAGTGTATCTAATCTGACGTGACCAGAGTAATTTATTACATTCTTTGACTCACCGGTAATATGGTACATTCCAACTATCGCCACAGTAATAAGCCCATACACTGCTTGATCAGAGCAATGTACTATATTTTTTATCTCACGGGGCACCATTGTCCAATCCTCATCACAGGATAATTCCACACATAACTCAATCAGAGTAATGTACCATATTCCTTGACTCACTGGGTACCATAGTCCAACACTTGTCACAGAAATAAGCCCATACATTACTCGACCAGAGTAATGTACCCTATTCCTTGACTGATCGGGTACAATAGTCCAACATTCGCCACAGGAATAAACCTATACTTTCGTTGACCAGAGAAATGTTCCCTGGCTTACTGGGTCAAATTATTAAGACGCTTTCGTCATCATCTAGAATTGCTTGACCTTTTGCTTCTATCGGTCGGTGACTCATTCCGCAATAATTCTTCCAACAGTGGAGTTATACGGATAAGACCTGGTTATTGAGTAACTGCTCAACTGCTAACGGCTATCATCTTGAGCAACAGCCAGCCGGTTTCATTAAGTTATCAGCAATGATACTAGCATCAATTTCAAATAATAACTCAAAGTTTTAATGTGACTTGGCCCCACATTCACTCCAGGATATCGAAAGTGACCAACTTTGAGGACTATCCATCGAGAAAGTGACCCATATTGAGAATTATTCACCATTAGACACTCAATGTTTTTCACAAGGTTTCCCCCTAAAATCGACATGTTGAAGTTGCATACTGGATCGATACATGATTTCAAAATTATAATCCTGAAGGTGTGATCACCATCGAGCAAATCTAGGCAATATCTTTTTCCTTGTTTATATTCGTAAAATAAAACATAATAATTGTCTGTGGTTTAATCATGCAGTCATTCCTGTGATCATAAATCACTAGAGTCAGCTCTGCGTTTTTAATAAAGGAGATAATTGCATACTGTTTCACCAAAGTTACGATTCCTAATCATAATTAAAATCGTATTTAATATATTTGGCGTTAATTTTGTAGAAATTCATTATTCACAATTTAATGAAACTACGTGATGTAGTATTATATCTACTTTCTTTGAGTTCTTTACCACGACCTAGTTTTCGTTGTATTACAACATCTTCAGGTGGACTATTAGCAAAGATTAACTGTTAGGAACATCCAACAGAATTTATATATTTCAAGTACAATAGCGGAAGCCGGGTTTGAGTGGGATTTTCCACTGCTTATGTTAGTGAGTTTATTGAAGGGGAGCAGTGTAGGTTTTATTATATTTCCGAGAGTTATATGATATACAAGTATTTTAGTGAGCGTAATAAATTCAATTGTTTTTATATGAGGTTTAAACTCAGAAATATTTTATAAAGTGATGGAAAGGGATAAGTTCACCTCTATAATGGCTATGCTTTCATCATGTATTATAAATCTAAAATAAAATTGAAATGGAACAAAAAACTACGCAAACAAGCCATAAAAATGGCGACATAATTGCACAAAGTTCAAATATTTTAGGGTCGGGGTTTTTAAAGAAGATTATCCTGAAATGCAAAGTCTTGAAAACATTTACTCAAAACTCGCATACACTATAATGTTTGATTTCCGATGACATGAAAGAAATAAGTACTTAAATCTTTACAACATATTTTTTCTGAGATAATTAACAAATATTAATATTTATGCAGACTGACTTTCTTATAAATGAGTGCAAAAATAAAATCTTTTTAAAGTTAAAATTTTTTTTACCTATACTATATATATTTATTAACGATATTTAAAATTTGTTTCAGTGTCAGTGTCTGGTGCTCCGATGACTGGTAAATGTCAGTGTCTGGTGCTCCGAAGCCTCCAAGAGGCTACAGATCGAATCTTTATGACGGATATTAATTTAGGGACGGATCGCGTGGTAATAGTAAATTTATGAGATCTGTAAAAGTTAACATATGCAAGTTATGCAAGTAATAAACTTATTACTTTATTTATTCTTAGTTAATTTATATGAATGACACCACAGTACGTCGACAAACTCTTGGCGGTTAAAAGGTTATTAAACATTTGTTTTTATACAGTTTTGTATTTTCTCTGTAACAGATGAAAATCTACACTATATTTTAGACACAGAGTATAATTCTTTAAGATATATCTTGCTCAACGATTAGTCATCACTTGTTAAGAAGTTATTTTAAATGACAGCGCATATGAAATTTATTATACACCGAATCTCACACTTTTATGCAATTTATTACAACAAGTAACTCCCAATGAATAATGCCCTTGACATTCCACAAGCAGCTGAGCATCGCCTTTTTCGCTCTTATTTCAGGTTTGGATACGGAAACTCCTGTTATCCTACGCAGAATCTTCACTTCTTTTTTATATCCTACATAGATCCTTTTAGAAGTTTTGAGAACCTTTCCAAAAAAGTCCCGAAGTTATGGATAAAAACTTACTATCCAGCCTAATATTCCTTATTATATTAATGATCAGTATCTTCACTGATAGTGTACGTGGCTAGATTTGATAGTCGTGATATCCGACGACTAGTTCTTACGTCGGATATTGGAAGAAGAGGTCAGCTTCCAAAGGAACCTAAGAAAACCTCTGAACCTAGAGAGCATGGATTTGGATCGAGGTGTGAGAAAGGAGAATGCGCGGCGGGTTGGTCGGCATTACAGAATCGTTCTCGTTCACCTGTATGAGAACGTAAACGTAAGTGGCTGATGCTTTACCAGAGGTTGATGCTTTTATTATAGGAGTATGGGCCATGGTGCCACGGACAGTCTTCGCCCGTCCGCGGCGGCTCAGGAGTCGTCTGTTTTCGTTGCGGAGTGACGGGTGGGTGGCTGTTTTCGTTGCAGAGTTGCGAAGTGACGAGATCTATGCGGTGGCACCGGCGGCTTACTCTAGTGGTGTTGCGATAATAAGATGATAACGTGTTAACTTACTGAGTTTAACTAACCCACACGGTCAAGTCACGATCAATGGTGAGTTATATCCTTTTTATTTTGAATCAGCATAATTACAAGCATATGCTTCACACTTATATGCATCGTTATCATTAATCACATCGTCATCATTATTATGCCTCACACTTATATGCATCGAATCCCACACAATAGTTATAATTTATTTTTGAAACGTAGCATACGTTTCAAAAATAAATTATAACTTCAACTATTGTGTATAGTAATATTTATTTCGTATAGCACACAACTTAATATATATTTTTATCGAAATTGCGTGGCACGTCACTGCTTATTCTATTGACATGATCCCCGATTTTTGGCTTTACGCTGAAGATATGGCGTGTAGAAATATGCGCGGTAGTCAAAAGATTAATGAGATGAAACGACAATCAAAAGGTGGGTACAACGATAAAATAAGTGACCTTGAATATGAAGTAAAACGTGCACCATTCTCATTTCTTGTCAGGTACAATATATTCGCGATGTGGAGCGTTTTCAGACATAAAGGTTTAATTTCATATTTAAAAACTAGGTTACGAACATTCATTTGTTTCCCTATCGTTCAACCATATATAATCATCACTTTAGCTACTAATAGTTTTGGTACGATCTATTTCTCAATACCAATAATCGATATTATTCAAATTACGATCAAGGTAAGAAGTATAGAAATAATGGTTGGATTTCATCATGTTGACAGAACGAACAGCATTATAATGTAATGCTGGATTGTTACTACGAGATAAAACAATACAGTCTGCTATTTTAAATTGAGATTTTCACCTAAAATCTTGCGTCCTATCATAATGTCACCGTTTAAACTATGGTCCGGCATTGCACGAAATAGTATCTCTGTACAATATTCGTTTATGTTAACAATCGAACAGACTTATGTGCTATGGACACCATCTTGACTAGGTTATTGTATATTGTCAGGACCATATTGCCAGGACCTTATACATTGTACAGTGCCATGAAATCGTTTGTCAGCTAATTTGCTTGTAATTATGCTGATTTAAAATAAAAAGGATATATCTCACCATTGATCGTGACTTGACCGTGTGGGTTAGTTAAACTCAGTAAGTTAACACGTTATCATCTTATTATCGCAACACCACTAGAGTAAGCCGCCGGTGCCACCGCATAGATCTCGTCACTCCGCAACTCTGCAACGAAAACAGCCACCCACCCGTCACTCCGCAACGAAAACAGACGACTCCTGAGCCGCCGCGAATGAGCGAAGACTGTCCGTGGTACCATGACCCATACTCCTATGTTAAAAGCATCAACCTCTGGTAAAGCTTCAGCCACTTACGTTTACTTTCTCATACAGATGAACGAGAACGATTCTGCAATGCCGCCCAACCCGCCGCGCATTCTCCTTTCTCAAGCCCCGATCCAAATCCATGCTCTCTAGGTTCAGAGGTTTTCTTAGGTTCCTTTGGAAGCTGACCTCTTCTTCCAATATATGACGTAAGAACTAGTCGTCGGATATCACGACTATCAAATCTAGCCACGTACACTATCAGTGAAGATACTGATCATTAATATAATAAAGAATATTAGGCTGGATAGTAAGTTTTTAGCCATAACTTCGGGACTTTTCTAGAAAGGTTCTCGAAACTTCTAAAAGGATCTATGTAGGATATAAAAAAGAAGTGAAGATTCTGCGTAGGATAACAGGAGTTTCCGTACCCAAACCTGAAATAAGAGCGAAAAAAGCGATGCTCGGCTGCTCGTGGAATGTCAAGGGCATTATTCATTGGGAGTTACTTCCGGAGAGACCTACAATTAATGCAGATATTTACTGTGAACAATTGGACCAATTAGCTAACAAATTGAGTAGTCAACAGGATCGAGTTTATTTTCTGCATGATGCAAAACGTACTCGTGATAAATTATTGAAGCTCGGCTGGGTTCTCCTCACTCATTCATCATAATTGCCGGACGTTGCGCCTTCTGATTACCATTTATTTAGGGCTCTAAGTAACCATTTTCGGTAAAAAAAATTGGTGTTAAAGATCTCCAAAACGACCTCGTACAATTTTTTGAACCAAAGTCACAGGAATTTCACAAGAAAGGCATATTGTCAGTGCCAACTAGATGGCGACAAGTAGTAGATAATAATGGTGCATATTTAAATGAAATTTAGTGCAACATATAAATTTTGTAGTAAAAATTGTTGACAACAACTTGGGGTTAAAAACTTATTAGCCAACCCAATATTTATTAACCCTCACACGACACAATCACAAGTTCGATAGTACACAGGTATATCCCACTTCTGATTCTGTAATAAATTATTTTAGCAAGCACTGCCGACAAAAGATAAATAAAACTTATTTTCCAGTGATAATAGAGTATAAAACTCTACGTGAATAATTAATAAGTCGATTTTTAGAAGGTTCAATAGCGCCATTTTATATCGCAAGCTGTAACTACAACGAATTGGGAAACGTCATTGCATCATAAAATAATACGGCTTTTTTGGAATAATTATTTAGTACGACTTTATTATATTGTTAGCTTCTTTGACTTGGTAAGAGATTGTGACTTTGACTTTGGTTATGCCCTTAATTAATGTTTAAGTTTCTTCCCAGTTTAGAAATATGTGTCAAACCATTTGACTCCTTAAAGCGTAACTACGTATGTCTGGATATTGAAAGAATTACGTATTTATGGCCCCTCACTTTCCATCGGATGTGTAGTGTGACGTTGATTTGAAATTTTTAATGTTATTTTTCTAAATCCGTTGCTCATAAATGTATGTTATATGTTAGATGATAAATTGCATGACTTTTTGATATTTTTAAGTGGACTTTAAATTGTCAAAATTATTATTTCAAAAAAAGAATTTGATATCGACACTTTTGACACCGTGTATTTTATGTTAATTTTTTATAATTTATAAAAAACCAGACAGCTGACAATTTGTTTAATTATATGACGACAAAACAATGTTCAATGTTGCCATATGGGAATTTTTATATTGCTGATAATAACTATCGATATTGTTGTATTGTTATATCTTATTTTATGTGTTGTAATGTAATTGAATATTGTTGGTAGTAGCTTCCACTAATTATTTAAAATAGGTTTGCGAGTTAAATCGAAAGAAAAAGAACATTAAATGTTATCAATCAATTTCTAACACATTTTCCCTTGAAAACAATATATGTCAAATATTTTTTTTCCTCTTTTAACAAATGTCAAACCTCTACATTCTAATTTTGGAATTGCCAGTTTGACATAAAACAAAAAAAATACTAAAGTAAACATAATGACATCACAACATGACTCCCCTGCCAATAACTAAGTTACATAACAGGAGGAATGGAACATGACAATCGTATATGAAATATTATCAAAGATAAAATTATTTACACATTATACAATATAATTCTTCGAATCAAACAGGCATTCTTATCGTTCGTCCTGAACGTGTTTGTTTAGCAAAAGTTATTTTTGATTCAGGTATAGTTTCTTTAGTTACATTACTTTGTGTGAAGTCGACGGACTTTCAAAAAAATTTTTACTTGTGTCCGGAACATTTTCTTGCAGGATATAAACAGGTTTTAATTCGTCGATTGAGACTGTCACCTGTTTTCCTTTAATTTGTAGCATGAAATATTTTTCACTTCTGGCAGTTACCGAAATGAACCTCGACATGATGGTTCATGTTGATTCTTCACTATATTTTCGTATAAAAACACGAGTAGTTGTCTTTAACTCCTTTGGAACGAATATCTTTTGAGTATATTTCTTAGAAACAGTTCTTGGTCGTAAAAATTCCATCATTTTCTGTTATTGATTTGAAAAGGTTTCAGGAATTGTGAGAATTTTGGATTCTTGGAAGAATTCTCCAGGTAAGCGTATATTTTGTCTGTAAACAATTTGAGCAATGGTGTACGCGGAGTCTTCTTACATAACTGCATGTAGGCCAAGATGTATAGTTGTAAGTGTTGCACTCCAGGTCACGCTATTGTGTGCCATTAGTGCTATGTTAAGAGTTCTATGGAGGCGCTCGACCTTCTCATTAGAACAGGGATGGTAAGTAGTCGTATGTTGCAATTTTATTCCACACATTTTTGATAAGTCGTTGAACAACTCTGAACCAAACTGCGCTCCACGATCTGTGTATTAAATCTTGAAATCCGGTTTGTATAAAATTCTTTGGCAACTGTCTCTGTCGAAATGTTATTAAGTGGAATCACTTCCATCTAGTTTGAGTATCTGTCAATGCAAGTAAGACAGTAAATATTTCCATTAGATGGTGGTAAGGGTCTAATGATAGCAAAATGTACATCACTAAATCTTTCTGGAGGAAGTTGCAATTCACCAAAACTTGATTTTGTGTGTCGATTAATTTTACTTTTTTGGCAAGCCATGCAAATTCGAATTCAGAGTTGTACATCTTTACGGAAACTTGGCCAAATAAATTTAGACGATAAGAGCTTCACAGATGATTTAATGCTAGGATGGGCTGTGTTACGCATTTGTTGAAATATTTGCATTCGATAACTTTCAGGAATATATGGTCCGATATTTTATGTTGAAGTTTCACATCACAAAGACTTCCCAGAAGGTAACGGATACTGCTTGAAATTCAGAGAAATTGCTGATGTCTTCATATTCTGCAATTCTGTATCCATACTTTGTTTATCTGAAATTTCTTCAATTCTAGATAAAGTATCTGCAACGATGTTGTCCCGACCTTCTATGTATTGTATATCTGTTAAAAATTGAGAATATTTATGGTCTGTGAATATTTTTAATATTCTTAAAAGATATGTAATGGAAAGATATGTAGGGTGAATTCCCAGTAATTCCCTATCATAAGTGCTGTAATCCCTTTGTGCTCCGTTTAGCTTTTTGGAATAAAATACAATAGGTTTCCAGCCATTATCTTCAAATTGTTGAAATACTGCCCCAATCACCGAATCTGAGCATGTGTTTATAGTGACAGTGGTAGATCATGATTCGGAAAAGATAAGTGTTTTGTATTGCCTAAATCATCTTTGCATCGTTGAAATTGTTCTTTCATTGTATTTTTCGTTTATATTTTTTCTGTGATTCTTCTATGTAGGTGATATTGATTTTTAGACGCATTCTTTAAATATCGCCGATAAAAATTAAGAAGGTCTAAGAATGTTCCACGCTCGTGCACAGTTGTTGGAAGTTTGTAATTTATAATTATTTGAACTTAGTCTAGTAGAGGTCGTGAACTTTGAGGAGTAATTACATAACCCAAGAATTCTATTTCTTTTGTGCCAAAAATGGATTTAGAAACGTTAATGCGAAGTCCATAGTTATTTAATCTTTCAAGAACTAACTTCAAATGGATTATGTGTTGTTCTTCACTAGCAGATGCAATCAGAATGTTATCCCAGTAGGGAAAAAAATTAGATTCGAAAAACCATATTTATAAATCTTTGAAATATTATTTGTGCATTTCTCAAACAAAAATTCATTACATTGAACTCATACAATCCTAAAGGCGTAATTATCGCAGTTTTACATCTGTCTTACTCAGAAATAGGCACTTGGTAGTAAGCTTGAAATAAATCTATTTTGGAATAAATATTTGTACCTTTTAAAATGCGGTGAAAATCTTCAAGCCTGGGAATAGGATATCCATCACGCACTTTTCTATCATTTAGTTGTAGACACATGGCGAAGGGTATCATCTTTTTTAAGCACTACATAAAGAATACTTCCCCATTGAGACTAGATGGTCTCATTATATTATTATCCAACATGAATTGGGATTCTTGAAAAAAATTGGTTTCCATAAGTCTGGATGTTGTTTTAATGGGGTATAAAAACTTTACGGTGGCTTAAATGTTTACTGTAACAATATCACTGAGTTCTCTTATACAAGCAATTTCGCCAGTCACCGTTAGTTGATTTACTCCATGAATCAGTGTTTTTTTTTATGCAAATCTATTATTAATTCCAATTTGTTGAGAATATTAGCGCCTAAAATACTTTTATTTATATTTGCCACAATAAATGGCAATTGAAATTCACACTGAAGTCCCAAATCAAGTGTTAACACTTTTATCCCAAATGTTTTTATTTCAGTGCCATTTGCTGCATATAATTTACAATCACTGGATTGTAAATTATGCAGGAATAATACTAACATCTGCTTCACTGTCTAGTAAAGAGCGCATTTTAGAATTTTTATCTTTCACAAATAAACGAAATTTGCGACAATTCCTGAAGTCAGCTGGAGAGCTTGCCGCATCCTCTACTGCATGTTTGCATTTTCCAAACTTTGATTATTGTCATTAGTCCAATTTCAAGGCTGAGTACACTTTTTGGGATGGCATTATGATCCGAAACAAAAGTGATGAAAGCAGTATTTTCCGGGAAGATTAAATATTTTTCCGGAATCTTTTTTAACTGCTATGAGATCGTCCTCTCAAATTTTAATATTTTGAGATTGTGGTTTTGAAATGTGCTCAATATTTAATTTTTTTATTTGTTTTTCTGGGGACAGAATTCGTAACAAAAGTTCTGAATTCGAACCGGTAGATAAAGTACAAATATCATTCTGTTGATTTATGTCTGCGATCTTGTCAGTCATGATTGCCAACTTAAGCAATCGTTCATTACTTACGAGGATAATATTTCTCACAGAGTCGGGCATTTTTTCCAACCATAGTGTTTTAATTAAATTTTCAGAAACATCTGACGGTGCCACCGATTTCAACTTTTGTAACAATTGGCAATATTTCCCAACTCAATTGATGTAATTAAACGTTTAATTCTTGTGCTTTCACTTTCCTTAAATAAATACAAAAGCTTAGTTTTCGATTCAGAATATTTGGTGGCCGATCCTTCACAATATACTAAATATTTTCGACAAATTTTGGATCCAATTGTGACACCAAATAATTAAATTTTGTTTATTCTGATATTATTCCATTAATTTTAAATTATCTCTACTTGGCAAAGAAAATTTCAGGACGATCTATCCAAAAAGGAGGTATCGTGATGGTCACTTTCTGGAGTTCGGCTATTTTCATTTCTTTCTTCGTTCGTCTTTTTGGAAAAAGGGGTCACCAATTGTTGGTAGTAGATTCCACTAATTATTTTAAATACGCTTGCGAGTTAAATCGAAAGAAAAAGAACATTAATTGCTTTCAATTAATCAGTTTCTAACACATTTTCGTTCGAAGTCGACAACAGATGTCAAATCATTTTTTTTCTTCTTTTAACAAATGTCAAATCTCTATATTCTAATTTTGGCGATGGCTGTTTGAAACAAAAAAAATACTATTAATGTGGAAAGTAAACACAATAACATCACAATACCAATAACAAATGGGATTGTAGCTATTAATAACAAACGTCCCAAAAAACGATTTTTAATCAGCATCGTAATATTTCTAAGATTGACAAATAATGACCATTTGTAAGATAGAAAGTCAAACATTTTCTTGTTCAATTTTTTGCATCTGTGCAGCTAGGATATAAGGTAATTCAGCTGTACACTTATTATGATATTGTTTAATATGTTTAAATGAATATATTTAATATGTTTATATCTAAATGAATCTGGTGCAGTAAAAAAAATGGTGCCATAGATGATTCTGAAAAAAATCGTGGCTACTTTCGGAACAGTTTATAATTACGTTTTATGGTTTGAAATTTAAATACTGCAGAAACGATTGGAAAGATGATCTCTCCAGCAAACCATTCAATATCACCCCTTAAGAAAATAAAAAAAAATATGCACAGTTAAAGACCTGAAAATGTATTTTTAACAATTCCTTTTAGGTCTATTTAGTTGGGACTCTACAAACTTCTTTTGAAAGTTTTAAATTATTTTTTTCAAACATTTGCGCTTCTCGTAGTTATCCACACTCCGAGTCCTGATAACATTAACGGATATTTTGAAGAGAATTTTCAACGAAATCTAAAAAATCGGTCATGTGCGAGTTGGACTCGCACACGAAAGGCACCAAACAATTTCAAACTTAGAAGTTCGTATTTCTCAAAAACACTAAAAAACTAATTTATTGCTACCGTAGGTATAAAAAATATCGCATATCTCAAAATCTAAAAAACATATCATTTTGAAATCAATTTTCGTTCAAAGTTTATTTCAAATTCTATTACATCAATTTTTATTCAGAATTTTATACACGTTAGTTGAAAGGTGACACATTTTAAGACTTTAGAAGCACATATTTTATCATATATTGACGTCAATAAAAAAGTGATTTTCGAATCTCTATATCATATTTAAAACTTATATCACGATATCCGACACGCCTACGTGCATTCGATTTATTTCATCCTTCACTTATATGGATGGAGTACCACCCTCAAATATTATTTTGTTTCATAATTCCACTCCATTTTATTGTATGGTGGTTCATTAAAGACAAAAGCACCAATAGTCTTCGAGTAAAATGTGACATAAATACGGACATACGGACGGACAGGACGCAATTATAAGGGTACATGCGGTTTTGCTATTTGTTTTACGGAACTTTAAAAAGGAGCGAAAATTACCGGTTCTTATTACACCTTTTTATATTAAATGGGCATTAAACCGGTATGTTAAATTTTGAAATTGTGGGCTTCATTGAGGAGATCAAAAAGAGTTAGGAAAAATATTTTTTACAAACGATAAATACTACATCCGGTGTATTGTAATAAGTTGAAGAAAAATTGAGGACATTTAAAAAAAATCGAATTTTGAAAATATTTGTGCTTGAAGTTAAAAACGATTCGAAATAAACGCTACGATTTCACGGAAACCTAATTCCATTTGAGATATTGTGATTTCAGGTATGGAATTCAGTATGGAAATTTCATTATGATAATTTTGTTCTTATTTAAAACAACGGAGATACAACTTTGTAATTTATCGCTACAGAAATGATTGTATTCGATTTCCACTTGTCAAGAATTCCTTTAGCTTTCTTTTACATTTTCAAAACTAATTTTGAAGGAAATAAATGGAAAACATTTTTTTATTTTTGAATATAACCAACAGCAATTATTCATTTAAGCAGTTATTTTAATCATGTTAAATTAATTTCAAACAGCAATGATTTCAAATTACATTTCTCAAAATGGGCAGTGGAAGTATTTAAGTTTTTATTTAAGGCATGTTTTAAAGTAAATCGTTCTTACGTTTATGAAAATGAAATATATGTCAATTATGGTGACAATTTGAAATTGGTTAATTAGTAACGGTACAACATTTTAATATAAGGCTTTTTATGACCATTAACTCAAATCTCACTAACCAACCAAGTTGCGATATATTTATTATATTGTATAATAAATATATCTATGCCATTGGATACAACTTTAATCAGGAATTCAAGTATAGCTCTACTCGCCTTGGGTACATATCATAAAATATAAAAGAATTAACTATGAGTAAGAATGAACTATTTTCGATTTCCATAACTTTGGGCATCGCATTAAGTGAAATAAATCTTTAAGTCGAACATACTTACATTAGGAATGCCTCACAAAATAAATTAAGCCCAAAAATATTATTGTGTAGACTCCTGCCTAATTTATTTAACACCTGTGTTTAAGGTAATATGATTTATACCAAAATAAAAATAATTAATGAAGTTTAAATTCCGTTCCGGAATGTTTAATAATTAGTACGTAAATGTTAAGCTTATTTTTAAAATCCATACTTTATGTGTTACGATGATAGAATTACTCATTCTATCAAAGAGCTCATTTTTATATAATGTAATATATTTCTAAAAGGATAAAAGACTGATAGAATAAAGAGATATCAGTAATAATTAAATACGCCTGATATTTCTCTAAATATGTGATATAAGTGAAAACTGAAGTTGTCAAGGTTTATTTACGTAAATTACTTTAAATATTAGAACCAAAAGCGTTGTGACATACAATATTGAATATCCGTAAAATCCAAAAGTGTTCAGCTACTTATGTGTAAAAATGTTCAGTTAGTTCAGCTACTTCTTTCAAATTATAATGGTCATGAATAAAACTACATGCGCTTCAATTGTGCCAACGTTAACTTCAATTAACGAGTTGTTTCCTTTATTTCCATCTTTGCCAAAGAATATATAATTTTTATTTATAAGACTGTACTTGGGGCAAATGTAATAAACAAGAAACCTTTCAAGCACTGGTAGAACTCGCACTATGAAGGTTCCATACACATTTCTACACTTAAAACCTTTAAGCATACATAGTATATCTATTGAACTACTTACAAATATTAATTTTTCACAATGTAAATATATTGTAACGTGTTATATACTACATCTTTCACAGGCATAAAAACATAGTGTATAATTCAAAAATTATAAAATCTAGGTTAATCTCTCTAGTTTTCTAGTAACCTTCTAATAAGATTTTCACAACCCCTTTTTTCATGATTTTTGGCTTAGTAGTTTTCTAAACAAAGGCCGCTCCCGCAGCTGATCTATGTTATATTTTTGCATATGTTTCAGAATACCTTTTTAAATATTGATCGTTATTTTTTTACAGCCATTGAATAAAATGTATTTTTTTATTCTTGATTACAAATTACTCAAGTAGAAAAAAACACATTTTCTTTGAAAATTTGGGTTTACCTTTATGTTTTCATTCCTGCGTTCTCAATAGTAATAGTAATCGTATATATTAAAATTATAAACTTCTTTTTAGTAATTTAAATGGTAATTTACGTGACGAAATTGATAGAAATCGTAACAGAGGGAGTATTTTGCATACAAGTGAAGGGTGTCCTATTCTACTTGCCATATTCAAAATAATTCTTAGACTAAAAAGATTTCTATAACTTGATAGAATTGGAGGATGTTTTTGATCATGGGAAATGTTGCAAAATATATGTATTATTATATGAAAAATAAAAATTAATTTCACTGCTATTTCTCGGCATAGACATTTTTGTTGCTGTCCCGTATCACCCATTTCCTTATTGTAGTTTTGAACAAAATGTTTAAAAATTTAAGTTTTCTTCACTTTGAGCTGTTCAGTAGCTTCTTACCATTCCGTAACAATACTTACTCTATGTCACAAGCTTGTTTCTCATATCAATGAGCGTCAAAGTAGTCTAGCGCTTAAATTTTCGAAGTATTAAGTAAAATTATGTTTCAAGAATAATAACATTTTTTTGACGAAGCTGTTTATTTATATTTTTATAGAATTTAATTTGTGATTATCATACTATTCTATAGCTTGTTTTTTTAGAGCAAGGAATATGACCGATTGGTATTAAGTAACGTATTTTAATTTTATAATAAAAGCAAAACAATGTTGTATTGCTCAAAAGAAATTCTTTGTTTTCTAGTTTTAGTAGCATTAATTGAAATTTAATATTTGAGTGTTCATGGTAAAATAAGAAATAATACATTTTTGTTACCGTGATGTTTATTTTTTTTCACCCTTCTTATAAATCTTGAGAATTTAAGAATATATCCAGTAATACATCAATGCTGAATTTCTTACCGAAATCTATCATAATTTAAAAATAATATAAAATAACACATAATTATGAGCAGATAAATATTTTTTCAAAATAAAAAGTAAATATGACTCCAGTTGGCGATAATAAAGAAGAACATCCCATATGCAATTCAAAGTTGTGGAGAAACATTTTGAAAACCTTGATTTACCTTTTCTTTAATTGTTATGCAAATATATTTAAAAAGTTGATGTTCGGAAATATACACAAAATATTTCAAACAATTAAGTTTTAGGTTTCAAACAGCAGTACTGTAAATTAATGGTGTTTGCGTAAACACATTGCATAATGGTAACGTTATAAAACCTTCATTCTGTATTGCTGTCCGTTATATAGATTGAGACTCATAAATTTGATATTCGAAGACAGCATGGATACAACGTTAACTTCATCGCTACACCAAATACAAGGAAAGGCCCATAAATCTATTCCAGGCGATCAAGTTGAATTATTTGTGAAGCGCCCGCAAGAAGATTTACAAGTGGTAAGTATAATTAACGACGTAGCCTTGCTTCGTTTCATTACCCATAAACGTACTAGCCGGATAGCAGCCATTAATTTGCTTTCTATTAAAGTCATCTGCAGATACGAGCCGCCATCAGGGAAAGGTAAACAAAATTCTTGGTCTTGGAAATATATATTTATTTTTATATCATAGTCGCATAGTTTCATTTAGTAATTATACGGAGTGCAAGGAATTTCCGTGAAGTTAAGCTAATGGTAACGCAGTTGCAGAGAGATTGGCTTTGATAATTATCTGTATTAATTGGCACAAAGTTATCTGTAATCATTGGCACATCAATAATAATCACTTTCATTGATCTGTCAAGGTTCTTCTTGATAGGAGTTTTGTATCTTTTCCCTAGTTATGCTTAAAATGAAAGCCAATGGACACAATTATAGATTATATCTTTTATATTTTCCGAAGTTTCAAAGCCACAACTACTAGTCCAAGTGCTTGATAAAAGATTAAAAGTTTGACCTTTACGTTACGTAAGTATGGAATTGTAGACCTGCTAGTCAGTGCTAGATAAATTTTAAGACTTATGAACTTTGAAGTTACAAATTTTTCATATATTTCAGTTGTATGTATTTGAACGGCAGGTTATTCTGCTGGTATGAAATAAATGTCGGGCGTATCTAAAAATGTTATAGAATAGATGTCAATTTAAACTTAATATTGCGTGTTCGTGCATTGGCAGGCGAATAAGGTAAACCAAACTACATGGCCGGTAAAGAAAAAGTTACACGTGAGTGCGAGTGAAAGGTTGCACTGCATTGGCTTGAACGCAAGTGTGATAATTAATTGGGTCGAAGCATAAGTTAAGAAGTAAATATTTTATAATATTGACTAGAATATAATGATGTGAATATGATAATCAGGCCGTAATATATGCGACCCTATAGAATTCCCTGACTGAGAAAGTTATTATTTTCACCCCAAATTTTTTAAGAATATTTTTAATTTAATCTTGATTTGTTTATATCTATGATAGCTTAAGCAATATTTATTTAAATAAAGTTGAGAAAAAATACACATTCAGGTACACATGTAACAAAATTAGTGATACATATGTATATATATATATATATATATATATATATACATATATAAATATATATATATATATATATATATATATATATATATATATATATATATATTTATATAATATAATTTAATTTAATATAATATAATTTTATTAGATATGAGGTATGGAAATAAAATAAACATATATTAACATTAAGTACAGAAATATATATTTTGTTTTTATTAATAATACAGATATTAACGCTTATTTATTTACTTTTTTAATTTTCATCACCGTCATACATTCTTAATCACTTTCTAATAGATCGTAATGGACGTGATTGGTAGTTTTCTCAAGTTCACTTTCGTTCCCTGAAAGTATTTGTGTTGTAAAAACTGTTATCAGGTATTATTTCCGTATCTATAGGTGATTGAATTACTGCGCCCATTAGTGAAGTGCGAAATATGTCACCTTTAAACTAATTAAAATTATATTTACTGTAAATTTTTAACCATCCCTTAATATTTGGTAATTGACAACTGAATACTTAACATGCACATTGCGCTAGGTACTTGATGCAAATTGAAACCTCAAAAGATGTTTGAGTAATTGCATTGAGTAATAGCTTTTCTATTGGCATGTCTACAATTCCAACCTCTACGATTCAAGCAAGGTGTATACATTATATTACAAACTTTCACCCTTTATCAAGTATTATCTAAATATTCCGTTAAATCCCCAATTATGCATCTTGCTTCGATTTGACGCCAAACGCGGTATTATTTAAATAAAATGTCCATCGCCTGCCAATATTTTACATGCAATATGGTATACATCGAAATAAAATTTAAATTTCAACTTTTGTGAAGAATATTTTTACATATAAAAAAATTGAAACTGAAAATTCTTAAATCATAAATGCCCCAGTACGCTGGCAGGTTTACGATTTCAAACTCAGGTAAAGTGGAGGTATTATATTATAAACTTTCTGTTTTTATTAAGTACTTCCTCCAAATTTTCCGTTAGCTTTCTAACTATGCAGGTTGGGTCGAACTCATGCCGATCGCGATATCATTTAATTAAAGTTTAAATATAGTGTGTATCGAGAAACTCAAGAGCATGTCGGGTAATCAACACCTGAATTTTGTAATTACTTTGATAAATATACACAATGAAGTTACGAGATCTGAGACCCTCATCCACAATCAACTAATATATCGCACCGAAGTGTCACTTGGAATATTGATGCCAGCTGCCTTCTACGAATACGCACACAGATATTACGTGTAGCGGGAATATCATCGTAGTACGTATATGGAATGTATTCTAAAAGTATTTGCATGTAAACTAAATTATTTGTATATAAATAATCGTAATTTGTTTTCACCCGTAGAAGTAAAAAATGGATGCTAATCGAATGAATTTTTGTAGGCAATGTATCATTAATACATACTTGTCATGATTATATTAAATTTTTTTTACCCTTTCGATTTTAAATGATTGCTATTATTTTATATTTCGTTATTATTATTGTTATTAATTTTATATAACAAGCTTAAAAGTAATTAATATTAATTATTAGGGTTCCGCACATCAAAAGGAAAAAAGAACCCTTATAGGATCACTTCGTTGTCCATCTGTTTGTCTGTTTATGTCAAGATCCTTTTTTTCAGGAAGGCGAGAACATATTAAGGTGAATTTAGTGTCAAATACATAGGTGCATGGTACTCTAAAGCTGTAAAAATCAAGCTTCTAAGTTAACGCAATAAAAAATTACGGTCATTTATACCGCATAATTTGACACTTGTCAATAAATCAAAACCTATAGGGTACTTCCCGTTGACTTAAAATCACGAATTTTAGCAAGAAGCAATGTTTTATAGCAATGTTTTATAGTAAAGGAAGAAATCCTAAAATTGTTAATTCATGTTAGTAATATAAATCCCAGACAAAAATACTTTTTGTAACCATACGCTTGTTCAAGATATAGTATTCAACATACTTTCGTTCTGAAATTAAAACATTTTTAAATACAGAACAGAAATATTATACTATTTAAAAAATATGCACCATTAATTTTATATATAACTGTATTTATTCTTCTATTCTTATTTTTAAATTAAAAATGTAAAGCATTATTTTTACCACTGTTTTAATCTGATTATACCAATACACACACACATATATATACACACGCATACATATATATATATATATATATATATATATATATATATATATATATATATATATATATATATATATACTTAGCGTAAATTAGTAATGAATTAGAAATGTTAGGATGTAAGTTAAATGTAGTATTATTTCTACTTTCTGTAATTTCTTTACCATGACCTAGGTTTCGTTGTATTACAACATCTTCAGGTGGGATATTAGCAAAAGTTAACTCTTAGGAACAACTAACAGCATTTATATGTTTCAAACACAATAGCGGAAGCCTGGTTTGTGTGGATATTTCCATTGCTTATGTTAGTGAGTCTATTGCAGGGGCGCAGTGTAGGTTTAATTATATTTCCGAGAGTTATACAATATACCAGTATTTTAGTGAGGGTAATAAATTCAATTGTTGTTATTATGTAAGGTTATACAATGCAAACTTTACGGTGTATGTAATAAAATTAAATGGAAGTTATTATCGGTAATATATTTATACAAAAGCAAGGGTATTTGAAAGTAAGGACAAGGTAATACACTAATTCTACATATCTCCGGTTTTATGTATTCATATATTTATTTCTTTTAATTTTTCTTTTTTTTTATTGTATATGCTTATGTTTATATGTGTATTTGTGCTGAAACAATTTCCAGGGTACTGTAGTATCAATGTTGTATATTTATATTATATCTAGAAGATATTAAGAATAGGTGATGATATTATATTTAGTTGTTCATTTAATATATTAACCTAGGTATCTTTTTTATGTCTGTTTATTTATAATGTTTCTAGGATATTAAGTTTATTACCTTTTGTATTTATTTTTTAATATATAGGGGGCATTATCAGTATGGGGGTGATGGTTATTTTCAATGAGATGTTTAACAAAGTGAGATGTGCCTGGTTTATTATTTCGCCAGCTGGCAATGTGTTCTTTATATCTTGTATTAAAATCTCTTCCTGTTTGACCTATGTCTACACTATTACAGTCGTTACATTTAAGTTTATAGACACCACTCTTTTTATGTTTATCTATTTTTTCTTTATTATTAATAAGGGTTTTACCCAAGTTATTTAAAGTACTATACGTACATGTTATATTATTTATATTTTTATTATTAGTTAAGAGTTTTCCTAATTTGAGTGATACATTACCTATGTATGGGATAGATTTATAGTAAATATTATTATTATTTGGTACGACCGGCTATATTTCTTGTATTAGTATTTTTTAAAATTTATTATGGTACAGCTTTGTGACAATTGATGGGTCATAATTATTATTTATTGCGATTTGAATGATTCACAGAGCTTTAACCATCCCTCTAGAAAAACCTAATCTACTTAAAGAAATGAAAACTATAAAACAATGAACCTATATATAAGTCCAGACAAGAAATTTGTTTTACGCCACTTTAAATAATTAATTTTAAAAATTTTTCATATTAATTGGAACATAGAGAGATGTCAAAGTCAGCTCTAGGGCAAGTTGAGCATGTGTAATTTTAATATATTAAGTAGTATGCGTGTTGGTTCACTGCTGTATTACAAGACCCGGCCCGTGGTTCTATTTATCAGCCGAATAATATTATATATGTAATAAGCCTGGCTTTTTAGCATCTATTTTAGTTCCGCCATTGGCGATGAAAATAAATTATACCCTCGGGACTTCATATTAAGTATATGAAAACACCAATAAATACTGGAACTTTACGTTCAAATGTAAATACTTTTCGATAAACAAATATTTTCTGTACACATTTTGAAATTTCTAGGTGCTTTATTAATTGGTAAAACTTACATTACATTACTAGCTTAAGTTCGACTATTGAAACTTTTTTGTCTTATAATTGACTAAATGAAGTCATTTTTGAGCAACCATTTTTAAGAAGCATTTGTAGTTAATAACGCTCAATATTTACATCATTTCGTTATAATATCAATTCCTGTACTTCCGTAAGTAAAGCATACAGTTAGACTCTAGTGACACTTAATATACAATAATGGTACGTCTCGATTACATTTATGCGTTCAACTCCACCGACTTTGATATAAATTTGAATTGCTTAAACTCTTTGCATGACTATGGTTAAAATGATTTAGCTCAGACTTGTATGGTATTAGATAATTTGTTTACTTTAAATAAATATGACATGGTTATTTTAAACTTGTGTTTTTATGTTTCTATAAATTATGCTAAAATGACTAATTTATTCGTTGTTTTTAAAGCTATTGAACCCTGATGGTCTGTTATTGTTTGATACGTCTGTATAAACTTTTAAAAATAAAACAAAAATACGTCGTAAAATACGTCGGTGTAAATAAATGGGTGAAAAAATTGCCTATTTTTTGTGTCAAAATTATGAATTCAATAACGTTTGTGTAGATTGGATATTTTCTCAAAAATAAATTGGAAATATGAATTACGAAGTTCAAAACGTGATTCACAGATATGTGATTTCTGTTCGGAGAAATGTTTTATATTATGTTCAATATAACAATATTGAAGGTATGTTAATAATTCTGATGTTATAAGTTATAAAATCCTGCTTTATAAATAATGAAATGAATAGTTTAATTTATTACATAATTATAATATCAAAATAGGCCAGATACCTTCTTAATAAAGGTGAAAGTCATGTTTCATGTAATAAAAATTTAAATAGCACTCAAGGTTACTAACTAAATAAAGCGACTCAGCCTAGTAATTTAAAACAGCATTTATTTATTGAGTGAATAAATATGGCCTGGAATTATCTCAGATAGAGAAAAATACACGTTTAAGAAAAAGTTGTTAAATTATATGTATTCACGCCTATTCGTCAAACATAAACAGAAAGATAATGTGGGTATCCTAAAAAAACATTTGAAAGAAATCTTCTTTAAACGCCAATTTAAAGGAATTGTATTGTCAAAAGGGTTGAAAAATATTATATGGAGATTCTATTAGTTGTGTAATTGACATGGACATAATTTAATATGTGTTTGTGATATAATTGTTCGATAAATAAAATTACCAAACAAATATGTTATGTATTTAGGTGGACTGGTATTTGAGCGTATCTATAACGCAAACACGTAACTGGTCGAAAATTAATAGTTCATATAATGGGAATTAAAATAACAATAATTTTTAGTATCTACTAATTGAGTTTGGAACTGAGCGTATGAACCATTCTTGATTCGCTGTCAACGCTGATACTCTTCTGCTACAACTATTGTTGCTACGCACTTAGCACACAGTTTGTTCTAAATATTTATATAATTTGTATAAATACTATTGATTTTAGACTGCACCCGATTGTAGTTAGTAATTATTGTAGCGCACAACGTCGGCTTTACCTATGGCGCAGGATGTGCAGCGCACACGGGCGCTGGGTCTTGGGGGCGCCGAGAACCACTCGCTATGCCTCCAAAGAGCGTGTGTCGTTCGCAGTGCTCTCAAAGACTCTGTGTCCGTGTTATAGCCGACGTCAGCCGGCGGAAGCAAGGCACGCCTCTAGCGGCTCCTTTAGACTTTGTAAAGAAGGAACAAATTTGCAGGAAAAAATACGAACTGATACGTGATTTTAGGTTTAATTTATTGCTACAATGCTATGAAAATTGCATGCATTATTTACGAAGCTTCTTATTGAAAAGCAATGCATTACGAAATGCATCAGACTCCTGCGGGCACAGGCCACCATGCGGAGCGCGCGTGTATCTGGACAAGGCCTTAAAATTATACATGATTGAGTCGTAATATTTTTCCACCCTCTACACGATAACTTTTGTTTTGTTTTTGAACGTAAAATCAGCCTTTAAACATACAATTAAAAATTATATTTGCGTAACGTCGAATTGTTACCAAAGGCGCAAGCCGGCATCTGTTTTCATTTGTTTGGAAAGACGCGACGCCGAAGATCACTGAAAACTCGGCTGTATTATAATGGTAAAATTCAAATTGCCAGACACGCGACATTTTCAAACGCTCGTGCACACTTGCCGCATCTTGTGTTTTACGGCGACACCGTAGTTCTGAGAAATTATACCTCGACAAAATGGATTAAGTATTAAGTTTGAGTAAACACGTAAATATGAAATAAACCAACTTTCCTTTTGATTTAAATACTGTAAAAGGTAAGTATTGATTATTAGTTATCACAACTATTACAACTTCACCGAGGTCAAACCTCATCAAAAATTACAGACTGATAGTGATGTCGAGGACACGTACCTACCTACCTCGAATTTTTCATCTGTTCATCCTAGTGCAGTGCGAAATAATGGTAAGTTTGCTGCTTTAGTATGTACCTACTAGAATACCTAGATATTTATTTAGGTCTTATTCTTATTTGTAACCTTTGACCAACGAAACTCTAAAACATGTGGGTTTGTGTGTCATTGAGTGTCGTGGATTTCAAAATAGGACTTTTGCTGTTGTTTTTTGTTTTTTCATTAACTGATTGTACTATTTATACCTAATTAAATCACTCTGCCACTAGACTTAAACGACTTAAATTTCACAATGTGGTAAGTATTGATTTTCTTCTTTTTATTTTTTTTTATTTTGTTAGTTTGTGTATGTAGGTACCTACATTGATTGATATGTGTTTTATAATAATACCTAGTTGAAAGGATTTATCTACACTAATTTACATCGATATTACTTAGATACCTACTAACTACTCCCGAAAATAAAACTTTTAAACACCTACATACTTTGTTATTAATTTTAGACGTCTGATGATAGTGTAAAAAAGAAACTCTGGTATACAGAATTGAAAAAGAAAGCTGGAAAAGGAAGTATCTCTAAAAAAATACAAGTTCTATCAAAGAGTTTATTCTTCGACCCGGTCCATTTCGGATGAACACCTGGAGACGCAAGAAAACCAAGATAATTCTACACCTGAACTAGTCTCTCCAACGCTGCCAC
The DNA here is from genome assembly GCA_039881145.1 of Druceiella hillmani. Taxonomy (NCBI): domain Eukaryota; kingdom Metazoa; phylum Arthropoda; class Insecta; order Lepidoptera; family Hepialidae; genus Druceiella; species Druceiella hillmani. Next base: position 58,990,688 of record JAYKKI010000001.1, read on the forward strand.
CGCTACTGTCTTTGTCGCCGGTGGTCGTTGAATCTCCTTATGCCGAAGCGTTCATGAAGAATATACTTCGAAAAATATAATGAATGATCTCACGTTATTGCTACAATAGTTATCTGATAAACAGAGGATATTTTTAACAGAGGGCGGACTGGTACAGGTAAAAGAGAGTTCATGTCTTTCGAATAGTTCGAAAAGATCTTTTTCAGATACTTATTATATTAAAAAGTTAAATAATCAAAACGGTTATAAGAAACTTGTTGGTTCACTATAAATCAACTAATTCTGTTTATTGTTTTTGATGTAGCATTTGCCTATGGCTTTAAAAAAAGTTCAGGACACCTATAATGTCTTACGAATTAAGGAACATTGAAAACGGTTATTTTAAAAGAAAAGACGGTAGATTTCTCGAACCCAGTTGAAATTGAATGGGAAAAAACGTTGGGTGGCTGTAGTCGAACGAATAATTAATTTAGCTAATTTTATTTCTGGCTTTACGGGGGAACACTGAACAAATTTACGATTATGATTATGGTAATTTTATAAAGCTGGTTGAATATGTCTCTAATTTTGATAATGTACGTGCAGAACACATAGCCTCTATAAAAAATCTTTTGTTCTGAAATTTAAACAATCAAAATACTTTTCAATTATTTTAGATGTCACTCTAGAACCAATATCGGTTATCGTACGGTACGTTCTATTAAATACAAGCAACAACAAGGTTGAAACGGAACATTTTCTGGGATTTTCTCCTATTACAGACACTAATGGCCATAGCTTAACTCAATTTTTGTTGGATTTTTTAATCTCAAACAATATTGACATACAAGATATGCATGGCCAAGGTTACGATAATGGTGCAAATATGAAAGGGAAAAATCTAGGTCTACGAAAACGAATTTTAGATGTGTTTATCTTGTGCGGCACACAGCCTAAATTTGGTAGTGAATGACGCTGCTGAAATATTGTTAGAAATTGTCAATTTCCTTTCAATTGTGCAAGAAATTTATGTTTTCATTTCTGCGTCAACAGCACGTTGGCAAATATTTGATAAAGAAGTGCCAACTTTAACTCTAAAAGTCAGTTTCAAATACTCTCAAATACTGAATGGGAAGGCGGGATTAATGCAATAAAAACTCTATATTTTAATCTAGGTAAAGTAAATGATGCCTTATTTACAATCTATTCCGATGCGGGGTCAAGAAATTTGGCAAATTCATTATTGGCAAAAACTTATTGGCAAATTCATTATTGGCAAACCTTTAAATTTATCTGCTCTCTATTTATTTGGTTCGAAATTTCAAGCAACATTAGTATAGTTAGTAAGGCTCTTTAAAAGTCAGACGGCGTATTGACAGAAGCTATAAAACTGATTGATCTGTCTGTATAAGTTTGAATTACATAACGACTCCGCTTTTGGGGATTTCCTTAACAGTTCGAAAACTGTGGCGGAAGAAGTCGACCTAATAGCAGAATTTTCTGCACCTACCCACCCTTGCGCTCGTAGAAGGTTTTTAAATTTTGACGCGGAATATATATATATATATATATATATATATATATATATTTATATATTTATATATATATATATATATATATATTATATATATATATATATATATATATATATATATATATATATATATATACAGGCATATGTTGCCGATTTCAAAGTTTGAACAAACATAGTTTCTGAACGCAACACATAAGAGGGGCGCGGGGGGCATCGTTTGAAGCGCAAGCGGTGCGGATGTTTTAGTAGCCATGGAATAGTGGAGTGGAAAGCACCGCGGTTTTGCCGTCGAGGCGTACATTTCGAGTGGATTTTCGCTGTCTGTAGCACGCCGTCGATTTAATAATCGTTACAGTATTCGTCGATTACGTGATGGACCATCGATCTACCTCATTCAGTCATGGGTAGCAAGGTTCAGAGCTACAGGATCAACATTAAATAGGCCCAGGCCAGGACCTACACCATTGGTAGCCACGGATGAAAATGTCGAGTGTGTTATGGTTTCTGTCGTTGAAAATTCCCGTTTATCACTGCGTACACGTTCATCGATATTGGGAATTCCGAAATCAACTTTACAGGTAATAATGCGAAAAAAGCTCAAGTTCCCTCCATATAAAATTTAAATTGTTCAAGATTTACTTGAGCTTACTTTGTTACTGCGGATGGGTAACATATTCTTTAGTGACGAAGCTCACTTTCACATTGGAGGATATGTGAATAAGCAGAACTTTCGTTACTGGGATATCCACAATCCAAGACAAATGCATCAAGAGCCTTTACATAAGCATAAAGTAACAGTCTGGTGTACCATGTCTGCATATGCAATCATAGGACCTTATTTCTTTGAAAATTAACGTGGCCAAACTGTAACTCCGAATTCACGGAGAGATATGCCCAGATGTTAAATGACTTTTTCAGAGTAGAACTACAGAATAGTCCATCCTTCAACCAAAACACATGGTTCCAGCAGGACGGGGCCACAGCTCACACTGATAATGTGTCCATGAATGCAGTGCGGCAGTTATTTCTAGAAAAAAAGATATCCCGAAACGGTACCGTACCGTGGCCACCTAGGTCACCCGATTTAAGCCCATGTGACTTTTTCTTATAGGGATACTTAAAATCCGTTGTTTACAAAACAATTCCGAGCATTGTGACACAACTTAAAGGAAATATTCGAGCCAAAGTCAGTAGGATACCCCAGTCGCTCTGCAAACGCGTTTTTGAAAACATGCGTGCTAGACTCGAAGAGTGTGTCAGACTTGATGGCCGCCATTTGGAAAACGTGGTTTTTAAAAAGTTCTGCATTTATTGTTATAAAGTTAAAATACACCTACTTTGTATTAGAGGTATAGTTTTTTTTTACAATTTTTCAAACATTGAAATCTGCCACTGGACATAATTTAGAAAATAAACTGTGCCATGTTGGCTCATCAGATATAGAGAAGTTCGATCTCTTTAATGAAATCGAATTATTACCGATATTGATTGACGATTCCACTACGCTATTAGATATTTCAAATTATTTGTATACGAATAATTAATTTGTGTTCCCAAATCTGTCCACAACATTTAGAATTTACCTTACATTGCCAGTCACTGTAGCATGTAGCGAAATACCATTTTCTGACCATTAAAACTCTCTCAGATCAACATTGACAAATTTATCGTTAATAAGTGTTGAACATGAAATAAAAATTTAAGTCAGTGACATCTTTAAAGATTTTGCCAATATAAAAGAAGGAGAAGTAATTTTTTTGTAAATATATTAGTGATTACGAGCGTCCTGTAATCCCTAATTAGTAACAATAGGTATGTGAAATTGAAATTATTAATGATTTAGTATATTATACCAAAGTGTATAATTAAGTCACCCAAGGAAATAAATATTAGACTACGAAACAGTGTTTCGGTAACACTTTAGTTAGTCCAGGAAATCTGCTTAAATTTAAATATTTAGTTTTCATTTCATTTAAAGATGTCTATTTTTTTCTTGTAAGCCCTCCTTCCTATAAATACTTTTTACTCGCATACTTTGGGGTCCACAGGGGGCGTACCAAAGTAAACGGTCTATTGATTCTCAACATCATTTATAATTGCACCATTTGCAACCTGAATTTTCGATCACTGGTGAAAATGTAACTGAAAGTATTCCATTTTGATCGCGCACCTACTAGAGGGCGCCAGGGTATTTATTTCACCCATGCGCTACATACACTAGAGCCGGCACTGGTAACGCACACATAACATTTTTAATTGAACTGAGCTGCACGCAGAAGTATTTGAGACTTAATCAATAACTTACAATTATAGTTTATTGTTTAAGAGAATAGGAGCCAGTGTCGCTACGATTATCTGTATGCTTGTTCTAATCTCTTATGTTAGTGAAGCGATTTCAAATGTACCCCACAGTTTATTATGGACTGCACTCATGTTATGACTGCACTCAGTTATAGCTAGTGATTATTGTAGCACAAACATAATATTTACAATTGCGCTATGTTGTAAATTGAAGTATTTGCGGCTTGTTTGATAATTTACAGTTATAATTTATTACTCAGTAGAATAGGAGGGAGTCTCGCTATGTCAATCTGTGTACTCGTTCTGATCGTATGTGTTATTGAAGAGATTTAAATTATATCATACATTTTATTATGTTTGCTGTGTTTAGAAATATAAATATTTACGTTATATTTTAATGCCCTAAGTAGCAAGCATAAATGTATGACAAGCTGGTCATTTACTGATGCATTGCCAAAGCTACTAGAAAACATAAAAATACTCTATTCAAATTCTATATTAGTAAACCGTGAAAACAATATTCTTATCTAAGTTTTCTTGTCTTTCCTATTCTGCACTTCTTTGCAGCAATGCAACCCATATTTCTTAATGTTCCAATATATTTTCAGAATTTTTTTTATTTTCGTCCAAACGCCTTGCTTTTTGCGAAACATATTTCGTCATTTTATGCTAAAAACTTAATTTACTTCTTCTTTAGAGAAATTTCTAACTGATCACCGATCAACTTTGGCAACACAAATATTTATGCACTAAATAAAAACAATTGTATTCAAAATTCATTCAGAATATTAAAAGTTAAAAAAAAAATTAAAAGTTAAAAGGAACCTAAAAAAACTTTGTATTTCTGATATTATGTATAGATTTTAAGCCTTATTTTACATAACTAAATTTCAACATTTTCTTATTTGCAGAAAATTTACTGCTAAATTTTCTGCAAATAAAATGCATTATAGTGAGACAATGGGATACGGGAATAAAACTGTAAAAAATATTAATTTTGTTAACGTCAACCGTGAATTTATATAAAAACGTCATCTTTGATATCCAGGTCCTATCCCATATTTTGTAATAAAGGGAAGTCTGAGTTGTTTTAATTTTATTTTTTAATTAGTTTAAAAAACAAAGTATGTATTTTATAAAATAGGCAAGGCCCATTTAAAAGAAATTAAACATCACTTTGCACTTTTCGAGCAACCTCTGAAATTTTAATAAGGTTAATATATTATATTGGATTATTCAATTTAATAAAAAAATACCAGCACTATTCCAAACTCAATATCTAAGCGATGAAACAATTGCATATACTAATACACGTGTAAATTACACATTTAAAATTATCAATAATATAACATAAACATTGCACATATTATTAAGTCTTATTATAGCAGACAGAAGACTCTATTTCAGATTAGTTGTCTCTCTCTTGCATTCAGACGTTACCGAGTTTCGCTGTTTTGCCCCAGGAAACCAAAAAAGCAGAGACGAAGAGAATTTCAAGACCTATCCGAAAAACCTCTATGTTCAGCGATTTTTGATAGTTCGTGAGTTATATTTTTTTATGTTTTTTAATCAGTCTCGTAGACTGAAGGCAAAATGTTTTTTGTGATATGAATAATTTTGACCGAGCTTGATTTTTATATCCCCTAGTTAATTGGTTTATTCGAAATAAAAAGATTTTTGAAGTAGGATCTAAAAGAGTTATGTGATTTTTTTTAAATGACGTTAAAAGTTATGTGTAAAATCTGGTATTTAGGTTTTCCATAAATTTTTAGTGCCTTGTTAAGACGTATATAAGTAATTGTTTTTACCCCGAATAAGCTAGTCAGTCAATTAGATAATAAAAAAATTAAGTTTCCACCACAATAATTCATGTTACAAAAAAACATAATGTCTTAAATCTCTGAGTTTGGGTAAAAAATTGATAATTTTAGAAATTATAAAAAATTCTGAACGTATACATGTTTTGATAGGTCTTCAAAAAATCTGATTTTAAGATTGCGTTAGACCCAAAATGTTTAGTACTTTTGTGGCTAACGGATGAAGCATAGGGGTGTGTTTGTTTGTTGACATATTTTATTTCATTTTTTTTTGTTTTTAATACTAACACTGAGCCCGGAAAATTACATTCTGATCTATGAAATATTGAAAAATATAGATCAAATAATTTGCAAGAGTAAGATGCTTAATCAGAAAACAGTATGTTACTTTCCTCTATACATAATCACGATTTAGTAATGGCACCAATTTTTAAATCATGTAAGAAATATTTTCGTCATCAGTACATACATTTTGTTGGTTAATTAGAAGTCTACATTTGTATAGATTTGTTGGAATTGTAAATTACAAAAAAAACATTTCGAATATATCTGGCTATTGTGATTTAAAAATTTACCTCTCGTTACTGAAAACACTAAGTTATAAAAGAAATTAAAGGTTATATCCTATCATGTATGTATATATATATAACTTCCATACAATTGAGTCATAATTCCTGTAAGTAGTATATATAATTAAATTATTAAGCAAGATTGAAAAGTTCGTGATAAACAGAACATTTTTAAACCTTTAAACTACAAATTATTTGCTTTATGAATTATATATACATGAGCCTGTAAACGTAACACAACAATTCATTTCTGCTTCTGGTCGTTTAAAAAGAATATTTTAATTTCAACTGTACTGTCGTGACTGGAATTGAAAATAATTCATTAAATTAGATTTATTTATTGATATTAAAAAAATCTGCAGAAGTAATGGCAAACTCACTATTAACTAATTATATTGGAAGAGTTCTACCGAATGTTACTAGAATAGCAAAATAATTAGTCTTTCAGATGATACCATACGCAATGTTAATCGTCCGCCTAAAAAAAAACGTCCGCCTTAGTCACCTTAAGGCGGATTCCGTGTAAGCTCACACTATCTCAAAACCAAATGCGTATTGATTACGGTAAGGTCGGTAAGTAATATTGTATGCACAATAGGATAGGTTGAATAGCATGGATAATGCATAAACATATTAAATAAGAACACGAATCATAGCAATAAGCCACCAAAATGAATAAGAGAAATATTATACGTTACGTAAAGAAAATTACGCGGGAAATGTTGTATTAACAAATAACGTTTTTATAAGTTTTCTCGCGTAATTTATTCAGACAAGTTGAAGATATACACAAGAAATACTGATTGCATTTATACAGAAAATTAATATGGTAATTTATATCTTTCAGCCTTCTAGTTAAATTAGCCATAAATTAATAGCCTAAATAAAAGGCACCACTCAATCATCGGTCCAAATGGCAGCAGCCAATATGTTCAAAAAATGATTTAACAAACGGACCGGCCAATGCTTAGCCACCATAATGAATAAAAGATGAAGAACGTTCTTTTAAGTAGATGGTTGAATGACATCCTCTATTTAACGGGGTTGGCTTTTAATTATAACAGATCCAATATTTCATTTATTCGGCGTCACGCAATAAATGCGCCTTGGTAATTGCAATGAAATTGTAGTATTATTAATCTATATTTTAATCAATAATATTTGACTAATTAATGAAACTACTTTATAATTCGTTTTCAAATACATAACTGAGTTTTTAGTTAATAGATAAGAAGACGACATAAATTTTTGTTGGAAAATTTCTGAAGATATTTATTGTATTAAATGTAAGAGAAATTGAAAATTAACATTTTTATGGTTATATATAAAGCATGTTAACACGAACATACGAACAGTAGCTAAAACTCAAAGATAGTTATTTAGAACTTTAAATTGGGCCAAATTAAGTATTCGATAAAAAAATCTGTTTAATTAATTTTTTATGCATCATGTTTTTATGACCGTGAAGGATGTAATAGGCAATAATTATATTTACGTTTTTCGATAGACGAAATTATAAAATTTGGTATATTAATAAAAAATATTACTAACCCCTATATTTTTCATTATCTAACTTTATCGAAATATTCATTTAAGAAATAATGATGTGTAAAAAAGATGTAATTTTTTTTAAATTTTATATATGTGGGGTAATATTTAAAAGGTTATATTGCATATTTAAAAATATATTTCAAATTATATGCAAAAATAGAGACGTCCATACCTTAATTTCGGAAATTATTATGCCAAAAATCATATAAAATGGGATTAATCAAATCTGACTTCAAGATCAGAGCAACATCTTAGAATTTTTTAAATATGTACCCTTTTTATGTTTATACGATATATAGTAATAGGAAATATATTATCTATACTATTATAGCCAAATAATTTTAACTAGCGTTGTGTAAAATGATATCACGTTTAGAAAGAGAAAGAAGTTACGAAGGACAGTTCATCTAATGGAGCCACATTAGATCACTTTGGGTCTTGGGTAAATAAAACACTTAGGTCGTAAAATTTTATTAAAAAGTGTGAAAATAAACGTCAAATGAAAAATTAAAAAATAATTGTGACTTTCTCCATTACAATTCAAATTTCTTTGAAACACTTTTAAAAGAGCTTGGAAAAATTTAAAAAGTAACCTATCAATCCTGAAAGAATTTCCACAAAGTCATTTACGGCAACACCCAAATCTTATCTTGGCAGAGGGAAGCCGTTCAACGCGAAGCCTTTATTAAAGTACAAAAGACACTTTTTCAAAGTATTCTGGTAATGAATGTATCTAGTTCTTTTATTGTACATAATTTAGATATCGATACTTAACAAAACGCAAAAATATTTAATATAAAATATTAAAGCGAATGTAATAACTTTAGACATTTATATATACTATTCCAAACTTCAAGGGTCTCGCTTAAATAAAACTCAGTATTTAATGAAATAAAATGTTTTGTCCTGTCTTAGTAAAACTTTTAAATATCAGTTTCATACAAAAAACGTACTCAGTAGTTTTTGATTTAGTTTTTTTTACGGTTGGCTAAATTACTGGGCCAATATTTGATATATTCTTTCACGCCAATGTATTGATGAGAAGTTAATTCTTTTTATAACCAACCTCAAAAAAGTAGGTCCCCTGTTCAACCTGTATGTATGTACATATATATAGGTATGTTCGCGATCTTTTCTTACTACTTTTATTACTGAATCGATTATGATCGTTCTTTGACAGTAAACATTTTCGTATTTAAAAAAGTTTTAGTGTGTAAAATATCAAAGTACAACGGTTACTTTAATAACTATGAATCAAGAACTAATAAATGAACACTAATTGGTAAAATTGTGATACGTATTGGGTTTTTTATACGAGAGTACCTCTATGACCAACTGGAAGATGGCAATGAAGCAACAAAGAAAGGAAAATACAACAACTATATTTGCATTTACCAATAACTAAAACGTAAATTATTAAATTATTACGCCCCAAAACTCGCATTCTCTCCATTTGTGTCAAAGGTTTACAATGTTTAAGTAATTTATATTTTGGATGGTTCAATAATGTTAATCTAAAATGGCTTTCCATTTCAACCATGACTCAACTGTACAAAGTATTATATGTCATTGATCTTTGAACAAAATTTAACGGTCAAGGTCAATGATGATATATTTCAGACTAGTGGCTTGCAGCCTATGCGCCATTACGGCTTAACTTAGAATAACGGGCAACGTCCTTCGTTCTATATCACCGTATCCACGATTGTCTTGATAAGTGGTTTTCATTTTGGCAATGGAAACAAAATCATCACTGTCTTTTATTCCTTATCCTACTTGTGAGTGGGTTTAATATTTTGCGAGTCGTGTAAATATCTTCAGAAATTTTCCAACAAAAATTTATGTCGTCTTCTTATCTATTAACTAAAAACTCAGTTATGTATTTGAAAACGAATTATAAAGTAGTTTCATTAATTAGTCAAATATTATTGATTAAAATATAGATTAATAATACTACAATTTCATTGCAATTACCAAGGCGCATTTATTGCGTGACGCCGAATAAATGAAATATTGGATCTGTTATAATTAAAAGCCAACCCCGTTAAATAGAGGATGTCATTCAACCATCTACTTAAAAGAACGTTCTTCATCTTTTATTCATTATGGTGGCTAAGCATTGGCCGGTCCGTTTGTTAAATCATTTTTTGAACATATTGGCTGCTGCCATTTGGACCGATGATTGAGTGGTGCCTTTTATTTAGGCTATTAATTTATGGCTAATTTAACTAGAAGGCTGAAAGATATAAATTACCATATTAATTTTCTGTATAAATGCAATCAGTATTTCTTGTGTATATCTTCAACTTGTCTGAATAAATTACGCGAGAAAACTTATAAAAACGTTATTTGTTAATACAACATTTCCCGCGTAATTTTCTTTACGTAACGTATAATATTTCTCTTATTCATTTTGGTGGCTTATTGCTATGATTCGTGTTCTTATTTAATATGTTTATGCATTATCCATGCTATTCAACCTATCCTATTGTGCATACAATATTACTTACCGACCTTACCGTAATCAATACGCATTTGGTTTTGAGATAGTGTGAGCTTACACGGAATCCGCCTTAAGGTGACTAAGGCGGACGTTTTTTTTTAGGCGGACGATTAACATTGCGTATGGTATCATCTGAAAGACTAATTATTTTGCTATTCTAGTAACATTCGGTAGAACTCTTCCAATATAATTAGTTAATAGTGAGTTTGCCATTACTTCTGCAGATTTTTTTAATATCAATAAATAAATCTAATTTAATGAATTATTTTCAATTCCAGTCACGACAGTACAGTTGAAATTAAAATATTCTTTTTAAACGACCAGAAGCAGAAATGAATTGTTGTGTTACGTTTACAGGCTCATGTATATATAATTCATAAAGCAAATAATTTGTAGTTTAAAGGTTTAAAAATGTTCTGTTTATCACGAACTTTTCAATCTTGCTTAATAATTTAATTATATATACTACTTACAGGAATTATGACTCAATTGTATGGAAGTTATATATATATACATACATGATAGGATATAACCTTTAATTTCTTTTATAACTTAGTGTTTTCAGTAACGAGAGGTAAATTTTTAAATCACAATAGCCAGATATATTCGAAATGTTTTTTTTGTAATTTACAATTCCAACAAATCTATACAAATGTAGACTTCTAATTAACCAACAAAATGTATGTACTGATGACGAAAATATTTCTTACATGATTTAAAAATTGGTGCCATTACTAAATCGTGATTATGTATAGAGGAAAGTAACATACTGTTTTCTGATTAAGCATCTTACTCTTGCAAATTATTTGATCTATATTTTTCAATATTTCATAGATCAGAATGTAATTTTCCGGGCTCAGTGTTAGTATTAAAAACAAAAAAAAATGAAATAAAATATGTCAACAAACAAACACACCCCTATGCTTCATCCGTTAGCCACAAAAGTACTAAACATTTTGGGTCTAACGCAATCTTAAAATCAGATTTTTTGAAGACCTATCAAAACATGTATACGTTCAGAATTTTTTATAATTTCTAAAATTATCAATTTTTTACCCAAACTCAGAGATTTAAGACATTATGTTTTTTTGTAACATGAATTATTGTGGTGGAAACTTAATTTTTTTATTATCTAATTGACTGACTAGCTTATTCGGGGTAAAAACAATTACTTATATACGTCTTAACAAGGCACTAAAAATTTATGGAAAACCTAAATACCAGATTTTACACATAACTTTTAACGTCATTTAAAAAAAATCACATAACTCTTTTAGATCCTACTTCAAAAATCTTTTTATTTCGAATAAACCAATTAACTAGGGGATATAAAAATCAAGCTCGGTCAAAATTATTCATATCACAAAAAACATTTTGCCTTCAGTCTACGAGACTGATTAAAAAACATAAAAAAATATAACTCACGAACTATCAAAAATCGCTGAACATAGAGGTTTTTCGGATAGGTCTTGAAATTCTCTTCGTCTCTGCTTTTTTGGTTTCCTGGGGCAAAACAGCGAAACTCGGTAACGTCTGAATGCAAGAGAGAGACAACTAATCTGAAATAGAGTCTTCTGTCTGCAACAAAATTATTTGTCTTTAAAATACGCGTGAGTAAAAACTAGTTTTTTTAAATGGATAAGTGACATTAAATTTTGCCACTTGACTGTTTCCAAAGTTTGCAACAGGCGAAAACGTTGCCAAACTGATTTTTAGTGTAAAGGTTATACGGTTTAATTTAAACATAATTATGATTTCACACAAAATTTGAACTTTAATTATTTTATAAACTAGGCGACTAGTCGAAAAAAATAGCATATTGTCGGATTACACACGCACTATTAATGGGGACAAGTGTTTGAAGTGACGAAGTTTCCATCATATACATAGTGTGTGTGTATATATATAGAATATTTAGAAATAAAATGAACTTACGAAATTTAAAAAAACCAATATAATGGATTTTTCTTTAAACAAAATAATACTCATATCGCTTAAAACTCAAAGCAAAAGGAGTCGCCGTATCGCATTGTATTGCTTTAAGAGTGCGTGCACAGCATGATGCCTAACACAGCAAATACTAACGTTAGAGTAGTCTATATTGATAACATATTGGAACAGAGAAAGAAATAAACAATAATAATCATAGTAACGAAACCATAGGAAGATTTTAAATTGAGATTGCGTAAAATTGCAATTTCCTTTTCATGCCTTAAAACTTGCAGTCATTGATTATGTGCAAGTTCATATATATTAATATTCCAAGGATAGTAACGTATTCCATAAATTTAATCCGTCCGTTACAGTCTTCGTAATCCGTTACAGTCTGCAAATTTCATAGCCAAATCAAATCAAATATCTAATTTGACGGCAAACAGTCCTCAAACTATATGCTTCCATTAGTTGTACGTACGAACGCCGGGGGACGCGTCCAAAAATTAGGACTAAGGAGATACGAACGGCAAGCGCGTAAATTGGTAGTTATGGCAGAACGTCGCGCAAGGTTATTGGAAATTTGTAAGTCGTTATAACGAAATTACGTCCCGACAGGTGGTGAGAGATCGGGAGCATTAACCGCACGGTCGCTAACGACCTGAGCACATTAAGTACATTAAATCCTTACGCGACTCGTGTCAGCACCTTACGTCTAAGTGTTCTTTTGGCGAATTTTTCCGCCACGCGATATTACATTGGCATTAAATTTAGGTAGAAGAAACATTCAGGATATTTTCCTAGAAAAAGTAAGAATCATATATTTATGTCATACACACTTGTGTATTTTTTTATTATTTTACATTGACGATTTTTAAAATGCTAGATTAACATCTGTTCATCTATTCTTGATTTTCTTACCCATTTTGTATTTTGAAACTTTTTAATAAAATTTTACGACCTACATGTTTTATTTTCCATTTTACATGATTTTTGGCATGATAATTTACGAAATTAAGGGACGGACGTCTCTATTTTCGCATATAATTTGAAATATATTTTTAAATATGCAATATAACCTTTTAAATATTACCCAACATGTGAATATTTCGATAAAGTTAGATAACGAAAAATATAGGGGTTAGTAATATTTATTATTACTTTGCCAAATTTTATAATTTCGCCTATAGAAAAATGTAAATATAATTATTGCCTATTACATCTTTCACGGGCATAAAAACATGATGCATAAAAATATTCACTTAAACAGATTTTCGTATCGAATACTTAATTTGGCCCCTTTAAAGTTCTAAAAAACTATCTTTGAGTTTTAGCTACTGAGATACTCGTATGTGCGTGTTAACATGCTTTATATATAACCATAAACATTTTAATTTTCAATTTCTCTTACATTTAATACAATAAATATCTTCAGAAATTTTCCAACAAAAATTAATGTCGTCTTCGTATCTATTAACTAAAAACTTAGTTATGTATTTGAAAACAAATGATAAAGTAGTTTCATTAATTAGTCAAATATTATTGATTAATATATAAATTGATAATATTACAATTTCATTGCAATTACCAAGGCGCTTTTATTTGGTGACGCCGAATAAATGAAATATTGGATCTGTTATAATTAAAAGCCAACCCCGTTAAATAGAGGATGTCATTCAACCATCTACTTAAAAGAACGTTCTTCATCTTTTATTCATCATGGTGGCTAAGCATTGGCCGGTCCGTTTGTTAAATCATTTTTTGAACATATTGGCTGCTGCCATTTGGACCGATGATTGAGTGGTGCCTTTTATTTAGGCTATTAATTTATGGCTAATTAAACTAGAAGGCTGAAAGATATACATTACCATATTAATTTTCTGTACAAATGCAATCAGTATTTCTTGTGTATATCTTCAAATTGTCTGAATAAATTACGCGAGAAAACTTATAAAAACGTTATTTGTTAATATAACATTTCCCCCATAATTTTCTTTACGTAACGTATAATATTTCTCTTATTCATTTTGGTGGCTTATTGCTATGATTCGTGTTCTTATTTAATATGTTTATGCATTATCCATGCTATTCAACCTATCCTATTGTGCATACAATATTACTTACCGACCTTACCGTAACCAATACGCATTTGGTTTTGAGATAGTGTGAGCTTACACGGAATCCGCCTTAAGGCGGACGTCATTAACATTGCGTATGATATTATCTGAAAAACTAATTATTTTGCTATTCTAGTAACATTCGGTTGAACTCTTCCAATATAATTAGTTAATAGTGAGTTTGCCATTACTTCTGCAGATTTTTTAAATATCAGTAAATATTATGAAAGAACCTTTTAGAGAAAATATTTTTTTGTCAAAGTTTTTAATCGTACATTTACAATATTTTCAAGATTAAAGAATGATAAACAAGATATATACATATATAGAATGATAAAGTTTTAAAGAGAAATCTGTATCAATAAAGACTTAAAGTCTAATATACTTCGAATAGCATCAGTATGATGATAATTCAAATATTATGGCTTGATATTAGAATACGTATTTTTCAGTAGTTTTTTATTAAAATGTATTACAGTTTTGTGCTACATTCATATCTCCTACATGAATAAAATAAGTTATTTTGTTTCGTTCATTGTAATAATTTTGTTATAAAAATAAAAATACTTATAATGAACGAAACAAAAAACTGTCAAATGATTGCGTGCAATATGTTATTATATCGAACTTAATGTGTTCCCTAATCAAGTAACTTTTTTTCTATTCTTAGATATCAATTTAACAATAAAATAATAGTGAAATAATTTAAAAAAAATGATGGTAATTGTTATAAACGGGAAACCGCCAATGTTCCATAGGAAGCACCTATGCGGTATAAATGAGCTCAGAAATACATTATAATTGGCGTGTTCCCTAATCAAGTTACTTTTTTTCTATTTTCTTAGATATCAATTTAACAATAAAATAATAGTGAAATAATTTTAAAAAAATGATGGTAATTGTTATAAACGAGAAACCGCTAATGTTCCAAAAGAAACACCTATGCGGTATAAATGATCTCAGAAATACATTATAATTGGCCTGTTCCCTAATAAAGTAATTTTTTTTCTATCCTTATATATCTATTTAATATATCATATATAGATGTATGATAGTAAATATATTTAGAATTTGAGTTTCAAATTTGGCAATTTTTGTTCACGAGATGAAGACTTTACTTTCAATCTATAAGTTACTTAATGAATCTTCTCACTTTCGTCAATTTCTTAATACGTTATGTCAATTTCTTTGTAAATTTGGCTTCAACTCTCATATTATTCATAAAGATAAATAAAAAAAACATCGCAATCAAATGTTAATGAAGTGATTGTTCACGATGTGTGAAGTAATAAGCCAAAAAATTTGTGAAATTCCTAGCTGTGTAGAGTAATTTGAGTAGTACAAAAATATGACATACTCTGTATTAAACTTTGGGCGAGTATGTGTGAGAAATTAAAAGTTAAAGAAATTATTAATAAATTTCGATTACTTTAAAGCAGTCTTTATTTTCAGCAGTGTCTGTGCAATAAAACAATCTATCATTACGATAAAAGTAAAAATAATAAGTTACACGTTTAATTTGCTATATTCAAAGTTGGCGTGTATTAAGCAGGAAATTTGAGTATTTTCTCCTTTAACATTTTTAATTATGATTTTAGATTTCAAAATATATCTTGTACATATTTTGAAAAAAATCAAATGTGTTATTACCAGAAATGTGTAAGAAGATATTATTTTGGTATATTAATGAGAATTTATATGGAATCTGGACATGCTAATCGATCGAAAGTGTCATGTTATGATGAAATAAACTGGAAACCATAAGAATAATTTACACGTTATTAGTGGGCTTCCTCTTTACGTTATCTTTTTGAGTATGTATTCCACACGCTTCACAAATAATACAGAGTTCGCCGGATTGAATTATATAGAACAAAATGTTATAGAATTCTATTAAAATAGATTTATTTATTTTAATAGCAAGAAATAATAAAAGAAAATAATTTAATGCCAAAATTCTTTCAGAAATATTTTTTTGAGTTCTAGACGCTGATTACTTAGAGTAAATAGTACTATATCTGGAATTGTCGCAATTTTTCTTACAAAACTAATTACTTATTAACGCAAAATAATAATAATCTTCAAATTCAGGGTACCATATAATTAAATAAAGAAAAAATAATTAGGAATCTTCTGACTCATTGCGGACGTATTGCGTTTTCTTCTGAAATATCATATATCTTTTACATGAAGAAAGGTGCTTGTAATTTTAAGAAAATTACCATATTATATTAAAAAACAATGTTCATATCAAAATTTAGAGCTAAGGCCATTGAAATAATAAAAAAAGATAAATCTGCCTTAGGTTCTTTTCTTAAACCGAGTTAGTATCACACGCATGAAGCTAGACGATTGGGGCATATGTCTTAATACATCACAAACTAATAGTAAGCATCAGATTCAGAACAATGATCATATTCATTTTAATACTGGCGAAAGATGAATTAATTATATTGCCTTCCCTAATAAATGTGACTAAATTATGTTCATGGCTTCGCGCTTATGAACGAAGAAATGAAACTCACTGAATGTAGAAACGAAAATAAGCATAAAATAAGATTTAAAATATAATATTTCAGTTTTCGTTTGGGTTTAATTTTAAATTAATAATATCTAAACAAGGGCTACGATCATATTCCATTATCAAGAGCAAATCAATTTCCATCAACACTGTTATATATACATATATATATATATATATATATATATATATATATATATATATATATATATATATATATATATATACATTTATATTATTTTGAAAATTGGCATGTCCCTCTTTATAATATTGGCTATAGAAAGTAATGAGATAAAAGCTCGAAATTTTCGTGGGGCTTTGCTAGAAAAGCGCAAATAAATAAGTTAGAGTTTGCATCTGGATATATTTATATATTTTGTATATAGCAACATTAACTTAGACGCGAAATATTCTTAATCTATCTCAATTTGCCGCATGATAACTTTTATTTAAGCAAATAGTAAATTTATTGAATTAAGTTAGCTTTAATTTTATTGAATTAAGTTAGCTTTAGTTAATTAATGATTATCATTGGTTTTTGACATATTAAGTGTTGTTTACATAGACGAATTATTGACATAATTATATTACATTAATACGCTTTTCCAATTAACAACAATTTGGACATGTGTAAGCTCCCAATATGAAATAGTGTCACCACGTGCTTATTCGAAATGACCATTATGCAATAACTTCTATTCCAAATTTATCTAAGTTTCTAATTTTACTTAAGTTTACGCTTCAAAATTTAAAATGTGCATTTTGTACTTTGCACTTTCATTTTACAATTTATATTGAAGTCACTCAACAACCCTTATCTATGCTAATATGGATACATTTTTAATTTGGCATTATTTTATAGTTTACATATCTAGAACTGATTTACATTAAAACACAGTTAAGCAGTAGCTCTTATTTTACATATATATGAACACATTTGTGTACACATATTTGTTTATCCAATTGCATCTGAATTCACTTCTTAATCAAAACTTTGTTCCTTATTTCAATTATTACAGCCAAATTGAGAACCCAAATATGATTAAACTGGTTTGAAAACTGACAGACTGCTACGTAACAATTATTTTGTATAATGAGATTACATAAGTGTAATCCATTATGTTTAACATTCTAAACCCTTCTTTTATTAATGCAAATTTTGTTCTAGGTATGAGATTTGCAATTCTGAATATTGATTGCCTGTGCTTACGTGATTCAAATCTATAGTGCCCTCATGAAATGTTTCGTTACCAATCATAGTTAATGTCTGTGTGTTTGCATAATTTGTGAAACTTACCGTTTCTTTACCGCACTTATAGCAATTTGTTTATCGATATTTACACACATAACCTTTTAATTTAATTCCTTTCGGTTACACGGTAACTGTTTCCTGTGATAGTTTTAGAAGCTATCATGTTGTTCTTGGCATAACCTGTTGTTGAAAAGTATATCATTCTTCATTCTCCCGTGAATATAAGCTTGTTCAAGAAGTTGATTTTTATGTTTCGGGACCCTTACGAAGCGCAAAATGAACTTGATTTGCATTTTAACCCCGTGAGATTTATTACTTTCTTTTAACGATCGATATCGGCAATACTGCGGGAATGAATCTCTCCTCTTTAATAGTATCCTCGAAATGAGTAATCTCTCTTGTATTCTTGAGGTCTTGTGTTTTAATTATACCCGATCACCATCATTGCTCTGGGATTCCATTTCGTCACCTTCTCTTTTGGGATAGGAAATATTGCTTTACACTCAAATACTCTAAAATGAAAGATGTTTGGTTTCATTCCCGACCAAACCTCCTCTGAAGTTCTATATTAAAGCGCTATTAGTGAGATGATCGAGGCGATCATTTGATATTTGATTCCATCCTTTTGAGACCAGAGGATTGCTTGTTTATGTATTCAAGCCCGTCGTTGATGTCCATAACCGATTTTTAAATTAGTTTTTAAATTATTTTAATTTTTCTGGTGCTTCTGACTTTCTCTGCAGGAAGTAAATAAAATCCTTTCTTAAACAATCATCTATTACTGTTAGAAAGTGTTTCGTTCCACCAAGCTATATGGTTTCCATCGGACCCCAAACATCCGGGTGCATCAAGTTTAGCAATTTCGCAATCTTGGAATCCTTATATTTATGGGACAATCGAGATAGTTTCCCTTTTAGACATGTTAGGCATGTAGTCCGTCATCATTCTTGAATTACTGCACACCTTCGGAGTTTTCTACAATTCTTCCTAAGTCGTAACGCTGTCGCTAGTGTCAGGGAAAAATATCAGATTTGTCAATATGCGATATGTATGCAACATTACTATATATATTCAACGCGCGGGTAGCTCGACAGCATAAATGGAACTTTAGTGTGTATGGTCAACTATTTTCTAAGGAAAGTTAGCTAGAATTTTAATATATTCATGTATATATAGATATTCTTTTTTCAGCTTAACAACAGATGTTAAAAATTTTGAACAAATGAAGGATATTTTCCTCACTCTGTATTCATAATATGATAGTTTTTAGAATGTAAGTTTGCAATTTATTTAGTTTTTTTTATTCTGCATTATTTTAAGTTCAAAGAATTATTATATTATTTTTTAAAGTGACTATCGGTGTTTTATTCTTTCAATTTTTTGCTAAACTCGAAACAAAAAAACAGAGGATAAGAAAGGAAGGAGTTAGACACAATCCTAGCATTTGGTAATTTATTATATTTGCTTTACTTGATGTGTTTTCCTTTAATAATTAACCACGTTAACATTCATTTCTATCACTTTAATTATAGCGACTGTTTATTCACACCATCTTATACTTAAAATGTAAGATTGTATAAATGAGCAAGAGTCTGTGAGCGGTTACAATTGAAATTCATATAAAAGTTAACATTGGCCACTTTAAAGGGGCTTAACAATTTCTTGCTTAGAATGACAAAAAAGTATGCTAAAAAGTATACCGGCTGCTTACAAAACGTATTAAACATTATAATTATTTGCAAACCTAAATTGTTTGGCATTCCTTATGTTCATTTTTACAGCAAATTTTATGACGGTATGGAATTAGCCATTGTTGCTTGCTGCGCTATATAAAGAAAAGGTAAAATATTAAATTACAAATTGATGTACTATAAATGACTGATGTACAACTATAAAAATCAAACGAATTTTCTATAAAAACCTTAGAAATTAACTAAATGTGTTTTACCGGGTTTTAATAATTTTATGGTTTCGCAGCCAAACTAGAAATTCTTTTCGCAGCCAAACTAGAATTCTAAATATGTATTTACTATATGTGTGAAATATATACTAGGCAATATACTTATATATTTATGTGGTTAGAAATAATATTACTGTTGGTAAATAGTTTAATTGAAACACCATATACGTCAGAGTGTGCACGGCAATGTGAGTACACTCATACTTAACAAGTTTATTTAATCATGATTTAATGACGGTGGCATCTCGTAAGAACATATTTTCTGCTAATATCATTATATAATGAAATCCGTTCAGTTACTTGTTCGCTTTCGTAAATTTCTCGCTGCTTTTCTCATTTTGTATATCACAGTATGCTTAGATACAAAAAGTATTTAAGAGTTATGGAAGAAGCTCATGTTTAATTTAAGGGCACAATACAGCTTTTTGTCTATAATTTAAGACTTGAAATGTGGTTGTGTAAATTTGATTTTTGAACAAATTTATAGCACACCGCAAAATGTATCATCTACACTTTCACATCTACACATCATTTTCTTTCGCCGGTTAAGTCACTCGAGGCTATTAAATTTAAAAATAATACATGTAAAAATATTTGGCTTATGGTAATGCTGCCTCTTTCTGCATAATCCAAATAGTATCTGGTGGAAGATTTATAAACCGTGTGTCCGTTGCCGCACTTTCTTTTTTACATATTCTGCCTGGCGATATTAAGAGTTGCACTGGATATTTGTTCGGATTTCTTAAGGAATATCTTAATAAGCATTCATGCAATTCTGCTAGAGCATTATTTCAACAGATTACGAGCTCAGTAGCCTCAGGCTTGAAATAATTTAATATTTAAAAACTAAGTTAGCTGTTAAAAACGGTATAACTTATGAACGTGCAAATTGCGAAATTATCGACAATGAAAACGAGATAAAAATGGCTTCAAATAATTTACTATCATTAATTGAAAAGTTAACGGTGTTAGTCTGTGCAGAAATTCTGTAAAAACTTGCCGTAAAAACGTACCTTTAAGATAGAGAACTGCGGAACTAAGTCGAAAGTAGTGAAACAATTGATTTGAAAGACGATTTAAAGGCAACAACCAAAATTATTTCCTATATTGACATATCGCTTTACTTCACATTCAAGAAGCTCTGACTCCGAAAAAAGTATGAAATAATCTGACTCATATTTTCACACACGCCAGATTTGGTTACTTGTAGATCTATTTACGACAATTCTTGTGGAATGTCAAAATATAGAATGTTACGTCAGCAGAATAATGACTGTGGCACGTAAACTTCGACATATCAAGTTTACGGTGGACAAAGAGTGGCTTCGAATAATGTTACTCTCCTGCCTACCAGAACCATACAGGCTAATGATAGTAAGGATCTAAAGTTCGGGTGTAAAAGCAAGTGCGGATTCGGTCAGAGCAAAAATTTTACTTTGTAAAAATAATTGACAGTGAAAGATGTAACTTTGTAAACATTATTGACAAGGCTTTCGCGACAAACAGAAGTTTCAAAGGGAAATGCACAAAAATAATCCTCCAGAAGTACCCAGATGCTTTAATTGTAAATAATTCAGTCATAGAAGTATAGAATATCCTTATGTGACCGAATTATATAGAGAAAAAAACAAGAAAAAGGAAATAATAAAACAAGTTTGTTACGCTACTGTTTTCAGCACTCAAACCAATTATACCTTGGTATGATATACCAAAACTTGAGTGCATATAGGAAACCAGGATTATCTTTTCCACGTGGGGTAGCCATCGGAAGTCAATGGCAGGGACGACATCGCCTATTAAGACGATAAAAGTGGCGGATGATAAACCACTTTCGCTAAAGCGTTTTGATCAAGTGAGTCTTAAAAATAATGATCATGCTTAATGATATATTATATGTGTTTTATTGGGAAAAAAACTTATTGTTAGTTAGTCAAGGCATTAAAAACGGTGGTCAATAAAATTTGACAATGACGGTCGCTTTATAACAAACGTAAATAATGAAACTGTAACTACTGCTAGTTTGGTCAACAATATGTAGAGGTTGAATATATATAGTAATGTTGCATACATATCGCATATTGATAAATCTGATATTTTCCCCTGACACTAGCGACAGCGTTACGACTTAGGAAGAATTGTAGAAAACTCCGAAGGTAAGAGGGAAGTAATTCAAGAATGATGACGGACTACATGCCTAACATGTCTAAAAGGGAAACTATCTCGATTGTCCCATAAATATAAGGATTCCAAGATTGCGAAATTGCTAAACTTGATGCACCCGGATGTTTGGGGTCCGATGGAAACCATATAGCTTGGTGGAACGAAACACTTTCTAACAGTAATAGATGATTGTTTAAGAAAGGATTTTATTTACTTCCTGCAGAGAAAGTCAGAAGCACCAGAAAAATTAAAATAATTTAAAAACTAATTTAAAAATCGGTTATGGACATCAACGACGGGCTTGAATACATAAACAAGCAATCCTCTGGTCTCAAAAGGATGGAATCAAATATCAAATGATCGCCTCGATCATCTCACTAATAGCGCTTTAATATAGAACTTCAGAGGAGGTTTGGTCGGGAATGAAACCAAACATCTTTCATTTTAGAGTATTTGAGTGTAAAGCAATATTTCCTATCCCAAAAGAGAAGGTGACGAAATGGAATCCCAGAGCAATGATGGTGATCGGGTATAATTAAAACACAAGACCTCAAGAATACAAGAGAGATTACTCATTTCGAGGATACTATTAAAGAGGAGAGATTCATTCCCGCAGTATTGCCGATATCGATCGTTAAAAGAAAGTAATAAATCTCACGGGGTTAAAATGCAAATCAAGTTCATTTTGCGCTTCGTAAGGGTCCCGAAACATAAAAATCAACTTCTTGAACAAGCTTATATTCACGGGAGAATGAAGAATGATATACTTTTCAACAACAGGTTATGCCAAGAACAACATGATAGCTTCTAAAACTATCACAGGAAACAGTTACCGTGTAACCGAAAGGAATTAAATTAAAAGGTTATGTGTGTAAATATCGATAAACAAATTGCTATAAGTGCGGTAAAGAAACGGTAAGTTTCACAAATTATGCAAACACACAGACATTAACTATGATTGGTAACGAAACATTTCATGAGGGCACTATAGATTTGAATCACGTAAGCACAGGCAATCAATATTCAGAATTGCAAATCTCATACCTAGAACAAAATTTGCATTAATAAAAGAAGGGTTTAGAATGTTAAACATAATGGATTACACTTATGTAATCTCATTATACAAAATAATTGTTACGTAGCAGTCTGTCAGTTTTCAAACCAGTTTAATCATATTTGGGTTCTCAATTTGGCTGTAATAATTGAAATAAGGAACAAAGTTTTGATTAAGAAGTGAATTCAGATGCAATTGGATAAACAAATATGTGTACACAAATGTGTTCATATATATGTAAAATAAGAGCTACTGCTTAACTGTGTTTTAATGTAAATCAGTTCTAGATATGTAAACTATAAAATAATGCCAAATTAAAAATGTATCCATATTAGCATAGATAAGGGTTGTTGAGTGACTTCAATATAAATTGTAAAATGAAAGTGCAAAGTACAAAATGCACATTTTAAATTTTGAAGCGTAAACTTAAGTAAAATTAGAAACTTAGATAAATTTGGAATAGAAGTTATTGCATAATGGTCATTTCGAATAAGCACGTGGTGACACTATTTCATATTGGGAGCTTACACATGTCCAAATTGTTGTTAATTGGAAAAGCGTATTAATGTAATATAATTATGTCAATAATTCGTCTATGTAAACAACACTCAATATGTCAAAAACCAATGATAATCATTAATTAACTAAAGCTAACTTAATTCAATAAAATTAAAGCTAACTTAATTCAATAAATTTACTATTGAAAAATAAAAAAAAATCGTAAAAAATGGGAAAACCCTTGAATTTATTTATTAAAAACGTGAGTTTTTCTTATCACTCTTAAAAGAATAATGTGTGTTTTCTTACTAAAATAACGAACATAAAACCATGATAAATATAACATACATAATTTTTCTTAATCTTTTATAGCCCGTTAATTAAAATTTGCTTTGTAATGACGATATTATTTTTAATTCTAATTGAGAAATATTACAATAGTAAATGACTTATTTTAAATATTATTTTATAAATGTATACGATACTAGATTGTACCTATTTAAAACAATTGTATTTTTCTTCTAATGGAAAATATTTTAAAAATAATATTTTTTTCAAATGTATAATGAAGAAATATTATTAATTACCGGTCGAACTTGCATGGCGAGAGTTTCAAAATACCATTTTTTTCTCATTTCTCGATACTTTAGACAGATTTCAATGTTTTATTACAAAAAAGTTCGAAGATGAAAGCGAAAAGCAACCATTTGATTTTATAAGAAAGATATAAAAATTACGTCAAATAAAATTGTACGTGTGGATATTTAAAATTACGTCGCCAAATTAAAAATATAATTTCTTATAAAACCTTGGAAAGAAGTTAATAACTTCTTAAACACATAAAGTGGTCAGAGGTTCAATCTTAAGACAAGAAAAAAGTAATTTTTTTTAATGAAGACTTCTATTGACTGATCCAACGATACGAGAAAAACAAAATGTATTGATATTTTCAGTAGGAAGTAGTAGCGAAATTAATAATTTTTTAAGTTTCTGATAATTGATTTATTAGATTTAAAAACGAATTAAATGAGGTTCCTAACATTTTGTTGTAATATTCGTTCTAGGAAAAAGTTTTTAAACTCTCCCAATATATCTGTATAATCCCATACATATTTCTCTCTGTAATTCGTTTATTTACTACTCAATATCAGTAATATCCTTGTAAAACTTGATGAATCGAAGGTTGTTTCAATTTAATGTATCATGAGTATGGGGTATGGATAGCCACAGTGCTATTTTCTTTGATGCAAACCTATTTTTTTTCAAAGTTTTTGTTATAAAATATTACTCCGAGAATTATGACTATTAAAATTAAATAATTTTAAATTACAATAAAAGTGAATAGGAGAAGTTAAAAATTCGAAACTTGCTGGTTATCGAGTATAAATTTGATTACTAAAGGTCAGTTTTTACTTAATTTTAACACTATGACTATTATTTAGATAAATAGAAAAAAAAACTGACATATAAATTCGATGCACCCATTCAAAGAATGTTTGCAAAGCTTTATGGTAAACGAATAATCACCCGATGTAAAAACAAAGCTCGTTTGTCACATATTTTAATTTTATATTAAAAATTGCTCTTTTGAACCAAAAAAGAAAACTAAGAACTTGTAAGAATATAATTTAGCGTATCATTCGTACCAATATTTTCGGTAATTTGTGTTAATTTCGTCATTTTGCATATCGGTATATGCGTAAACTCCTAAAAGACAATTCCGTCGTGTTTATTGTAGTAAAGGGTTATATAAATTATATGGATTCCGTAAAAAATGTAGCAAGGTTGAGTTTTTAAGTCATCTCCATTAACAGTCAAAAACGTTTCTTAAAGAGATAAGAGAATAATATTATCATTGACTTGACTAAAATAACCTAGTAAAATTTAAATATTTTAGAGGTCCCCTTTAAAATTTCCAAAAAATATTTTCGAGTTTTAGCTATTCAGATATATCTGAATAAATATGTGTCTACGCAACTTTCTCCGTCAAGTGGTTCTTGAGAAAAACAGCTGTGACGGACGGATAAATGGTTTTTCCTTTCGAGGTACGCATTCATACCTAAAAAATAAGTATATATATTACATAACCCATGGTGATTTGAAATCTATATCTTATTATGAAAATTTAATATTGATAGGAAAATTGAGTTTTGCCTGAATCCTTGATATCAGAGAGAAAAATTAACTTTACCATATTAACTCCTATTACCCATAGTAGCTACTCCGGTATGGGACTTCTTTGATATGTACATTTATTTTTCAATTTAATATATTTTATCACGTCAAGCGAAAATAGTTAAATAGAAAAAACGCTACAGATTTTTAGACGCAATTTATATAAATATTTATAACATATTTAAGGCGTAAATCAAACAAAAGAAATTTCACAATGACTGACTGAATTTCTTTTTTCTTTTTGTAATATTGTATCACTACTTTTTTACATTATAATCAACAATATTTCCCTTTTTTTAAGCTTGATTGTTCTTTTAAATGCCATCCAATGCTGATATTGGCTAAGTTTTAATTTTTGCTAAGTTTTAATATTGGTTTAAATTAATTTAACTTTACATATGTTTAACAGCAATATTTAAATTTGTCTTATCTGTAAGTTCTTTAGCTTTTAGTGTCATATATATTTGGGAAAGTGGAACTTCAAATTGAAATAAAAAAATAACTCGTTTTTTCGATAGTGGCATTGGCAGTGTCTGGACTATAATTGTTCATAATCCCCTTTAAATGCAGTCAGTATTTCATTTTGACTTGAACACTCTTTATGTAACATAATTAGAAAAAAAAGTCTCAGCCAAGTGCATGTCATGGAAGGAGTTATACAATCCAACTTCATCAAGACAATTTGGTAAAAATGTTATCTAATATTTACCACAGCCTGTATTAACTATCGATAACCTACGTCGTGTATTAATTTAAGGATTTCAGTACAATCATTACGGCGATAGTTTTCGTTCCAAATATCATGCAACGAAATATGAGAACAGATTACTTAGAAAACCTACTGCAGCACCGTTTGAATAATCATATGTGTGATTGGCAAAAGTATAGATTTTGAAATATATAGTTATTATTACAGTCGATAAAATTTATTTTTATGTAGTTTCTATGAACTTTTTACGGGCTAAATTATGTATCATAAATTGGTCGATTATCACTCGATATCTAGTAGAGACTACTTAGGTGCGATAATTTTACTTTTCATTTCGTTTTTCATATTACCATTGAAAATAATTTTCAGGTATTCAAAAATAATGGTTTAGCTGGCAGGCGATGGAGACACTTAACTCTTAAAATTACCACTTTAAATATTTCGTAAACAGATTATCTTACCGAAAAAAGTTTTCAGGATGCTGGATATTCCCAGCACCATAACATTTTTAATTACACATTTAATACCTAAAATAACAAGGCAAAGTTTTAGATTTTAAATCTTTTCTTTTGCTCACTGAAAAGACAGACGGGAATTTGGCACATATTTTTATACGAATGTTTTTGGTGAGATTTTAACACTTTTTGCAAACCCAAAATAAAATTTGATTTTATTTAATGTAGATCTTGGTTATGGAGTAATATTTTTTCAATAATGGTATCGAGAACTTAAGTTTTCTTGAGCAATATTTGGGCGCAAAGTGAACCTATTCATCAAATCAGGTTGTTAAATAAATATGATTAGATTATATTCTATCGCGACATATTCTTGAACTTTACCCAATATTTCGATATTTATCTTGGTTATTTTAGTTAATTAAGAAGTATTGAATATATTTGGCCTTAATTTTGTAGAAATTAATTGTTCAAAATTAAATGAAACTACGTGATGTAGAAGCAAAGATTACTATTTTCTTATTTTTTTGTTATATTCATAAACGATACTACCATTGTTTAAGGTAGCTATTTTTATTTTTAAATTATAGTTAGGCTGTAATTCATCATTGCAAATTAATAATTACCGGAGGACCGTATCTAGTAACCTAAAAAAATCAGACGGATATAATGGATTCATAGGATGATGTGAAACGTGATCTGTCTTATTATACTAAATATATATTTACTCTGAATTATGGACTTCGGTATATAGTACGTCTGAAAATGGTTCGCATGAAACAATTCAATATCGACAAGCTTAAGTTGATTATCATCGTAGCCTTTTATCATAGTATAATATATATATATATATATATATATATATATATATATATATATATATATATATATATATATATATATATATATTTATTATTTTTTTCTGTCTGAAAATGTCTAGGCAGTTCAATACTTATTCAAAGACAAACCATAAATAGGGGATTCTTTTTTATTTACCAAATAATCATCTTTTCCGGGATAAAAAGTAGCTATGTATGCAACATTTAGTAGCGATTGATAGGTTTTGCCTTGCAGGACAAAAAAACTAATTTCCGAATTTTTAATATTACTTTAAGATGAGCAGTGTTTATTGTGTATTTCTTTAAACTGAATATGAGTTTCTTTAGGCTATGTGCCTATTTAAACAATGACATATAATTTATTTTATGTTGATAAGACATAGAAGTGACGTATAATCATGACTATTAATTTCATCAGAATGTACATGTGATTAGATGATTAGGTAAGACGATGCCGCAGAACAGTTGATAGCTATGTTCTCATTAGATTTTAATAATTTTGACTATTATCAGTTACTTTTCAGTTTACGGCCGACAGAACCTTTGCACATCGAATAAAAAATAACTGAGGTCATTGTAAATTTTAGAAATATATAATCAAAACCACGAAACAGAAATTCGAAACAGGAATTTAATTTAAAATCACCTTTCCGTATTTATAATACAGTATCAATAGAATTAGTAATTTATGAAAAATGTACATGATATCCAATTTTCGTCTGTTATAACAATGCATCGCGTCGAGTAAAAATAAAAAAAAAAACAGCTAAATTGTGTAGTTTACAGGGTCGCGGGTACTTTGGTGCAACAACGGTAATCAGTTATGTGCTTCGTGTCACAGTAATAGTTTTTTTTTCTTCATTTTGCGCACTGTACACTCCCCCTTCCGTCGCAACTTTTGTTATTTTTTCTTTCTCTTGCGCACCATATACCGAAATTTTGCATCAATAACTGTTCCACGTGAGGTCGAATGTAATGGAAACGGAACGGCGCCATTGGATTTATTTATTAGCCCGCTATTAACAACTTTGCCATCGCATAATGCTTTGACGAATTTATCTTTTTTACTTTTTCCACCTTTGTCTCTCTTCATCTTATTTGATGCAATAATTCCAAGTTGGCGTAGTTTCTTCTGCAAAATCGTAGACTAAGTCGGTGTGGTATTTGGTACTTTGTGATTATTTATTTATTAATGAAAACATGTGAGATGACCCGTTGTATATAAGTAAAGGAAAACTTTATGAGAACGTTATAACAATATATCAATCACTACATCAAAGGTAGATATCAGATAAATTATTTGAGGCGATTTAGAAAGGAGATTTTTCCTTTTAACGAACTTAAAAAATATTTAACATAGTTTTGTAAATATTCTTTGGATGGTTACGTGGAGAACAAATACAAAACCTTTATGCACATTCACAAGCCGCCTATGCGATAATTAATTCCATTTATCGTCACATAATCAATTCCGAATACTCTAGATCGCTATTTCATATAATTCGGTAAAACAAATTAGTCTTATCTAATCACTAATAATTTTTGTTGTTTATTTATGGGCTCCATAGAAAAAATACTACAAGTATTCTTTGTATATAATCAATTTATTTTTGAATGATTTGTCTTGGGATATAAAAAAAATTGTTGTTAGAAATAAAGCTATCCTCTTTAACATTCATATTAAATAGAGAATAGAGTTTTAGAAAAATAGAGTTTGCATAAAAATTGGTCCATTTGCATTTCATGGTATTCTTCTGAAATTCATTGTCATTTTTAATAATTTTTACTGTCGTTTGTACGTTCAAACAATAAACTCAACAAATAAATCGCATCAACTGATAGGGAAGCCCGATTGTTGATTTAGTTTTTGTAATGCAAATTGTTTAACGTCACAGTCATATTTTATGGACGCTATATTTTCCAATCGAGAATCATACAGGAAGCATAAGAATTTCACTATTGATTTTAGGTGGCTGTTTACTAACTTTGCCACCAAAAGCGTTTTTCGTACCTCTGCCTTGGTTCAATTAATTCATGAAACGTGTCGCACAAGTTGTGTTGGCATAAAAGGTAATTACTTTAATAGAATGTGATACAGAACGATTAAAGAATATTCAGTGGCTCAAATATCTTGATTTTAGTAAAATAAGATTAATATATTAAAATATGAATTATCGTGGTATAATATGTTTTAACAATACTATATGGAGTTTGGATTGCCAAATGTAAGTTCAAAATTAGGTCGGATACCTAACATTATACCGCACGTATAAATAACACAAGGTAAATTCAATACTAAATTAATGAATATTAGTAAAAATAAATAAACGAAATAAAAAAAAAATTTCAAAATCGCAATGATCAGAGATGTTTTCACGAATAATCAGCGCAGTGCAACAGTTATTATAAATGTATAATAATTTAACTGGAAGCGCGAATAAAGCGACCTGAACACAACCTATACATCACGGCGAGGTCTATCTCGTGATTGATTTACGCTTGCTGTGACAAAACACGTTCATATTAGCAAGTATGGAAAATACCAAATAATTTGTTTATTTATTTGTATTTTTTCAATATTATTATATATAATATTGAAAAAAATATTATTATATTGTAAATTATATGCATAATATATGGGTATAATTTTTTTCGTTACATTTCATACCAATTCATTGTGAATTCCTACGACAAAAAATCACCTAACTAACGATTTTCCTTTCTCTTCACCTATTTTTCTGTTAATTTCTTTAATTAAATGTTCAATGGGGGAGAAGGCGAATACGCAAATGAGAAATTATCTGTCCGATGATATCGTTATTACTAAAATAAGTAGAAATTAACGAAAAGTGGGACAATTATAGTTGTAAGGAAAATCTGGAATTCGCAGCACCCTTAAGTAATGAGCGATGGAAGACTGCGAAAATGTGCAAATCGCAAAAGTGTTTTTAATTTTCAATATGCAAAGTCACTTATTTACAAGCTGTACTTATGTTTGTAATGCTACTCGTGCTTATTAGCTTAAACAGGACTAGGTTGTAATATCGCGCAAAATTTTTTTCTGTAACATGTAGGTAATACCTTACCTATATAATGATAAAAATATATTGAACGTAATTAATTTTAACTTTTTTCCGTATTTAATTCTAATTTTTTTCCGTAACATTTTTCCTGTAAGATAATTCAAAATCAAGGCCTTTTTGAATGAGAACTGAGAATTTCTCTGACCTTGAACAGTATTTCTATTCTCATATTATGAAGAGGAAAAATATTTTATTATATTATTATAGGAAAAAAGAGAGGAAAGTCGTTATTTAGGTTAATCCTTGGCGAACAAGTCACTATTATGCTTATAGTCTAATATAAAATAACATTTTGCGTTTATGGATATAGAAAAAATACAAATAAATAAACGAAATAAACCAATTCATTTCATATTCTCAACGTTTGC
The DNA here is from genome assembly GCA_039881145.1 of Druceiella hillmani. Taxonomy (NCBI): domain Eukaryota; kingdom Metazoa; phylum Arthropoda; class Insecta; order Lepidoptera; family Hepialidae; genus Druceiella; species Druceiella hillmani. The sequence goes on from JAYKKI010000001.1 coordinate 59,022,065, forward strand.
TAGTATGAACGTCATTTGTAAGTAGCGTAAGCCAGTTGCGAGTTAGACTTCGACGTAACATTGGGTTCAGGTTGGGTTCAGGTTGGATTCAGGTTGGGTTCAGGTCGCTTTGTTCGCGCTTCCAGTTAAATTATTTTATATTTATAATCGCAGTTGAATGGTGCTGATTATGAGTGAAAACGAATCTGATAATTGGGTTTATTAAATGTTTATATATTTTTTAAAATTTAGTTAATTATTTTTACCGTTTTTTATTAGTTTAGTATTGAATTTACCTTTGTTTTATTAATTTACGTATAATGTTAGGTTTGAACTTACCGTTGGCAAACCAAACTCAATATAGTATTATTAAAATATATTACGCCATGATCCACGTATACTTTTTCCCACATTCCGCCCTTTTAGTTTATGAGGGGTCGGGACTCCGTGCGCTGTAGGGTCCCCTAATATTTACAATTTAAAATTCTTCGAAGGTCTCTTAATATTTACAATCTTCGTAATATACATTAAATGTTATGTATTGTCTTTCTAGCCACGTATTCATTAAAAAGTGCTCACGCATTCTTTTATATTACTCCCATTCCTCTTAAAGTTTCAAAGTGATCGTCATGTTATAGACTTCATATAATTTACAGATGGTTCTGTTATGCTAGTATTTCATAGCGATAACATGATCAGTGCTAAGTTTTGTATGTTTAATGCATTTTTGAATATTTCATTTATTTATCAATAAGCTATTTTCCGAAATTTTGAAATTGCTTTCCACAAAAAAATGGGAAATACGTATTGGAATAAAAAGGCTAAAGTCAGGTTTACAATAATGGGTAAGAATATTTATCGTCCGAAAAAATATAGCTAGGGAAAAAGTGAAGGACATCCTCTGAGGGTTCAGTTCGAAATAAATTAAAATATTATAATTTCCTGACCTCAACGTCTTCTTCGAAATAAAATGAGAATTTTATTTATATTGATAACCGAATTTATTAATTAAAACTTATAATACCAACTTGTGGGATGGCATTGGCTGGTAGCAAAAATGTAACTAAACATTTCTGGAAGTATATAAAATGTTTTGAGCTAAACATTTTATATACTTCCATGTCAAAACAATATCTGCTTATGTGATCAGCAACCAGTGACTATACTTACTATCATTGACGTTTTTAGGAAATTTTAACGTTGTTTTTGTCCCGCTGCCTTGTTTTAGACGGAACACAGTATGGCACCAGCTTGCTACAATCAATGGTTTTCAAAAAATTGTAGTAAGAAATAAATCGTAATTTTATAAGCGTACTTCGCTTCGGTCTCGCTTTCAAAATGTATCCTCAGTTTTATATAAGCTGAAAAGTTAAAAAATGACAAAAAACTTTAAAATATTTGTATTTATTTTTTTATGAAACGGTCCGCAATATAACAATTCAGTTATTCAACGTAATTATTTGTGAAACATTTACCATAGAATCATTTTATTTGATCGTTCCAATAAAAAATGCTATAGAATTTTCGTAGCAGTTTCGTGAAAAGCTTACTTCAGTTGCTTGAAATTTTTGATATTATTTTGGTTACACTCATGTTAAGATGAGTTTATCAAAAATTTCAAGCAAATAAAGTAAGCCTTCTACGAAACTTTTACGAACTCGGACTTGTTCTGCGTGGATTTAATTTAAATTAAAGCTAGTCAAAACAAATCAGTTCATGCTTGGCAGTTATCACTTAATTCATTCATAATACATTTGAAATAAATATTTACTACAATTTTAGTTCATATATAAATTTATTAATTTTATCTTCTTAAAATGCTATTTTTTTATTCAGTATCTATAAACTAAATAATTCTGAAGAAACAAAATAAATTCTGACAAGTGATAGGTAAACATCCTAATTAATGAATTCCTACTGTGGATAAGGGTATACCGGAATATCCTCTATATACATATATATAATATATATATACATATATATATATATATATATATATATATATATATATATATATATTATATATATATATATATATACTTAAAATTAGTCTTTTATATTTTTTCTAACGTCTTCTTATTTTAATAAAAGATCGATTAATAAATATCTGAGTATTACTTGGGAAAGTGTACGGCATTTTTATATTAAAAAAAAAATAGAAACGCTGAATACCTTTAAATAAGTATGGTTATGTTAAAATATTATAAACATTTAAGATATTTAATTGAATTTAATTATCTTTTTTCCTTAAAATTTTACCGAATAATAATATAATTAATTAAAAAAATATTTATTGTTATTATTATGTATTAATATCTATTTCTTTTCACTAGTCGGAGGAGGTGATAAATATTTTGTAGCTTCTTTTCTTAAGTATAATAAGAACTTAGGATTCTAATAATTAAAAATTATCAACATCCCTTCTGGGTAAACATTCATTTAAATGAGATTTAAATTATAATCAAAATGGTTTCGCCAGTTTTTAATTGATTAATTTAATTACTAATGACATAAGGTCATTTAAATTTTACACATTTTTAGAAAACAGAAAAATCAATTGAACGATCATATTTTCTGTTTTGTCTTTGGGTGGCCTCTTTGTTGTTTTTATAGGCAACATGCTGGTAATTATTTTGTTCACAATAATTTTTATTAGTACGAACCAAGTTGACTGTTAATACCTCTGTGACTCTTTTCATATCGCGAAATGAATGTTTTAAAATTTTCTGTCCTGACGTATATGAATATTAAACGATGGTTTAATTGTCCGTTTACTCCTTTGAATATTTTGCCAATGGATTTTTATATTTGTATTTGTGTTGGTTACAAGAAAGCAAATTCAAATAATAGTAGGTGTTATGGAACATAATCAATCTAAATGTTGTTTCAGCATCTGTAGTAGGCCTAAGGTCAATAATAACTGCAGCTTTCATATATATCATAAAAAAACGCGTAATTAAATAACGAATTATTCATTAAAAATTTTAAACATCTAACGGATCATCTAACCATTGAACTCTTCATACAAATTGTGAATTCATGAATAATAAAGAACGAAAGACGAATTCTATAAATATCGATCATACTAAAGAACCGTCACGTTTTATCAAGGAAGCAATAACCAAATTAGACTTAAAATCGGTCAGCATCAGTGGTACCAAAAATAATCTTCTTCTAACTCATAGTATTCTAATATTTTCAAATAAATATTTTGGGTTACTAAAATCTTAATATTAAAAAAAAATATTTCTAAATTTTTGTCGATTTTTAAAACGATACCTTCATGTACATAGATTTTTTTTAATTTCGTTTTTTTTTACACTCTATTAGCGTATGAAAAATCATGAAATGGTTTATAGGTGCGTAATATGCACACATTTTCTCTGAACGATTTTGATGGAATTATATATTTTGGAGTTTTTCATAAATACGAAAGCTAATCGCGTCATTTGCGAAGCGAGGTGTATGGCGGCATGGAGAAGTGTCGATGATTATTGCTATATGAGATCGACAAGACAAATACTAGTATGCTTACAATACTAGTATGCTTAACAATATAATAATCCTCTTTTATTACCTTCTAGTAGGGTGTACGCGCCCAGTCGCAAACTGGAGAAAGAAGTTTTTTGAAATTTGAAATGCTCGTATGAAATTGTATTAAACTTAAAATCAATGCTGTTTGCTTATGCGTGTACACGATCTAATGAAAAATGTCAAGATAAAGAAATCTTTGAAAATATTTTGACATTTAAAAACATAAAAACTGACATACAATTAGACATAAAAATTATTGTCCCTTAGGATGATCAGTACGATCTAGTTGTTGACTACTTTTATTCCAATAAGTGATCGTGAAATGAAAAATTAAACAGAAGTGAAAAAATAGCAATAATTAGCAAAAGTAAAAGTGCAACAGATATATATTAAAAATAGTAATATTCTTTTGCATCACAATTAACAGAATATTACTATTATATCCTTTTTATATGACAACGGACTGTTATGTAGTTTATTAGTATGTCAGTAGTTTTCTAAGATGCTCGTGAATAAATTTTACGGTTTTGACTGTTTTGCGAACTAATTTTCCATCTCTTTCCGTGGTCGCTCTTTTTCGAATCATCCTTCTTTAATTCCTGGAGCTGGAGCCGGTCTCTGTAAAACTTTTTAATGCACTTACATGGCACATCCCGAGCATTTCAAAAGTTTTCCACTTGGCACTTGTGAAGCGTTGTCTTTCATTGAGTTTACTTTTCTGACATTCACAATTAAATGAAACTACGTGATGTAGTATTATTTCTACTTTCTGTAAGTTCTTTACCACGAACTTAAATAAAGTGGAGATAATACTACATCACGTAGTTTCATTTAATTGTGAATAATGAATTTCTACAAAATTAACGCCAAATATATTCAATATTTTCTGACATTATTAAGTAAAAAGTAACAAAAGCACAAACTTGGATGAAAATATGATGGGACAAAAAATATTGTTCATACTATATCAATAGCTATGAAAGAAAGAGTTTATACTTAAAAATGCTCTACTTCTACTGACCACGTAGTTTAAACTTTGAAAATAATTGTTTTCTGTAGTTCAAGTAATTTTTGAGAACAAGGAATGATAAAAAAAAACTCCGCACTTCGAATTAAAAAAAAAATATTGAAGTTATGAATATACATACAAGTTTTTATTAATAAACAGAAAAATCACTGTGACAAGTAGGATTTTTTTTAATATTACTAAATATTACGAGATATTAATTTTATGGAATCTTAGGAACATTATTTACGTAAAATAATTTTGCATTTTCAAAGATGAAAAAACGGAGTCACAGGCCATCTTTGGTTTTTATTTCATATAATATGGAACAACCAGTTTACGAAATGACAATTTTTTAAATATACATCCTAGAAATTTTTCTAGCTCTTAGTAGTATAGAAATTATAACAACCTTTTCGTAGTTAATTAACCTGTAAACAACCTGGTTAAAAATGGTATATTTGCCCCAGTTCTTTTTTACTAACTTGTAGAGTTAATAAAAAAGAACTGGGATAGTAATGTCAGCATTTAATAATTTATGTGACATCATATGTTACATTCATATTTGATGAATTTACGTAAGTTTTTTCAAACGGTGCAAAAAACTTTGAAGACTTAGATGCATATTGAGGACATGGTGTATTACAAAAAATTACCAGACAATTGCATTGTAATCCTTGGAATAAGTCTCACTTAAAAGGGCTGAAAACAATTCAACTACGTCTCTCTGTTTCGTGTATGTCCTTTGGCTACAGAACTAAGAAATATACCAATAAATACGTCAATCTACGAAAATATAACTTATTACAAAATTTAGAAAATTGTTTAATTTAGAAGAATTTATAATATATTAATATATATATATATATATATATATATATTTTTATTTTTTTTTGTTTATATAATAGCATTCAATTTATGAGGTTAGAAATGTCTTAGGGACGACAAAGCAGATTATAATTATTACTAGTGGCTACTTAAGTTAAAAAAAAGAAACTTGTCTTTTGGAGGTTTCAAAATATAGAGAATTTCTCGAAAACTATAAAATTCAAAATCATCGTTGTAGTATTTACATAATTTTAGTTAAATTACTGATAATGCTGTCTCTTCATAGCTTTGATTCTAGTAACTTTAGAAACAGTGCTGTGAAAAAGCTGTTAAAATGCATTATCCTCCTGATAGTGCATTTTTAACAGCAATGTCTCTAAAATTATCTTACGTGACATTCTAAAGAAATAGTTTTGGATTCTGCATAAGCCGCTGTTTCAGTAATGGATATTTTATAAGATAATTAAAGAAAAGTATATCTTAATATTTAATTTGTGCCCTCCATCCGGCATAATTTTTTTTGATAAGAGGTACGTTAGTATATTTTAACTTTTTGCTAAATTTCAAGTTTTTATGTCAATAAATTTCTAAGAAAACGGGTATAATAGACGAACAGAGGGACGGACACGTAAATGATCTTATAAGTGTTTTTAATTTTGAGATTACTCCTAAAATGAGAAAAATTCTTATAAACAACTAGCTGGTATACGTTTTTGGTTTTATCAGGGTTTATCACAAAAACTCAAATAAAGATTTTGTGAAAAAAATATCATTTAATATATTCAACGACAAAAAAAATTTAGATTTTAAGATGTAATTTGGGCATTTATACGTATGTTGTGCTACATATTGAAATTCTATTGAAATTCATATTCTCTTCATTTAATTTAATTATTCGCAAAATCGGCATATTCAAACATTCTCTGAATTTAAGTGTGGATTCCTAAGTGATAGTAAGGTTGATTAAGTTATTGGGTGTTCAGGCCTGGGATGCCTGGTACAGGATAAAGGACTGGCGATACTCAAATAATTTGGTCATTACGGATGCCATTGTGGATTTGATTTAACTGAAAACAATCTCCGTTGAAAATTGCTAATTATTTAGCTTGTGCAAAGCAGCACGGCGTGTTTGAATCAATCGCATAAAACAAATTACAAACGACAAAAATATTCGTTTTAAGAACATCATATGGTATGTGAGGATTCATTCAATGTCGAACGGTGAAATCCAAATTGACACACATACACACACACGCTCGCACACGCACACGCGTGCATGCGCGCACGTGCACACACACGCACGCACGCAAGTACGCCTGCACGGACGCACGCATACTCGCTCGCACGCAAGGAAGCATGCGTGCATGTGTGCACGCACGCACGCACGCATGCAAGCACGCTCGCGCGCCCCCGCACACGTACGTACGCATGCACGCACGCACGCACGCTCACATCCACACACACGCATATATATATATATATATATATATACATATATATATATATATATATATAAATATATAACACACCTAAAGCTTTTCTTGATATTAGTACAAAAACTTTCGGTGAGTCGACTTTAGGAAACTGTGCAGCACATATATTAAGAGTTAAATTCAATCAAGGGATTGAGCTTCAGAACAAAAATATCATGATTAAGAACCAATTGATTTTAATACAAACATTACAACACCTGTTTTATTTAAATTTTACATATTTTATGAACCATTTCGCTGGATATAATACTTGATTTTTCGGGTTTTGTGGACAAATGGTAAAAACGCAACATTACAATTGCGTCATATCAGTATCTCTGTATGTCCATCTGCATATCGTATAGCTCTTTGAATTAACACCTTTTGCCCTTAAGCCCTTTGAACTATAATATGGTAGGGAAATTACAAAAATAGATCCGCTTTTTAAATTAGAACATATAGTCATTCTGTTCTAATCAGAATAACAGAATGACATATGACATTCAGGGCCGTCTTAGACTATGCTGGGGCCCTTGGGCACACAAGAATTTAGGGCCCTTTTGGAATGTAAAGAAAGCGAATTATACACATTTTTATTAGTATGCTGCTGTTTTTTTTATTATGATTACGATAATAGTTTCTTTCGAGATTTCTATTGAGCAAAATCTCCTATTAAATCCTCAAACTCAATTTTTTGAAGAATATCACTTTCTATGCTCATAATTGACAAATTACTTAGTCGTTCTTGTAACATTGTTGTTCGCAATTCATTTTTTATTCTCTTAAGCTTCGAAAATTAACGCTCCCCCTACAATTTTTAACCATTAGGCAAAGAAATATTCTTGTAGCAACTTCAACATTTGGAAAAGTTTCTTCTAATTTATCAGACTTTATAATAGTTATGTAAGACTGAGATATTTAAATCCGCTGATTGCTTTGCTATATTTTTTAAATATTGGCTTAAATGAAAATATTCTGTTTTGAGCTCATATGCATTCTTTGGTCAATTCGTCAGATTCGATTGTTGTTAATTGACAAAGAAAACTAATCGATTATCAATTTCTTGGTATGCCGCCGAACGTTTTTTTAAATGTGTAATTAATGTGTCAATTATGGGAATGAAAGTATCTACACGAAACTTTTCATTGCATCTCAACTGGAGAGTCTCTGATGATCCTTCAAAAAAAGTAAGGTGTGAGCTGCGAATTCTTTTTCTTTTAAGTTTATCGTTGTAATCAGCATCTGGATTTTTTTCTTTAGCAGCCGTTTCATACTGATCAAAATTATTGCTTGAGTTATTGACATAACTGGTCAGAGATTCGTAAAGTTTTGTTACAACTTCCATAGTCATAGTACTATTCTATAAACTTAGACTTGTTTTATTCATAATTCCCAAAATATCATTCCATATTTCCGTTAGAAGAGCAGTCTCAAATGTTTCCATTTTTTTTGCTAGGCTTTGGGCTTCGTTTCTATAGTCTCCTGGTTGATTGATGTCACTTGCGATGAAGGACAATGCTTTGGAAATATTTAAATAACCATTTTGCAAAGCATTAATAGCATGGGCATGTGTTCGGGTTCCCAAAAGAGACTTCAGGACTCTATTTACACCTAAATGCTCTATCAAAATTTTCCATCGTTTGGTCGAAGCTGAGAAAAAATTGTACAATTTTTGTACAAATTGAAAGAATGCTACTACTTCAGTAATAAACTCAACAGCTTGAACACCCACTAAATTTAGCGAATGTGCCGCACATAGAACGTAAATTGCATGTTCGCATATTTATTTTATTCTCACCAGAGTACTTTCCAGGCATATTTGAGACATTGACGTAGCTCTGCCCGCGGCAATCTTTTATGAGGATCTCAAGGCTTTCAAAAAAGTTTAAAATGGTATCTGCTATATATTGCGCATTATGTCCATTCATAGGCAAACGTCTCTCAATAGGCTATCCGTCTTTTACGTATCTAACGATGAAAGTGAGCTGATCATCTTGGGACAGATCCGGCGTAGAATCTACGCTAATAGAGTAGTATTTTGCTGATTTTCTTGACAATTGTTTTTGAAACTTGCTGTCCCATTAAATTAATGAATTCGTTACAAATATTTGGAGATAAATATGACATACTACCTTTTCCACGATTTCCGCAGTTTTGTATGTGATAGAAAAAGCAAGAAAAGGATCAAATTCACTAATCAGTTCTAAGCATCATTTTGAGATCCCAATGTCTCATTATCACCACGAAAAGCAAGACCTCTTGAAGCTAAAAATTTCCCTACTTCAACAATCCTTCTAAGGACATTTTTTCAATAGCTAATTTCTGTATTATATTGGGACAACAATTCACTATCCGTCCAGTAGTTTTCATTCTTTTAACATAATTCATCATAGATTGCCTGTGTTGCAAACTGTTCTCATGCTTCATCAATAAGTTACTTATATGCTTCTAATCCTTATATCCATTTGGAGAACTCAAATTATGTCCAGTACCAATAGTGGTATTAAATAAACGGCAGCAATAACAGTACACAGATTTCTTTACTGGGGAATAAAGGAGCCATTTTCTGTCTAAAGACTCACCATTCGTCAATTTACGGGTAAAAATATTTTTTTTCAAGTATCTAGTTTTTGTTTTTACACTTGAATTTGGAAAACTTGTAGAAGTTTCGGAGAAGTCGCAATGTTTATTTTGGAAAAACTCTGGCCCTTTTTGAATCCAAATATAACGGACTTCTTCCGTTAAAATGTCGTCACAGTACTTGCCAGGGTCATTAGATACAGATACATTCTGCAAGTTTGCAATTATTAACTCACAGTTGTTTGAAGTCGAGGGTTCAGCATTTGATGTGTGTTTGTCATTTTCATCACACGTAATAACCTCTTTTTCATGGTGATATTCAGAGGTATTTTTGTTTTGAGGTGATGATGATGAAGAATTCCCCAACTTATTTGTTTCTTCCACCGTAAAAAACGAAGTAAGCTTAGGAAGTTTTCCCGTGATTTCTTTTTGAGCTATAACTTTTTTCCTCTTTTGTGAACCACTTAAATATGTTCTTTTCAACATAATGAAATAATATTTGAACGAACAAATCAAAATTTCTATTAATCTTACCCAAATTATATTAAACGAAAGTAAATCACGTTACTTCTGTCCGACTGAAAGTTTATACATCATCCGGGGATTCCTCCAAATATAGACAAAGTCGACATTTATTTATGGTCGCTTGACTTTAGCGTCGGAGTAGTTTGCATGGATGATCGCTAGATGGTGTGCTTAGTAAATTAGGTAGGATGTGTTCAGAAATATTATTACATTTTGTAAACTTTCAAATTACCGAATAACTGAATAAAAAATCAAATAACTTGAAAATAGACATTATAGACTCTAGATTATAAACTCAAATAAATGTCTGGTAAGTTATAACGGTGTTTGAATCACTCAAATTATTCATATAAATTGATTCGAATAAAACTAAAAATGATCGACGTTCGTGCAACGAGAAAAATGTAATGCGCCCGACCAAAATACTTTAAGATTAAATGTGAGAGAAATTGTCGGTACTTCGGGGCCCTCTGAGAATGGGGGCCCTGGGCACAGGCCCCGTGTGCCCTTATGGTAAAGGCGGTATTGCATATAGTCATTCTGTTCTAATCAGAAAACTGTTTTTTTTATCATTCTAATGATATTTGTGACATGTTTCCAAGCAATGGGATACTGAAAATATTTGCAAAAATTTCGTAAATAAATACGTTTTATTCAATAACTGCTTGATAAAGGCATCGAAAATATTTCCTTTATACCTCAGGGCTGGCATGTGATAAAAACATTTATTTGTAACTGATGTTTAGTCGAATAAAAATATTTTTTATAATACTTATTATCCGAAGTAGGGTCACAGCCATGCCTGAGATCCGTAGCAGAGCCCTAACCGATGTTTTTTCGGTCTTAAAAAGTACTTGAAGTCTGGCTTCACCAGTAGAAAAACAAACATTCTGATTTACAAAAGCCTAATTAGACCCATTCTTACCTACTCTGCTGAGATATGGACAATGACAGAAAAAGTTAAACATACCATTTCTGTTTTTGAAAGAAATACTTTAAGAAGTATTTTTGGTGATGTAACAATACCTGGAGAAGAAGAACTAACTTTGAATTTTAAAAAGCAATTCAGAGAATAAAATGGGCAGGGCACTTGAGTAGAATGAGCGACAGTCGGGTAACAAAAAAGATCTTCTCAGCCAGACCATTGAGCTCTCGGAAAAGATGAAGACTTAAACTTAGGTGGCTCGACTGCCTGGAAGAAGACTTTAAAATCCTTAGGATTTTGTAACGAACTGGATATCTCTGGCTAAGAACATGAGAGTTTGGGAGTTAAATATTAATTATGGCCTTTATTTGTTTATTTATTTATTCATGTACTTCAATGTATCTAATTCATATATATGGCGGACTTATTGCTATGAGAGAAATTTTTTACAGTCTATCAGAATTTAGTGCGTAATTTCATAAATAGACGTGGGCGATAAATTATTGTCTGCGCAATCAATAATTAATAATTATTTTCCATTGTATTCTTATTTTTCGTGCATATCAGTACTTATGCAAACGGCATACTAATAACTAGAGTTTTGTTACATTTTCTTCTTGAGTATATAGTTATTGAAATCTTGAATATTAAACAATTTTAAAATTTAACTTTTTAAATTACACTTTTGACTTAATGACGAATTCCCTTTATATCTCTAAATAGAACAATTTATTATTTTCCATTCGGTTTTTAATTAAAATTTTGTTGGTTAAATAAAAGAAAATAGTGCATAAATAAGTTTACACACAAAAAAGTGTAATATCATTAAATAAATTAATTTTCCATAAAATGGCATAACATCTCCATGCATATTTTATACTAAGGTTTAATTTTCAACAATGCAATTACATTTCAATTAACAACGCAATTACGTTGAATGCATTAAACTTGTTCATTTTATCAGACGGCCTGCTTCAAATAAACAGTTGTACTATCTGTAGTTGTGTAGTTGTACACCCAGTGAGTTAATAATATAATTATTTAACGCACTATATAGCTCAGCGCTGACATGAGGGGGAACATTGAACATTTCTGAAGCCGAGATGTTTTTACATAAACTTTTAATTCACTCGTCGATCATTCATTCTCGTTAAGGAAATGAAATAAAGTTCGAGTCGCGAACAAAGAATTCAAATGATTTACACTTCGCTTACATCGTTTGGTCCTTTTATTTCTCTTTAATAAAATATTTCGGAGGTATCATTATCTTTTGATTCGGAGTGATCATCATCAGTGGTTACTTGAAAACGGTCCATCCCGAAATATACTTCAATTTCATGTAATTATTTTGGCAAAGAATATATTATGAAATGTATTTCGGTTTGTAAAGGACTTTGTTCGCATCATGTCTATTTATATCAAAAACCGTTATCAAGGAAATAATGTGGTTATTATGTAATCTATTGTTATGCATATTTTTATTACTCCTATGCAATTTATTCAGCCTTTTTCTAGTTTAAAACCTTCATAGTCATCAGTATTTTTCCAATTCCAATATACTTACGATGTTATTATCATGGAATTATTATTTATCCCAAAATGTTGGAACATATGAGAACTATACTTAATCAAAAGGTTTTTTCACTGTATTTTGTATGTTTTTCACTTTATGAAGTATATTAGACATGGTTCACTAACATTATCATTTTTGCAGTTCAATTGGTTGTTGCGTAAGTAGCTGCATCGAGTATAAATTACGTTTAAAAATTTCATTCCATAAATTATGAATCGTAACTAATTATTGTTTACGATAAAGCGAGAGAATAGTTTATTAATAAACTGTGGAGACAATATGTATTATTTTTCTTGACCGTTTTGTTAATAAACGGAGAAAATCAATCAGTCATTGTTGGCTCATATTAATTTAGTTATAAAATTATTTGATACAATAAAAATTATATATGTATTTATAATTTTTATCAGTATTAAATTAAAATCATATTTATTGTTGAATAATGTTAAAAAGCAAAATAAGATATAATTACTTTAATTAATTAATCTTTCTTACGTTAACTTGCGTTGGGTAATTGCTAATTTAATTACATTAGAGGTAGTTTATTTTAAATGAAACGGAGGATATTCTGGACTTTTCATTTTTTCAATGGAAACGTCAGTAAAATTTTCCATCCACACATCAAAATAAGGACAGTCAAGATAAGATAAATTCGCTCGCTCGTTACCCCAATAAAATACATTCGTATGTTATGCTTCATTTATAAGTGTACAGATTTAAGCAATTTCCTTATACTTGGTTAGTTTCATACATGTTTATTGTCATCAAAGACGAAAGATGACGAAGTGAGGTGATACTCCCCCTAATACAATTAATTTCTTCCTTTCGGTTTTCATCACTACTAGCTTTAAAGCTTCTCTTAATATTTTTAATATCACTATCATATTCATATAACAATTGCTCAAAAATGCATAATATATGACAGTCATATAGTTTAACGACAATTTTTGGAACGATTGCCCTGCCGTTATAGTTTGAGTTCATTGAAATTTTTAAAGACAGTGGTCAGAAAAATACTTTCTCTGTATTATTAAGATTATATAATATTTAAACATAAAATTGAGTAGTAAATAACAGTGCCGTATAAAATAATAAAGGAATGGAAAAGGAATAATGGAATATACAGACACTGGGAACAGAGAGATTATCGATCGTTTTGATTTAAAATAATCTTATATATTTTCAGCGCTTGTCAAATGCCAATTAATAAATTCTAACAATTTCACTTTTATTGTATCCGAATTCATCTAAGTTTTGACTAAATTCATATTAAGACGATTGATGCTGGTCAACATTATTCGATAACGGTGGATAAGGATAAACTTGCAAGTAATTTAGTTTTTTCCAATTAATTCCTTTCAGCCGTATTTCTCCACAAAGTTAACTATGTGGTTATTGAAATTGAAGTTTATCAATTGTGAAGATTGGATATTGAATAGTTTACTTTATCAAACAATTTTGACTGGCTTCATTATGCAATTCATAAATTTGATATGTTACCTACGTCTCTCATTTTCTGTCTAATTTGGTATATTCATATTTTTTGTTATTAAAATTATCATAAAAAAGAAAACGACTGATGATATATTCTGTTATTTGCAAAAATATCTTATTGTTTTTTCAACGTTTTGCGTGAAATCCGAGTTTTGCATTAAGACGCATTTCCTTACTAAATAACAATTTATGTGTGCTAAGAATCCACAACGAATTATTACAATTTTTTAATCGAAAGGACAGTACGGTAACAAAGGTTCTGCGAACGATACTATGAAACAGAACACATAATTGATCCTTCAGGGGCGTAATAAGACATATTAAATAGAATTGGTACCCTATGTGAATTGGGCTAGTTACGGATTGCACTGGGAATATGAAAAAAAAATTATAGGTTCATCGACATGTGTTAAATGCGGTTTGATATATTAGTCTTTCCAGTTACGAAGAAAATTTGTGATGTACAAAATATCAAATTAGTAAAAACCAGGTAAAAATTTAAGTAAAATAAAATTTTATTACAAATATATTTATTACAAATATAGTAAAAATCGTCTGTCTATTAAATAATCGTTTTAGGTTTTGTAAATATGTTGGTTAAAGAAAACGCGAAAAAATCCTTTTCGTATAATAAAATTCTGACAAAATTCTGCTCCGCGTAAAAATAAACTACCTAAACAATCAACACGCGGTTTGCAGCTATAAGGTGTCGTTATTACTACGCTGGAGGCTGAACAACATAAGAGCGTGGATCGTTTGTTGGGAGACAAGTAATGTCCAGAGGGCGACCGATCAACGTGAAATGACAAAACTTCAGCGGTGAACATACGCCCAAAGTTCGTTAGAGCGCAAAGGCCCCGTGTCCCGCATGTGTCGACTCTTACCCGGGGTTTCTTAGTAAAATCGATGGTATTTTTGTGATTTTACATCGTTGATATTATTCGTTCGATACTTTAGTGAATTTAATATGATTAAATAATGTTAAAATTGCTTTTTTCATTTTAAAATTGAAAGATCTGTGTATGAATAGTTGGGAAAGGACCATATAACGGTGTGCATTATTAATTATGTAAATCTAAGGTGATATTCAAACACGAAAAATGAAATGACAAAAATTAATATATTATTTAGGATAAAACATTAACTTATATACCTACCAATAGCTTGGTTTTCAGTTGAATTTTTAATGTTGGTTTACTACAGACAGTTTATGTACTCAAAAATAGTTGCAGTTTAGAAGAAATATGAGAGAAATTGGATAAACAATTAAAATCAATACGACAGTAAGACGTTTAAAAGAGTATTTTTTGGTGAAGCAGTATTTGTATCGAATAAGACGGTCATAAGAAATATGTGATTAAACACATTTTTGATATTATTATATTTTTTATTCAATTTCAACTATTTGTTGAATTGCACCAAAAATTATATTCTTGCCCTTACTACATTCTGTTTTCATTTTAAGTCGTAAAGCGGCACTGTCAAATGTCTATTTTTCCGGAATGAACTTAAAAAGCATAAAAAGAATTTTACTTCAGAAACTTTAAAAATAACTCAACATGCATAGGTTGGTTCGGATAGGCATTGATATTCCCTACTTCTATGCTTCCACTTGACATTATTTTCTATAACTTCCTGTATGTATCTTAAAATTTTTGAAACAAGTTAACCAAATAGTACTGATATTTCTTTATCATGTTTTTCAAACCTATGGGTTTAAACGAGAAATATTGGTGTCAGTGGCACGTTGCACTACATATTGAAGCTAATCTTTTTCCAAACCAAAAAAATGGTAAATAAAAGCTTAAGATCATTTTGAAAGAATTTCTATTGGCATTGTGATTCATGTGATAGAGTTCACGAAAAAAATGTTTTATATTTATTAGAAGATAAATAATTTTTTTTATATTGTGCTACAAATTGAGATTCCCATTTAAAGTATTTGCGTGAAAATTGTAAAAAATGTAAATTCATGACAGATGGATAGACGAACATGATGAAATTATAACATTTCCTTGTTTCAATACCAAGCACTAAAATTATAAGTTTAACTCTGAAGATAATTGTGCTGCAAATGAATGCCGCTCGGAATGAACGCTGCAAATATGCACATTTAACTTGGCCTCTAAGACTTAAAAAGCTGCAAGGATTTATTCTGATCTGAGATTAAGATCTGAAAGCTAATTTGAATAAACATATGACTAGATAGCTTTCTAATCATCTCTACAGTCGGGTAATAGGTAGGGTGCCAATAAATCATTAATAACGATTAACTGCCTTAACTTTTCATGCCACTTGGAACAGTGACAGATGTCGCTGGGAGTTAATGTTTTAAGCACTATAGTATATAGAGAGCTTTATGAGATTGAAATATCCCTATACTTTAATTGGTACACAAATGAATTAATATCAACGGACAACATTTCTGAGATTTTTTGACGACATTACACTTTCTTCATAGAAATACATATACACACTACATATATATATATACATATATATATATATATATATATATATATATATATATATATATATATATAGGTACATGTATCATGTGTGTGTGTATGTGCATTTTTTTAAATAAGTTATACTAATGCGGTCTTTGGCTCCCAACCTCACGGTAATCGGGATAACGAACGAACACTGATCGCCTTCGCACACGAAAATATTTCGGAGACTTAGAATATACCAAACTTAAATATTATAATAAGTAACACAAAATTAGATAAATACTTACTTAATAAATTTTTAACATTTTTATTGTCGTATTAAATTGGCCGCAATCTAATGTCAAGGTTTATCCGGCATAATGCTGTTATTATATAAATTAATAATGTGTAATTTTTTAAAGTAAAAGAAAATCAGATATTTTTGTAAATTCTGTTCAGTTTCAAAACACATACATTCCATAAAGTTTAGTACCGTATGGAATTTATAAATTTGTAATAACAAGTACATTTATTTTAAAAAATCACGCACCTTTTTCTTCATAAACTTATTGGCAACAAAATAATAAATAACATATGTTAAAATAGGTATATATTATAAAAAATCTATCTAATATTGAGTATTTTATCCAGGAAGAAGCTCCGCTTTATGATCTTTTGTAATTGTTAGCTAAAGGTTAGCGGACACTCCAGGCGGTGAGCCATCTTGACTTTATGCTATTTCTTATTCTGTATTATTTCTGTAAATATATTATTTATATCATATATATGTGTATATATATATATATATATATATATATATATATGTATATATATGTATAAATATATATAATTTATATATTTTCAAAATATTAAGGTATTTGAATGGGTAATACTGTCAACAATTGCTACAATAATGCGCTGAAGAACCCCAGAATAAGAAAATAATAGTCAAAAGGAAATGTTATTAATAATGAAGAATCTTATTAAAAGTGGCCGATAACATAATTTATTCATTATAATCTAAAGAAATAATTCAACTCAAAACCGGTACTTCCGAATTCAGACACCAGTAATTTACCATTGACTGAATACTTCATTTAGAGAAGTGACGAAATAAACGTGTATTTCTTACTTTTTTTTCAGTTGTTTTGATCTATTGTGGTAATTAGTTAAAAAACTGGTAACGAACTAGAAGCAAAAAGACAGAAGTGCTTAAATAACATAATCACATAAAGGGCTAAAACGTCCCCATGACCATTTCTCGCGTTAAAATAAGACAAAAAATTTACTCAAAGGAATTGCGTAATGTAGCTTCGCCGGCTGCCAATTTGTTACTAATATTAGTTTTTATCGTCGTTAGCGCGTAGACCTTTGAGAGAAAATATGCTCTCGTCTAATGACATTTCTTTCTTCGTCAAATTGAGTTACAGTCTCGGTACGAAACTGTTTTCACGTTTTCTGTCATTTAATATAGCTATTCATTAGGAAGTTAATCGAATAATACGAAATATTAAACTGCAATAATTAAGTGCTCTTTATCAACGTTCAAAGTTACTGAAGTCACAAAATATTGCTTATCATCCTGTTCGTTTTATTTAACTTGAAGTTACCCCAGTGAGGACATAAAAAAATAATTTTTCTATTGATAAGGTTGTTAAAGTTTAAATACTTTTGTTTCAATAGAAAATTGTTGTGAATTATTCTTAAAATTATTTATTTTGTAATTTTGAATACATAACCTACCAGAGGCGAGACACGTAATGTCAGGAGTTTATTTCACTTGATTATTTGAAAGTCGTGTTTTGTTATTGTATTCACTTAAATTTTCTTTTTATAGTTATTAAAATACTTTTTTTGAGATTCCCCCACTTGGAAGCTTAAAAATGGATTAAAAACCAAAAAAAGATACCTTATTGTGACTTCATATGTCGACTGATTATGTATTACAAGTATCACATTCTCTTCTGGACTATTTAAAAGAACCGCATGAAATTTCCTCAGTTGTTCTAACTTCTGAATTTTGTAAATTTTACAGAAAGTATTAGGAAATACATAACTTTTGATTAAAAAAAATTATTAAAAGTGTTGATTTTATTTTTGTGTTATTAAGGGTGAAGAGAATGTTAAAAATACATTGTGTTTCCTTTTTATTTTCGTTTTATTACGCAATGCACTTCCAAACATTTTAAAACAGGACGTAAGTAATAACCAAGACCTTTATATTAATTGTGTCGATATTTAGTTCGAATATGGTCACGTAAAAATTAAGCAAATAATATTAATTAATGAACATAATAGTTACGTGGAAACGGTTACAGTAATATTGATTTTTTTCAGTATAAATATAGGTATTTCGTTTCGCTATATTGCATAGTTCTACATTTTAGGGATGTCATTATATTTAAAAAAGTCGTAAAGGTGCTGTACATGTTTGTGAACTACAAGATATAAAAGAAAATATATTTCAAAATAGTTTTTCATATTTTTTCAGACTTTTAATTTATTACGATTTCTAGTGATGGTCTAGAAAATATGCAGCAGTTAAATGTAATTCGTTATGATTTAAGGGGAAATATTAAACATTGAGCGTAATACAATTTACAATAATAATTTTGTTATTGTTGAAGTAGTTACTAAAGTGTATTCATGTTCACCCAAAGCCTATGTGTGATCGATGCGAAGTCAAAAATAAAATTTCAGTTTTAGGTGCATTTATCAAAGTATATAGAGATACATTTCATATTAACGTGAGTATAAGTGTGCATGATAATATTTATAAAACACTCGTACTATTGCTGCCGTTGAATAAATTACTTGAGTTTTTGTCATAATTAAAAGTGACTAAAATTATACTATTGTATTAAATATACTATAATAAATATACTTACGTTGAAGTTATATAGTTTTAAATTTTATACATCTAGAAGTTATTAAAACTTGTATGATGAAGTCATCATTAAAAACTAAATGAAAACATAGATTGAGGTAGATTGGTCATTATTAATAGCAAGTGCCTAAATACCAACTATTTCACTACTCTATAATATTTTAAATTATATTGTCACTTATATAGTTGCTTAACGCCATATTTCGAAGAAAAAAAAAGTATACATACATACATATACATATATATATATATATATATATATATATATATATATATATATATATATATATATGTATATATATAATATTACGAAAAATTAATAAAATACATTTGAAATGTTTTAACACTATCGACGTTGTGGGACAAGGTATAGACAAAATGAATTACGTCCCTTGACTTCAGAATCTACATATATAAGACAATGGTGATTGATATTTTTACTATTTTTTAATTCCAACCCAAGGATTTGCAAAATTAAAACAAATCTTAAGAAAATTTGAACATCTATGTCGCTTTTATGGTTCTGACAGTACCAAGTCTTTGTGAAAGGAATCATCATATTATTTTAATGTTTCTCTCTTGAGTTATGCAATCGAAAAGTTATAAAAATGAATATAATGTGATAATGATATTTTGATTATTGTCGTAAGCGTACGTATATTGACAGTTATATTAAAGAGATATAATTAAGATATCAATCACTTCCAGCTGAGAATTAATCTTTGCTTAAATAAAAATAGAACTTTCATCAGAATAAGGTCATAATTTAATACGTCAACAAAATTAGTATTTTGTCACAGATTTGGTTGAAAGATTATGCAAAAAGAATAGCGGACTTATTGGAATTATAACAGAAACGAATAAGCTGTAGAATCTGAGCTGTCAAACAATGCAATCACAGCAGTGACTTTAAGGCGTCTGTCTCTACTGTATACGTGTGACCTGCAAGTAGCCTTCTAGTGTGTGAAAAAAATCAGTTTTTTGCCTTTCCCTCCGGAAATATTTTTTTTTGTTATATCTATGAACCAGTGTGAAACGCTTGTATTTACTCAGTGCTAATCCAAACATTTTTTCTTTGGTATTTATAGAATGTAGGTTTAAAATGTTCAGAGGCATAATAAAAGTATGAAACGGATTTCCAAGCTCGCAAACTCCGTTTTGTTCATTCTACCGCCATCGCAATTTCAGTAACATTATATGAAAGATAAGCTTGCATCCTTAATTTTTTCTTATAATGGTACTTAATGCATAGTCATAAATGTCGTGAAACAATTTTAATATTCCTTGTCATAGCTAATATTTAATATCGGTTTCTACTACTGTTTGGAACCATGATAATATTTTATTTATTCCCTTTTTATGTTACATTTACGGTTAGTGATTATTAAACTTTGAAATATATATTGTTTTTTTATTTCTAATTGAGAGTCTTATTACATATTTCTAACTTCTCATAAAAAATTCTAACTCCATTTTACGCTTTTAGTGGGTGAATTGGCAATGATTATTTCCAAGTAATAGAGAAAAATCTGTCTTAGCGAGTACATAGAATCGAAGGAAAATATAGGTTCCGAATTTAAAGTGTGTAAGCTGTATATTCCTAGGTATTTCACAATAAGTCAGTAAGTGAGCTAAATTTAGTACTATTATGTATAAATTCTGTCTTACTTTGTTGTAATGCCTTTAACTCGAGTTATTCCACCGTTCAATATGTAATACTAATTGTTATAAGAAATGGTAAATAAGACATTTTATCATTTTAATAAAATGGTATAATTTTTATTAATTAGAACGTTTTTAGACTAATATTACTGTTAAATTATTAAATATTTCACGAAAAATACAAAATGCAATCACTATTAATTAAAACTACGCGTCGTAGTATTAGTTCTACGTTCTTTAAGTTCTTTACCGTGATCTACGTTGTATTACGACATCTTCAGGTGGCCAATTAGCGAAGAACCTTTACTAATAGAAATATTCTTTGCTAATAGCCCCCCTGCAGATTTTGTAATACAATGAAACCTAGGTCGTGGCAAAGAACTTAAAGAGAATAGAAATAATACTACATCTCGTAGTTTCATTTAATTGTGAATAATGAATTTCTACGAAAGTAACGCCAAATATATTCAACAAAATACAATGAAAAATAATTAGCTTATAATAATGTTGTTAAAAATTTTTATGATAGGTCATGGATGCACTTAGCTACCTAGATCTAAGTGAATTAAACATTTTTCTTTTTTTTGTAAATCATCTATATAAATCGTTTAAATCTATAATATTCCTCATTAAGTCTATTTATTTGTCAATAATAATTGTGGTTAAAAGATTATGGAAAGCCGATTTACATGTAAATTAAAGATTTTAGCATCTCCGTTAATGTTAATGTATCCATTAAATAATAAGATTAATGTCTCTGGCGTCGGAAGCATTAATAAAGGTGACGGACCGACCTTCTTCAAACCACACCATTTGTCATGAATAATGGCTCCATCTCGGCACTCTAAATTACATCTATGTTAAGCATCGGCGCTACAATAATTTTGTTAATACTATAAAAGTGATGCGAATGTAATTACGATATTTAGAGTACTAATTAACCTTAAGCATTAATTTACTATAAGTACATAATGTATACATCTATGTTGTGCGCTTACAAATTTAACAGTAATTATCAGACAAATAAAATCATTTAATTGCATTAATTTGAGACATAGTTTCCTTACAAAAGTTATGTTAAATGAGAGGAAATAGACATAATAATTCTGGAAACATTGATTTCACATAGACGTATAAAAGAAAATTGTGGAAAAGTCAAAAATAAAGCTTATCTTTAATTGAAATTTTCCAAACTCGATAAAAAATTACCTCTTTCATATAAATACATATAAATAGACACTGACTCGACGCTAGAACCTCTTACCCGCATAGCGGATAGTTTAAGATGTTCATCTTACATTAGAAAGCGCTAATTGTAATTACAATATTTACTTATTTACACTAAATGTAGTGTAATTAAAATTATGACAGAGAATCGTCATACCTAAAAAGTAAATTCATAATTCATTGTGATACTTCTATAAACCAAGAATTCCTGGCATTTTGTTTTGAAGTTTACAAAGATGGACCTGGTAACAAAATAGGTTTAAAATTGCAATTCTGACGATTTTGCTCGATGTCGTATTTAAATGAAAATATTTATAAAAATATTTTTATGGTGTTTGTGAAGAATTTTCTCACAACACCCTATGTGCTGAGATAGAAAAATAAATCGTTTGAGGTATGGGCGATCCTGAAAATAAATTGTACATATTTTTAAATATTCAAAGTTATCGGTTTAAGATTAAATAATTTCATTAACGCGGATAAGTTTTATATCTACTGCTTTTTCCGTTTAAGAGCTAAAAATTTCGTACAACTGACGGAAGAGAGCATCATCACACGAACATGGTTTTGTTCTTGTATAGAAAACGGAACGATTAGTAGAGAAAATTTTGAATAAATAGGGTTTAGTTTACGTATATTTAGAAATTAAAAATATATCAACTTTCAAATTACAACGTAAAATTCAGTAACGTATAAATAAATAAAATGAAGTATTTTATTTACATTCGTTGACTAAGCGAGGTAAAGAATTGTCTATTAAAAAATAAAATTTAATTGACTACCATTTTTCACTTTTCAAAACAATACCTAGTCCTGCAAAACAGATCAAATAGGTTTCAATAGGTGCCCATCTGAAAATAACGTGTATGCTTTCCATAATACATATGTTCTACCTGTTATACGAGTATTTAAAAGAAATCAACGAAACATATATGTTGATCCATCAAATAGTTTTATTTTATTTTTTTCTAAATATATTAACATATATCCCATTTATAAAACTTACTTGAATTTATTTTATGTTCAACAATATGCGAAAGCAATATAATTTTAAGTGAAGGTGACTTGGATTTTTGAACTAAAATTATTTTACATGAACTTATGAACTCTCAATGGAGAATAGCAAACCTCATGTTGAAGTCTTTGCTCTTGACCAAGATGATTACGATACTCTCATGATTCAAACGTCGGTCTGAACCCAAATACAGTTTCATAATTTTTTCTAATATTCATTAAGTGCTCCGGTTTCGGAAAACCAGTCGGTAATTTTTAACCTTTAACCTATATAATTTTGTCAAATTATATAGGTTAAAGGTTAAAAATAACCGAGTTAATCCTTACCGTTTGCGTTTATTGAAAAAAAATTATGAAAAAGATAATAGAATAATTTTTCAGAAAAGATATTTATAATTGACCAAATAATTGAACTATTCCAAAAATGGAACACGCCTTAAATATTACATACGTTCATATCCTCAAGGTTTAATTTCAATCCACAAGATTGTGGACTGGTTGGTGTTTAATGATAATTTCCAGATCGTGTCTTCCTCTTTGTAGTTCAATAAACACGTGCCAAGAGAATATGCTAACAGCAATATAATTCATCAGGGTACCTTCCAATTTATTAACGACGGAACCCGAATATTTTTTGTATCATTTGAAAACAATTACAGGATCAAGTAAAATTAGATACGGTGAGATAAACTGCATTAATCAATATTTTCCTGGAATATTTATAATAAACTTTAAATTGTTATTCATGATAGACATTTAAGTCGATTTATGGTATATTATTGATTAGGTAAGATTTTGCGTCATACAGCAATATGTTTTGTACCATGTACGACCCAGACGCTGAACGTTTCACGAAGATTTTGTTAATTTTAATATAGATAATAATAATTTACTATTCGCATATTTGATTTTTACTTTATATGGAAATTAACTTGTCTTGAATATTTTGTAGAAAAGAATTTATAATGCAGATTTTCTTATAATTTCAGCGGCAATTTAATTTCTACGAAGAAAAAAAAAGTGCGATATAACATGGTCGTTGTGGCATAATATTTAAAATGACAAGGCAGTAAAAGATTATAAGTTTTTAATGCACGAGTCAAAATGAACAAAACTACTTATATTGAATCCTAATATTGTGCCTTGAATTCAACTCATTTAATTAATCCGTGAATCTGAATAAAAAGAAGTGCTCTTCATACTTCTTCTCTTCCGAAGGTTTCTCAAATAAAATACTCTCCCTGTTACGCACACAAAAATTTCACTTCGCTTCGCGTAATTAAGGCGAAAAAGTAACATAACAAAAAGAGGAAATAGAGGGAAGAGAAGAAAAAGCGATAGCGATAATAAACAATTTGTGTATATAGTCACGGACGAAGCATTCGTGACCGACATGATGTTAATTGTTCTGCTTCGAAAGTAATAGTTTCTTACTTTGGTAGTTGTTTGCAAGCTTTTCTTTCTGCATTAGAATATTATGAAATATTATTAATATCTTCTGACGTAGATCCAATTAATTAAATTAATTATGACATTTCAAATTGTTTTTAAAATATTTACTAAAATTTCTCGATTTTTTAAGACATTTCTTTTTGAAAACTTTTGAGATTAAACTTCAAGCAGATTAGCTTTTTTCTTGTAATTTAAATTATAGTTACATCTAAAGAAATACACTGACCGGAAGGAGTATGTTCTTTTGATATCATGCACAGGTTGTAGTTAAAATATGTATACCGAAGGCCGCTTAATATTGTTTTTTTAAGAAAATATATTTTCCATGAGCGTTCATAATATAAATTATTATTATTTTTTATTAATTATAAATTTAATTTTATTCCTCAATATAGTCGCTATTACAGTGAACGAATAATCATCATTCAAGAATAATTAACCTTCTGTTATTACCGTTGTTACTATATAGGTTATTTAATTTGCTAGAATTTCACTTTTTCAGTCGTAAGCAATTTATAAAGAATATTATTGCAAAATTAAATTTTAAAAAGTAGCTGAATATTTTACAGCTAACGCATAGGATTTTATATAATATATTGGAAATAAAGATATTTTAAATCGTTTTTCTTATATATTTTTTAAAAAAATATTACATAATTTAGATTTGTAAAATATATATTATGCTTCAATGGAATTCACTCAAAGATATACTAAGACTAACGGATAGTGTGTGACTTCTAAAGAGATGCCATAAGTAATTCCGAGATTTGTATCTAGTGATGCAAATCTCAGAATTATTTATGAATTAAACGTCAAGCTATTATGACCATCGATTATAATAACGACATATTCATTCGATATCGAGATACCACTCTTCTTATACATGTGTGGGTAATATCATCGAAAACAGTACTTAAGTTGATTTTCCCTTACCTTGGAGAGTACTTTTACATGTAATTTATAAAACAAAATAATTCAGTACATCATATATGGCGATAATAAACATGTTCTTCGATAGGTTAAAGCACTTTTAGTTTAGCCTTAATGTGTTCATGACAACAGGACATTTTTCAATTGATTTGAAATACGTAGTCAAGCTTTTGTTGATTATAATAAAAAACATATAAGAATATAGTGGCCTTCTTATCATAGCTCACTTAGTAAATTTTGCAAATATATATGAAATAATCCGGTCTACATAAAAACATTTGGATTTTTCCGATCGCCAAAAATTTTTCAAATTTAGATATTTAAAAAAAAATGCCCATAATGTTTATTATATGCTTTTCAGTAACACTGTGTCTAACAAAAGCATGTAATTGGTAGTAGTACCTTTTCCATTCTACATAAATATTGTAAATACATACGATGGAACGGTAGGTTACAGAAAAGAAAAATTAAATTTACCTTACACGTGGGAGTACCATGTAAATATGACATTGAATTTCGAAATTTCATGTCAAACATTTTTATGTCAACATGTTTAATACCATATATTCTTCTTACCGAGAAAAATAAACTGAATTTCTTTAAGTACTTTAAAAAAAAAAAGGTATTGTCGTTCCTTCTGTTTTTTTTGTAAGATACTTCATACCTCCGACATTTAACAATCAATTTGGATGATTATTTTTCTAAATTTTGAAGGTTATATTTATAGGTTCTATGGATAGAAATATGCTTAGAATCTGGTCAAGTAAATTGAAGACAACGTAGAATTTTTCAATACTGAAAGGCAAAGATGCTGTGATCGAGTTTGGATGATGTAAATTTAATGATAATCTCATAAGGAATTCTCAAGTGTTTTGATGTGACTACGGACGGTATAAATATGTTTTTTTAGCAAAACCGGGGTACAATGAAGGAGCCGAAACGTGCATACAGGAACTCTCCACTAATGAGGTATTCCTCATTAGTGACTCATCGAGGTTCAACTTGTTTCACTTTTTTGACGTAAGAAAAATAACCAAGTAAATTGATTGTCAAGTATTACATACAAAGTTCGACGGTTACTAATATCTTAGTAGGTTGGTGGATAAGTAATTAAGTGTAAGTACATCCGAATGTTTCAAATAACCAAATATTAGTTCAGGTAAGTAAGGATATACAGATATACACAAAGACACATAGCTTGAATATCAGGAGGCAGATATATAGCATGTACAGGTATGTATAGGCTTGGATCGCTGGCTAAGGGGAAGCCAAAAAAGGGAATGAGATTTATATGTCCGTATGTATGTAGGTATGTGAATATATTTAGATTCATTAAATGCCGCAAACGTCTGATCCGATTGGAGCAAATAAGATGTTATTTATGTTGATTTCATCTTAAGTTCATGATATTTTGAGTAACTTAGGTTGTGAGAGGCACTAAAAACGGAACAACAGAATAGAAAAATAAAAGTGCTAAAAACATATTTTATTGGCGTTTAGTACCAAAGTCGGCTCAACAAAACACTTGAAGTCAATTCGGTGTCCGTCCGTCTATTTATTCATTTTTTACAAACTTTTTCAGGGACTATTTGACGTAGAAATTTGAAATTTGGAATAGCAATAATAAAAGCAACTTATCTAAAGATATAAAAAAAATTTTATTTTTTATTTTGGATATATTTGGCGTTAATTTTGTAGAAGTTCATTATCACTTAATTTTTGTTACCCAATAAATGAACCTTCATGATGTAGTATTATGTCTACTTTATTTAATCTTTTCTAATTGCTCAATTGAAGGTTTTATATAAAAGCTTCAGGTGAGCAATTTGAAGAATACTACATCACGTATTTTTATTTTGGGGTTGATTAAGAGGGTAAAAGTGAAAGTCATAGCGGTGAAGCTTGTTAATGCAAAGATATATAATTTTTTCCCTACTAATTTTTAACACTTTCTCGAAAAATGCACCAAAATTGCTGGCACAGGCCTTGTTTTCATAAGATACAATACAATTTTTTTTAAAACAAAGAACCGTACAGAACACTTAATACTCAGTTACGACTTAAGCAGAGACTGTATTGGTTCGGATTGTTTTGTGTATGTTACCTCATATCTCTGGCATTAATCAATCAAATGAATGACCCAGTGTAATAAAGTTGACTAGAATTTGACCATGAAAATTGAAAGTACAATATAGAAATCGTTAGCAATGAACAGCACAGGTGTCATGATCGAGTTCAAATTATGTAGGTCTGATGATAATATAATAATAAAGCCTCTAAAGTTTTAATACGATCAAGGGCGGCATAAATCTGCCCTTTAAAAAAATCAGTTATAATGATGGAGGATTAGAGTAAAGTCATCGAATTTTGACTCGTTTCATTTGTCTTGAGATAAGCAAGAAAATACAAAGTAACGTAAGTAAAGGTAACGTAAGTAGCAACTATGATATTTATTATTTGGCAGATAAGTAAGTAAATACAAACATGAAGTGCATGAATGAAGTGACTAAAAATTGGTAGGTAAGTAGCTAGGTGTTAAGTGTAAGTATGTACGTATTTAAAAAGATATTCTAACTAGAATATTAGGAGATAGATAAAAACCTATGTACAAACATTAGAAAAAAAATTAATTAATTAGGATATTAGTAGATGAATATATAGGACGTATAGGTATATAAGGGCTTGAAGCTCTAATTACCGAGAAGCCAAGAAAATATAATTTATATGTGCGTATGTATGTATATATGTATGTGTGTATGTGTAAATAAAGATAAATATATTTCGGTTCATTAAAGGCTGCAACTTTTATTTCGATTTCAATAAATGAGATTGTATTGATATAGAATTCATCATAAGTTTGTTACATTCTAAGTAAGAAGATATCTTAGACATTAAAAATTGAAAAATAGAATTTTTTTACAAATTCTATTTTTCAATCTTTTCAACAGGCTTCGTATGAGATTCTTTCTACGTAATCTACATAATTTTAAGTACATGATATTAGTCATAATAGCATTAGCCATTTTTTATAGTACGGTAAATAAATTATATTTTCACTTTTAAATCGTATAGTAGAGGAAATTCGTAAATATATTTTACAATTTTCGACTTTGTTGCATTTTCATATTTTATAATCGTGGTTGACTGGAAGAGTTTGCTCATGTACCAATAAGTCTGCTCAAAGTATGCCTAGTTTTATATGTACATAAACATTGAAATTAATTAAATAAAATGGAAAATGGTAAATTAAATCTCTAGTTCATTTTGAAATACGTCTAAGGTTATCTTTATCCATTAATTAGGGAATATGAAGCAGAATTACTTAGTTAATGTAGCAGCTGATTTCGCCAAATACCGAAGATCCCCTTAAAAAACTTTGTGTATATTTTCAGGCAATTAGGTCTAAAAGTGTAAAAAATACAACCGTGACAGATAGACGAATGGACATGATGAAATTATAACGGTCTTTATTTCGCTATGTAACCCAAAAATTATTGACTTAATTACATGCCAATAGTATCTATTCTGTCTATGTAGATAATTTGGAAAAATGTAAAAGTATAGTCACATAACCATGGAATATATAATGGTAACCTGTTTTATTTTTCTTATCTATGTACTTGTATCAATCGTCTGGCGACCCGAAGTAACACCTTGTAATACTGCTTTACTAATGTTATACTGCTTTACTGAGGGATGGAATCAAAGTGATCAAATAATGAGGATCAATAAATAAAGGATGTAATGATTCGCATTTGTAATGTAATGATTTCGCTTTCCGTTGATATATTCATGAACCATCAATAACTATTAGATTATCCATCAATGGTTATAATCTAAAAGTCATTGAACATAGTACCACATCAAACAGATTGTTCGTAATTCAATACGCGACTCATGCATCGAATGGCACAGCCATTGGGAATTGGGATTCACAGACATATCAAAAGGTCACAAGAGATAGTAATGAATGGCGCTTGGTTAGGGTAGCATATAAGGGGACAATTTGTGCTATCAACAGTGATCAATGACGCCATTGTGAATCATCCACTACTAACCACTTTATCCAACTATGATCGCCGTTACCTAAATTGTCTTAGATAATATCCCTTGTTTTCATTCGCCATTTCATATCACAGCCCAGGAACGTGTATAGTAACATATCTGTTCGGGGTATATAAATATATTTTTATCATTTACTTTTCTCGCGTTCGGTACGACATTTGATATACACAATATTCTTAATAAAAATAACCTCTTGAAATTGAACTTTCTGTTATATGTAATTACTCTTATAGGTATTTAATATGTATAATTTCAAAATAAAGAAATAAAGGTTCAATCAAATTATAATATCTCGTAATATCTATATTTAAATAAACATTTCAATACCGGGGAATTTGTGTCTCTAAATTTTTTTACCTCTAACGTCATTTTTCTTCACATCTAGGAAATGTCCACGCCCTGCCTATAATATTTTATGGTTGTTCAGGTTTATTAGATAAAATTGACAACATGCGGAACGTAACACTTCCAGAACATATCCCGACGTATTGGTACTACGTTAACTGAAAAGTGTAGGTTAAATAAAGGTAGAAATTTTCATTAAAAATTTATAAAATTAATTCAAAATTTTGAAACATTACTACCTCATTTCGATTTATTACCTCTTAACTTTTATTTCACCTTATCGAAATTATTTATTCGTATTATTTATAAATAGTCAAGTTCTCTCGGCTATTTCACAAACAATAGCAATAGGCAGTTTTAGTAATGAAATTATAAGGAATGTTTCTAAATAAATTGGAAAACTTATTTTTCTTTAATTTTGGCGTCTATCGTTTGCTACGTTAATTTTTTTTGGATACCTGTGTTTGAAGCACATTATTAAAAACATCGTTGAATCGAACTCTATCTGGGCTTGATAAAAATATATGTCACAATTATTATTTCTGTTGTAATATTAAAATATTCCATTATTAGTTGTATGTATTAGTTGTCGTTATTGTGTGTTGATCATCGGGTACGATTCCCAGCTGCTCGTAGAGTGGGGTGGTGGTAGTATTAGTAATCGCGTAGCTAAAATTCCACAGATCAGTGACGGACAGTAGCACCACTAGAGAGAGAAGTTGTACAATGTAATCGCCATTCGAGCTACCCAGAGTGGTGATTATGAATATTACCTAATTATACGCGCACGGGACAAGCTTATATTCAGCAGTAGATTGAGATAGACTGTTAATGATGATGATTAAAACTTTTGAAAGTTGGCTTCTAATTATAATTGTTGTAGGTCATAATCTAAAGGGTAACCAGTCTCTCCTCGTTGTTACCGTTTTTTAACCATTTATATTTTTTCAACATTAAATAAAAACACAGATACGATTACTTACTATTTTATCTCTTGAAAATATTTTATTTGCTTCCTAAAATAACAGCAAACAAATTTGTATTAAAGTTTTACATTCATTAAACTAACTAATTATGGCGATTTATAATTCTTTGACTTTTTTGAACATTGACTGTTAATTACACCTTTAGTGGAATTAAGTAAAGTCAAGTGAAGTAAAGTGAACCTGAACATTAGCAACAGATTACCAGTCTTTTTGCTCTTGTCGAAGGGATTACACTCATAAATTGAAAAAAAACTATACATTAGCAGTAGTAGATTTTATACAGTGCTTTAGTCACGGATGATAGCCAAGGTTCAATAATGGAGCTGAAAGATGGTGACAGAACTGCTCATGGATAAGAAATAAATTCATCGGTTTTGGGTATGTTTGATTTATCTGGATGAGTTATTTTACATTGACCTATACGTTTTTCTATTCAGTGTTCATTTGAAATTAATTCACTGCGTCTTGTTTAAAAGTATTATCATTCAAATATCAGGTTACTGAATTCGAATTCTATAATGCATTTCTATTCAATATGGCAACAGATCACTTTGTTGCCATATTGGAAATAAATCATCATTATATTTATTTTTTACTAACTCAAAAGGTGGAAGTAAAGGTAACGTACAATTTTTCTGTTTCTAAAATTATTGTAGTAAAATGATAAGAAACTCTACGACTTACACTCGGTCAATAGAATTGTTGTATTTCCGTTAATAGCGAGCTTATAAATTTATGCGTAAACTCTTAACCAATTTTTTAGATATAGTGTTAATATTTGGTAAATTTATTTTTCTCCTTTATGTTTTAAAATTTTGTATTATTAGTATCTAGTATACAAAAAAATACCTCAAATTGTTTTTCAAAGTTTTGCATAATACAACTATAAAATCTCGCTTTGTCTCTGAGAGAGGTAAAATTTAATAAATAGGATGTAGACAAAAACCGTCAAAATTTTTAAAAACACTTTATTTTGTAAATATTTAAAAAAAAAGTACATATATATGTATATGTATATATATATATATATATATATATATACATACATATGTGATTTATTGTTTATTTTGTAAATATTAAAAAAAAATTAAATCAAAAGTGATGTACGAAAAAAGGTTTTATAAGTGAAAAAAAAGTTTAAAGTGAAAAAAAAGTTATGTACGAAAAAAGGTTTTATAGTTTATTAATAATCCCGAATGCCAAACTAATGACCGATTACAAAATTGTCATTTCTGAATTTAGGTCTAAATATTTTTATCGACAAATATTTTTATAACAAAACTTTGATGAATAATGGAAAGTAAATCAATTTAATAGACATTTCAATATTTTTAAAAATAAGCTTGTTTTGATAAATATTCCTTTATTCGGACTTTTAGTATATTGAATAATAACATTAATCACTGTTAATTCGAGACCTTTGCCGGCACATAAGAATAATAATAGATTCAGTAATGTACAGCTGATTTCTTAATAATATTCATGAAATTGAAAACGTACCAGAAAATTTTTTAATTTCCTTTTGGGTTTTTTTACTTCTGAGATTGATTTCATACAACTTATAAGTACAAAAAGATATTTTTATTCTTGAATTTTCATGCAGCTTGTAAACTTTTTCTTCTCAATTGGATGTACATCATTATATTTATTGACAACAAATACATTTTCTGTGATATATGCTTATATACTGTTGACTGTTTCGTTTGTCAATTGATCATTCACATTATCTTATTTATTAAATAATAAATTCCGCTTGGGTACTGAAACTCCTAGATATCCTACAATAAGCGTTTATGTGTGTGATTAATAAATGTCAGCCACCTCTTATTGCCAACTTTTAATATTTTGGCAAATCGAAGGTATGTTTTAACATTAAATATAATTACTTTTGTAGAAATTATTTATAATCTAATTTTTCTTCGCTAAATAAAACTGCGTGATATAGTATTATTTCTACTTTATTTGTATTCTTTACCATGACCTAGGTTTCGTTGTATGACAAAGTTTTAAGGTGGGTAGTTTTTAAAAAATCCACACAAGACCTTTACAAATTGCCCACCTGAAGATGTTGTGATGCAACAAAACTTAGGTTGCGGTAAAGAATTTAAATTAAGTATAAATAATACTGCATCACGTAATTTCATTTAGTTGAGAAAAATTAAATTACGTTTTAATATCTATAATTTTTAAAAAACATAAGCTCATATCGTAGAAGAATCTACATTTGATGTAGATTTAAATCTATACTTTTTAATGTAATAAACAGGTGGCAGATTTCAATGTTTGAAAAATTATAAAAAAAAACTACACCTCTAATACAAAGTAGGTTTATTTTAACTTTATAACAACAAATGCGGATTTCATTTTTTAAAAACCACGTTTTCCAAATGGCGGCCATCGAGTCTGACACACTCTTCGAGTTTAGCACGCATGTTTTCAAAAACGCGTTTGCAGAGCGACTGGGGTATCCTACTGACTTCGGCTCGAATATTTTCTTTAAGTTGTGTCACAGTGCTCGGATTTGTTTTGTAAACAACGGATTTTAAGTATCCCCATAAAAAAGTCACATGGGCTTAAAATCGGGTGATCGGGTGGTACGGTACCGTTTCGGGACATTAGCAGTGTGAGCTGCGGCCCCGTCCTGCTGGAACCATGTGTTTTGGTTGAAGGATGGACTATTCTGTAGTTCTACTCTGAAAAAGTCATTTAACATCTGGGCATATCTATCCGAATTCACAGTTACACTTTGGCCACGTTAATTTTCAAAGAAATAAGGCCCTATGATTGCAGATGCAGACATGGCACACCAGACTGTTACTTTAGGCTTATGTAAAGGTTCTTGATGCATTTGTCTTGGGTTGTGGACATCCCAGTAACGAAAGTTCTGCTTATTCACATTTCCTCCAATGTGAAAGTGAGCTTCGTCACTAAAGAATATGTTGCCCATCCGGGTAGCAGTACGAAATCTGAATCACCTCCGCGTAAGTTTTTCTTAATTCAAAGTCAGAATCGTGTAAATCTTGAACAATTTGAATTTTATATGGATGGATCTTGAGCTTTTTTTGCATTATTACCTGTAAAGTTGATTTCGAAATTCCCAATGTCGATGAACGTGTACGCAGTGATAAACGGGGATTTTCAACGACAGAAACCATAACACGCTCGATATTTTCATCCGTGGCTACCAATGGTGTAGGTCCTGGCCTGGGCCTATTTAATGTTGATCCTGTAGCTCTGAACCTTGCTACCCATGACTGAATGAGGTTGATCGATGGTCCATCACGTAATTGGCGAATACTGTAACGATTATTAAATCGACGGCGTGCTACAGACAGCAAAAATTGACCCGAAATGTACGCCTCGACGGCAAAAGCGCGGTGCTCTCCACTCCACTGTTCAATGGCTACTAAAATATCCGCACCGCTTGCGCTTCTAACGACGCCCCCCGCGCCCCTCTTATGTGTTGCGTTCAGAAACTATGTTTGTTCAAACTTTGAAATCTGCCACTGGACATCCTGTACTTGTGCTAACTTGTGGTACTTGTTTTGTGCTGTCAATACTCGAGGGCAATTCGGTCCATTTATAACTCATAATAAAATATTATATACCCGACGAACATCATATCGTATATAATATTGGGTATATACGACATTTCTTATTAAATGTAGAAAATCCGATGTAAAAATATACTCTACCTTATTGGAAAATCGAGAAAAATATCTATTATTGACTTAGTTTTATTTACATAACATTAAAACTTCTAAATTAATGCAAATAAGATTTTAGCGTTGTATTACTCAAAGTTTTGGAAAAAAAGATTGGAGTATTTGTTTTGTGCCATATACTAATAACTTTAAATTTGGAAAAATAAAGGAGAATTTGTCAAATATATTAATATTTGACTGTAGCTAAAAATTTGATCAAAAAAGTTTACGCGTAAACACTTAAGCGCTCGCTATTAACGGTTTTCTCGTTGCAATTGTAACTGAAGTTTTATATTTCGTTTAATACTTTCGAAAATAAGACATTTATTGATGGAGTGGAAGTAGTATAGAGTTCTTTACCATTTTACTTCAGTAATTTTAATAATTTTTGTTAACTTTACAGAAACTGTAATAATTTTACGTTACCTTTACTTTACTTTAGTAAAAAAAGATGATGGTTTATACCGAGAGTGATCTGTTGCCATGTTGGATATAAAGATATTATGGAATCTAAATTCAGTAATCTAATATTTAGTTGATAATATTTTGAAATGAAACAAAGTGAAACGATTTTAAGCAATCACCGGATAAGAGAAAACACTGGATAAATATAAAACGACTCATCAAGACGAACCAAAACAAATCCAAAATCGATGAATTTATTTCTTACCGATGAGCAGTTTTGTTACCATCTTCCAGCTCCATCATTGGACTATGGCTATTATCTGTGACATAAGCACTTTCTAATGAATTTTGCATACATTTAAACTCGTCTTCAAATTTCTCAAAGGAGGCTTGTATTTCGACGTTTCTCATTCATTGAGGAGTTGCTCAAAACACCTCTGGATTTCACCATCAAGTCATCTACCATATTTACATGGGACCTATCTATAACCGTATCCTTGCAATTGATTTGTTTGTGAGAAAATAGGTCATAACACAAAAACATCCTGAAATTAGAGTGCTCTCTTATAGAGTTGGAAGTTTTCTTATCCGTCTTTATTATCTATAGGATTTATTACATATACAGGTAAATGCACATATATATTTATGAATAAAAATTTGTAAAATTAGATAAATATAATAATTAATCAAAATACATTTTTAATCATACGTTGTCTACGTATGATACTGTTATTCGCATTTTTCGTAAACATTTGATGTATATTGATCAATAAAATTCACACCAAATATCGATAAAATACCACCTTGTATGATTCAGTATTATGAAATGTAAATAGAAAAGAGTAAAAAAAAGAGCGATATACCCTCACTTCGAAACCGGATAACCGACTGAGGAACAAATGAATTGTGTGCAAATATATACCATAGGTGGAACACGGTTTTTTAAAATATTTTTGTTACCTTAAAATTCGGGAATAACTAGAGATTTGAAAAGTATCTTTACCGTCGATGGCATTATTAAGCGTGTCTGTGATATTTTATAATTAATTTTTTAATTGATTTAGAGTATTTTGAACAACGGATTTCTTTAATTCATATACATTTATCTAATTTTACGTATTTTAGTATATTAAAAATTCTGTTATCCCTATTGAAGAATTTGGACTTTAAGCAATAATTTAATGAAATTAAGTGAATTCTAAATTTGTTAGACATTTCTTTGAACAAATTTTATTTTTTTCTATCAACAATTCATATAGAAAATAAAAAGGAGGGACTAAAAATATTTTATATTTTCCCTATGATTCAGCGATAAAAACAATCTTTAAAAAATATTACCGCAAATGTATAGTTTATCCCGGTGCAGTTGAAAATACGATTTAAAAAGTTAAAATGATGTAAAGGGTAGTTTCATCAAATTTAATTATTTTTAACATTATTAATAATATACGAAATCGTGTATGTCAAAAATAACTATAAGTCCATTGAGGTCTGTTAAAACATGGTTTATGATAATGAAAAAATAATTTACCTTTATAAGTATTTTTTCTTATCATAAAACTTAAAATAACCGCCAATGCTCCCTAGTAAAACTCACCGATAATGCTCGCTAGTAACTAATGACAAAATGCGGTTCTGAAAACTATGAAAAAACCTTCGGCCATTCATATTTAGTTGAAATTTCGCCGCGTGTCTATATCATTGTGAGCTATATCATTCCTCGAGCTGATTCTATACGTTTTGCCGTCAGTTAGTATGGTACCATAATCAACGCACACCACTTTAATTTATAATAGTTTTGTAAGAAACATTTTGCATTTTTGGTCTTTATGAGATATGAAATCCTAAAGTCTGCAAAAATAAGAATATTAAAATAGTGATACATTTCTTGAAAGTCATAAAAAGCTAGTAAGGAGAAAAAGCTCCACAAAATACGGTAATTTTTTGAAATTAGGGAAATATTTTAAATTTTTTCAAAGAAAGTTTCGTTGTTGATTTAATGTAAGGGAGGTGTTTCTCTGATGGTTTCTTTCTATATTTTTAAAATTACTGCAAGTTTAAAAGCTCTGTCCCTGGACAAACCATATATGCTTGTGAAACACGAGTATTCTATTCGCCAATGAAACACTAAGCCAAATTAACGCCTAATACCGTCAACGAGCAATATTAAGGTGTCAAGAACTTAAAATAAATACAAGTGATTAGCAATTTGCAGACACAGCCCTTTTATGTGAAAGTGTGATATATCTTTATGTTTCTTAAATTAACTTTGAATAATTAATCAGTTACACTTTTTTGATATTTACACTTTAACAAAAACATAATGTTAAATTTATTTGATTACCTAAATTAAAGAGTTATATCCTTTAGAAATAATAGTCAATACGAATAACAATTACGAGTACTTATGAGTACACATATATTTACTTATACATACTATATGTGATTGTATTCATATGTATTTATACATATTTTTATTGTTGAGAACATAAAATAAGATATTTATGGAAAATATATTTTATTTAAATTTTTTTAATTTTTCAATTCGCATTTAGAAATATTTAATTATTTATCATTGGCAAATTCTGGTGTCAATTTGTTTCTCAAATAAATAAAATTTACTTGAAAAACAAATTGACACCAGATTTATCCGACGGGGATTTCGCATAAAATATATTATAGCTGCTAATGTCGAATGGTTGCATTGTTATGCAATCGATACCACGATTCCAATAAATCGCCTTTTATGGTCAAGTAACTTAAAAGTAACAAAGCTTTTGTCAAATATCCTGTCATTTGATTAACAAAAACATATTTCACAATAAACCGTGCCACGCGGATTTTCGGGAAAAACGCGCTCACCGAGCAATGTAAACAAATTTCTATTTTGATATTTCTTTAAATCACTTTGAGAACGAATATTCTGACAAGAAATATTGAGATAAATTATATTTTCGTAAACATAATTGGGAAAAAGGCTTTTTTGCATGCTGACTCAACGACTTTTACCATGTCGCAATAATAAAGAAGAAATATTGAAGAAAATATTAAAGAAAAAAATATTGAAGAAAAAATAATAAAGAAGAAATATTAAAAAATAATATATGGCATGGTAGCGATGCATACCGTCAACAAATATTACGTAATATTTATTTTATTGCTAACGTATCTTTTTTAAACTTACGGCACTGATCCCTTCTGCAATGGCAAAAAAGGCTAGTACAGGTAATCTTTCGTTAATGTTCAGATTCGTGATTTTGCTTAATTCCGCTAAAGGTGTAATTAACACTTAGTATGCAAAATAAGTCAAAGAATTATAAATCGCGATAATTAGTCATTTTAACATATATTAAATTTTGATAAAAATTTTGCTGCTGTTATTTCAGGGAGCAATAAAATATTTTCAAAAGATACAATAGTAAGTAATGGTATCTGTGTTTTTATTCAATGTTTAAAAAATATAAATGGTTAAAATACATTAACAGCGGAGAGAGACTGGTTACCGTTTAGATTATGACCTACTACAATTATAATTTAGAAGCTAACTTTCAAAAGTTTTAATCATTATCAACATCAAGAGCCTGTCTCAGTCTACTGCTGGATATGCATATATACATATATATATATATATATATATATATATATATATATATATATATATATATATATATATATATAATGCTAGTATCATTAGGTAATACTCATAACCGTCAAGCTGGGTAGCTCTGGCTTGGTGATCACATGGCGCATTTTTTCGTATCTGTGGTGCTACTGTCCGTTACTGGTTGGTAGAATTTTAGTTATGCGATTACAATTACTACCACGGTCCCGCTGCACCAGCAGGCGTAAATCACATTCGGCGATGAAAATAGCGACGACGAATGCTTTTAATGTTACATCAGAATTAATAATTGTAACACATATTTTTATCAACCATCTGTAGTGTAGGTACCATCTGTAGTGTTAGCAATGATAAATCCGAGTCGTAGCATCGTCGTACATGTTCATCGTGGTGCCTTTTGCTTTGCGTTTATTTAATCCATATTGTATATACCGGGTACATATGGGCGGTCTAATAAAAGTTTCATGGTCAGTATATTAAGCGGCAAATAATAGGACTCGCATTTTAAATATTCATGAAAAAAATTTAAAGAAATTTTGCTCATTGACTTTTTCATGTATGTCACTGACTGAATAAACATATCTTTGAAAATAGCAATGGGTTAAATTTACACTAAACTGACTTCAATAAGTTGGCATTTCAGATATTATCGCACTTGTTCTTTTAATTATTTTTAAACAGTTCAAATCGTACAAAAAATTATAAATTTTTTAATTCGAGATTCATTGCTTTTAGCCTTTATTTTTGTCTGAAAATGTCTGTTAAATTTCGAATAACAACCCTTGATAACCTTATGGTGTAACATGTAATCACTATTGAGTTTACGGGATTCATATGCTACATCCGGTCCCATCGTAACCCTTTGTACACATTCATCGGATGACTTCATGCTCGTCAGACTATGTTGTAGGCGCCAGTAAACAACGACGACCGACGAAATACCGTCGTGAATTTTTAAGGTATGATTCCTCTGAAATGTAAAATATATAAAATGCAAATTTTTTCTAATATTTTCAGCTTCATGCGTTGACCGTGAAACGTTGTTTTTTTATTATTTATAAGACTGTCCATATTTACAGTTGTATACCATACTGGATTAATGGACCCAAAGTAAATGCACAGATGTGATAATTTTTGTGAGGAATAATGGAAGGTTTGATATTAAATTGCCGCCAAGAGTGATGTACAAATTAATGTGTAAAATAGATGTATATATAGATAATACTCTATGTTATTTTAATATTTACAAGCACGCTACAATGCCTACTTAAGACATTTGTCTTTTGTTTCATAGAAATGTATCAATGGTTTGCTTGCAATGAACCATCAAGGCACATTAATCTTACGGTCTAGCTTGAGGCGCTTTCGTTGGCGTCATTTATTTTAGATCAAATCTAACTAGCGATGCTCGTGTCCGCAGGCATCACAGGTTTGAAATCATTTGCAGTCGTTTATTAACACATTTTATGTATCGTGACATATATCACACATTTATGTGAGTGTTGCATTTTAAACAATTTTTGAAACCATCTTTGTTCATGTCATAAAATATTCGTACACTGTGGTTTTTAAAATATAGCAAACTTATCACCTCAATTTAAATTCTGCCATTAGATTTGTTAATGTTCGATACTTAGAATAAAGAGTACTCCAGATGGCGAGAACACGCGCAAAAGTGTGTCCAAAAAACTACGCATAAATTGCGTAGTTTCAAAACACGGCTGTCAGTGCAATTTAAGACACAGCTCTGAAAGGTTATGTGCTTTCTATGTGAGAATATAGCATAAAATGCCGGCTTGTGCTATTCCCACCTGCAAAAAATCACTGGACTGAAAAAGAAACAAATGGGGATTACTTTTTATACGTAAATACTATTACTTAATTTCATTTTCAATTAACTATGCAATTTTAAAATATCGAAGTAGATTATTATTAACAGAATCGCGCCATTTTTATTGGTGTTGTCACCTCTTAAAACTATATTAAAAAATTTAATTGCTCGATACTGAAAAATGTAAAATTTTATTTGTAAAAAAATCGGGATTTGGAGAATGTTGTAGAATTTGGTGTACGTTTGAATTTCCGTTATCATATTCAATTTTAGAATATTTTACCAATTGCGTATATAATCACTATATGTAGGATTACGGCAAGAAACACATGATACATTCATTCATTTCCGCCGTTTTCTATAATTTCTTGAAAAATGCGAACCGATATTGTTTAAAATATGAAGAAATTTTATCACGACATTGAATGCTAACTAATATAAATAATTTTTTCCTCCTATTTTTAATTTCTTTAGTCTGAGATCGAATATTTTCAAACTTTTATTATGGACTTTTTCACATCTCTTTTTACTTTAAGACACTAAGCTATTTGTTTTCTTTTTGTATTAAAAGTGTTAAGTGATGAATAAAATGGTAAAATGTGACAAAGTTTTTAAGTAATGTTAATCTAAATACTTTGGCCAATGGTTGTGGTCAGAATAAACATTTTAGAAATTTCACATGGCGGCTTTAATAATACGTCATATAAGCCAAGCCATGACCATATAAATTGATGCAAATGTGAATCCTACTGCTGCAAGCAAATATATTTATACGCGTCGATTTCCTGAAGTTCGTGGGTAAATTTATTCTGCTGGTAACACCGTGCGCGGTGGGGGAGGGCGCTAGTAAGCGGAGCGCGATGCCCCCTCCACCGATTTTTGGCTTCACCGCGACCGCAAAGTGATTTGTGCGTATGCGCCTTCTGGATTACTCTGTATTCTAAGGTTCGATATATCTCAGGCGGATTTATTGCGAAAGTTAAATAATCCTGTTATAAGCTAAAACTGTCAAATTTTATGCATGTTTACGTTTTAAGTTCAGATGAAATATATTTTCCTTTTGTAACGTGGAGCAAATTTTTGTATAAGATCTAATATATTACTTCATGTTATATTATTTGTGCAAATTAAATTTATACGTTATCCAAATAGTTTTCACTAGATTCATATCAAATTTAACAGATTTATGCTTCGATGAGGATGGAAAAGTTGGGTATTGAAATTCATTGCAATATTTTATTAACCATCACATCCGAAAATTTTCATCAATGTTTGTAGATTACCAGGTATATTGACGAATTCACAATTCATGTTCATTTCCCTTCATATGTCCGTATGCAATTTTAAATGGACATTTAGAACATTAATTAGAAGAATAAAGAGGGATTGCTTATAGCATTTCATGATTTTTTCATGTATTCTTATTTCATACTCATACAAGAAATTTACAGACGTCTTCATTTAATAGCGAACAGGTTTTTCTTTTTGCTTATTTACTATGTTGAATTGAAACAAACAAACAATTGTTGTATGTAAATTCATATGCAGAAGTCAGACAGACAACGATAAAGACGATTGTTACTCGCGCATATGTGAACCAGTGTATATACATCACTGCATTATTTTGACCTATGAAATAATTTTTTAAAATGTTTTTGTGGGTGTTCCAAATGCATACAGTATTTGAATAAATCATCATTAATTCTTATAACATGGGATGTGAAGTTAATATTTGTAGCCTTTAGTTAAATTTGGTGAGAAACCTTTATGTGTATTATTCAGTTCCGAAAGAATCAGTGAATTTAATTTTTTGAATCTAAAGAAAATGAAATAAAATGCAGGTTTTATTTCTCCTTGTCACTCATCATCATGAATCATTATTTATGTTCCATAATTTCTTGAAGTAGAAATAGTAATTAGGAAATTTGAAGCACATTTTAATATAAGGAAAATAGATCAAATTTTACTGTTTGATTACATTTTTTACTGTCGTAAAAACGTAATACCGTTG
This sequence comes from Druceiella hillmani, assembly GCA_039881145.1. Lineage (NCBI taxonomy): Eukaryota > Metazoa > Arthropoda > Insecta > Lepidoptera > Hepialidae > Druceiella > Druceiella hillmani. Next base: position 59,064,554 of record JAYKKI010000001.1, read on the forward strand.
GGAATTTAAAAAGATTAATCGTATTGTTTATTAACGTGATGTTTCATTGATCATTTTCAAATAAATAAAAGAAAAGATTGTTATACAATCGTTGTTCCAAGTTCTATTCAACGCATATTGAGAGGTTGTATATTGATTATATAAGGGAGATTGAGGGAATACTTACTATTTCAGATTATAATTAAGGTTTTTATAAATCACTTAAATAGTGCATCTTTTGTCTATGCATGAATATACACTCTCACAAATTCATAACTGATACAGGTGTAACAAAGAACGGGATATAAGGTTTTCTTTTTTCAAAGTATGTTACTTTGTATTAAACTTGACGTTAAGAAAGGTAGGTGTACATATTTTTATTTTATGTACAAATAATAAAAAAATACTTGTCTTTAATTTATATTCACATTCTACGAATTAATCTGAATATATTTAAAGGGTATTTTTTTATTTTATTAACGACTAAGAATTTGCATACCGTATTATAATTGATGCTATTTAAATAGAAATATTTTCTACATTACCTGATTAAGTCACGTAATGTGGAAAATATTTTTATTTAAGTATGTGAGTAAAATTTAAGAAACAGACAAATTAGACAATAGTAAATAAGTACGATAGATAACCTTTTTTCACAGCATTATGGAACGCTAAATACGAAAGTAAACATTTCAAGAAATTATTAAGCATATTCAGTTAAATAATGGTTTAATACTAACTGTGCTTGTGAGCTCACATGCCTACAGACTTTTTGCAAATATTATTAATTTAACGTTAACATTAATACATAATAATTATATCACAATAATTATAAAAATATACTTTTCTTAAGGTAAGAATATTTTGTATTGAAACATTAAATTTCCACATAGTATTTGGAAATGATCGATTGGGATAAAATATAGCGTGAATGTCATTTTATATCCAATAGAATCTGCCAGTAAAAACTTCATGAAAATCTTTTACCTTCTCCTACAAATAAATGGCAAATATTCTAAAAAAGTATTTATATATTCTAAAAAAATATTTATTATAACTATTAGTATATTCAACTTAATATATTTTCTTAAACACCTTGGCGGTTTAGATATACCAATCGTACAATTTGCTTGTTTGTACAGACAATATACTGCGTAACAATAAAATTTATACAGCCTTATTTAAACCTACAAAGTAATTAAATTATAAATACTAACGACAGGTTAAAGCTTTAAACGAATTGGGAACATAAAGTAAGTTTATATGAGATAAATACAATATCAAATAATTTTGTGTACAAAAGTTCACCAACAACGACGTCTGTCCGCATTCAGATTGCTTAATTAAGCACCAAACATTTCGCATTACTCCATACTTGAATTTCGATCATGCTCATTTCACCAATGTAAAAAAAATCATTACGCCATTAAAAGTGCACGTAATGCCATCTATTGATGTCCATAGACATAATATATACTTGCGTAATTACTAAAGGTCCAGTAGCTAGGTTCTTCTGTTTTGTAGTTGAATTAATTTAACATGAATACATTTTTGAAAATTTTAAATTCCTTTATCTTCTAATTGGGCGAACTGATTTCGATGAAACATAAACTAAACATTACTTCATGTTAACCCTTATATTTTTTAGAAACTCCGTTCCGATTAATGTTGTAGTTTTTACATGATACGTGTTCAAACAAACAAATAGAAAAAAAATTCAAAATCCACATTTTTCTGTTCTCTTACTTTAATTACGTGCCCCTAAATTATTTTTTCTAAACGTTTTTAATATACAAACAGGTCAATTCTACACTTTTTCTATGTATACCGATAATTTAAAATGAAAGCCTCATTGCATCGTCACATACTATGTCACCAAAATAACCCGGCAAAATGAACAATGCTAATGAAATGATAATATAGATTGATTGTCACAAGATTCGTCTGCTTGGCTTACTTTCATTTGAGTACTCTTCTGCGAAATTGTTCAGTCGTTGCTTATCCGTCTCTTATTATATTATATATTATACATTTTGTCTTCCTACGAATAGCCTGAGATAGTACTGAGATAGCCAGTTTGTATTATTTATTACTTTACGCTCCTAGTTTCGAAAATATTTGATAAATACAACAGAAATTTAATAAATAATTTTTACCTAGCTAACAACTTTCAATATCAAATTAATAATGTAATATTTGCTGGTACATCACGAATTTATGCAATGGAAAAATATTTAAAAAAATAATGTCATATAGTTAGATTGATTTTTGATTTCTACGTATTTAAAACCAATTATTTGAAGCTGTTATAACATTTAGAAATAAATCAATATTGGGATACGCCAGATATTATTCCATATAATGCCACTTTCCAAGGATGTCTAAGAAATAGAAAAATTATAAATACATTCGATCATATTGCGGTGCCGAAGAATGATCAAAGAAATGAAATAAGGAAGAAAAAGTATATAATGTTTTCAATTATCATTACGCATGTGTTTCTAATTTTCTGGTATTCATTTTAGAAATAAGAAATATTTATTTCAAGTAATTTGGCTTTATTTCTTAAAACTTAGTTTTCTTCAGTTCGAAGTAAAATGTCGCAATAGACGGATCATTTTTTAAAATGGATAGTAGACGTTGGACCCGATAAGTGGAAATATCACCATCGCATCTGGAATTATAGTTGTTACATATTAAAACATAGCACGGGAGTACATAATAATTGTATGGAGATGAAGGTTTGAACCAGCCCAGTTACAAAACGTGCTTGGAGATTCAAATCTTTCAAATAATTAACGACGTCTGAGTAATAAGATGGAATATTATAAGCATTGACGTGGCAGAAATGTAGATCTAATCGTGAGGAGGAAAAATAAATTAAAGACTAATATGTGTAGATGGATTGTGAAAAATGTCAAAAAATGTATCTTCAGGAAATTAATTGAGCGAAATATCACAGGAACAGAAATGGACGGAGTTTGGAGAGGACGTAAATGGTATGTTAATACAATATATTGTCAATTATATTAAATTAATAATAATGGCCTAAAACAAAAAAGTGCATTCAAAATAACACAGCTCACAGATTATCATAAGTGAATACAAAATATGATATAGAAAATATTAAATTTATTCAGTATACTAGCAACAGAAATAACTATGATAAATATGGCCCAGATAATATTAGGATTTGTGATCTATAAATCACAAACCTCACGGCATTAGACTCGACGCCTTCATACAACGCGTAAACAACATAATTTTCAGAGTGTATTTAAACTTGAATTCACACTTTGCGTTTACGCGTGAAAATAAAAACGTGAAAATTGCAAAGTAAAATAAAGTAATGAAGTAAAAATATTAAGTCGAAATAAATGTTAAAATATTACATAGATCGCAACCGTAGTTTTCATTTTGCTATAATGTAAAACAAAATATTATTTACTGGCTTTATTTTACTTGTGATTGTTTGACCTCATTACTTTTAGCCGGTTGGATTGTTGATAATAAATAAATATTCTTGGCTTTCTCTAGTTGTAGGGGACGTGTAATAATTTCCTAATACTCGTCCGGAAATATGCCGGACGAGTATTAGGATGCTGGAGACTTGCAGTTCTGATTCCAGTGCCATTGTCTAGATTATCGACGAGCAAAGATTATCCTCCAGATGGTATTCTTGAACGCGGATAAGTCTTTGAGTAAGGATTTGTCCTCCAGGTAGAGTTTTTAAACCTAGGATTACCACTGAAGCGAGTACTGGTTTTGAAGTGAACACGTGAAATATAAGACAGAGCTTTGCGAGAGAGACAGCGTTCCGCGCCAAAAGTTGAACAAAAAGGCCCTCAACGCTTGCTTAATCCTTTTTGCAGTCGATCTCTGAAGTATATAGAGCTCTCCGTGTGCTGCACGATAGTTTCTCCACTTGTGTCGCTCTCGAAACCAAAGTATTACGATGCGCGATTTGCAGCCCAAACAACCTTTAGCGCGTGCTTACTTTGTCTTCGAGTTTCGTTATTTCGGATTGTCTTGCGTTTCATTATTTGAAATTGTCTTCATTTAGATAATCTTGCGTTTTAATAATATGTGGCGGTCGACTTTTGATGGGCAAAGTTAATGCAGTTAGATAGATATTGCATCGTATCCTGCCATACCTGATCCAATAATTGAGACATACTCAATGTTCACTCGTCATCCCGTAAATGAAAGAAATACAACACCTTAAAATGGTTTCTTAATTTTATGCGACATGATGGGCAAAATTTTCCTATTTAATTTTATTCCAATATATTAATTTAACATTTTATATTAGAAAAAAACTTTATTTAAATCGGCATTTGCAAACAAAAAAAATTTTAATTTCTTTGATAATTAAGTTGAAAATAATTTTCAATTAAATGTTCGATTGTCCGAACTACTAAAATGTATTGTGCGTATTATAAATACAAAAAATTATAATAAATTACACTTATCATTAAAGTACATCGTGTAAATTAATCTATACATTGAAATAAATTGTGCGCAAACACAAAAATAATAATAGTAAATTTTCTTATTCAAAGCTTTGTTTATGTTTTATCTTATTATACACCATTTGAGAAAGGAATTATTGATAACATTAACGTAAATAAAAAGCAAACCAATAAGTCTGTTATTACGGGAGGTTCTCTTATCTACACAAACGCACACTCTTCCTGTTGGAAAAAAAGGCTCGTCACGAAGACGAAGTTTTCGAATATTTTTCTTCAATGTCCTTTTATTTCCTTTATAAATAAGTATTAAATGACGTTGAGAAATGAAAAAGTATTTATCATTTTTCCTTCATTGTTTTTGGAAGCTCTTAATAAAAGTACATTTACTAAGGAAATAATAATCGCACTTTTGTGGAGATAATGAGATTCGTATTCCAGGTAGTATTCTATGCTTTTCTGCAACAATTGCCATAAGTTGGCCATATTCTTTTCATCAAAATATTTAAGTGTAAATTTATTTATTTATTTATCTACATCTTTATGCTGTCTTGGCAGAGTACGTGCTAAAAAATGGAACGTCACATTCCATTAACGTGATATACCTCTTTTATATCATTCAGTCCGCCTTATATATGTTCATATACACTTTTGAAGACTCCTTACATAAACATCTTTTACGTATTTCTTATTCCGTTTAAAACGTGTTTTATTTAATTTTCCGTAAAGGTTTTACATTACAATTTGTAATGATGCTCCTAATTTAATTGCAATGCATTAACACGAACTCACTAAAGCATTTTTATATCTAACTTGTTATTATATTTTACAGAGATAGTCTTAATTTTTAATGTAAAGAGTGTTTGAAGTATTTTGAAATTATGTGTCCAATGTCACTATATTACTATTCGGGTAAGCACATTCTTCTAGCAGAGTTAAAAACCATTTTTTCCAGCATAGTTAAAATACTATTAATTTTTATCAAAGTAATTTTTGGAA
>JAYKKI010000001.1:59075000-59247500 GCA_039881145.1 Druceiella hillmani
TTACTTTTTCATAATTTGTACATATAGCCTGGTATGTTTTTCACAAGTGTGAAGTGATCCTGATTTTTTGAAAAATCATAATAGTTAGAATTTTGGCTTTTGTTTCCCGGTATATTTTAGGTAAACATTCAGTAATATTATTGTTTTAGGTTTAGGAATTTGGAAAGTATGATTTCCAATATGACCGAAAGAAAAAATAAAATCAGACTTATCTATCACTCATTCTCAAGCAGTATATATTGGAATTAGTGGCATAGGGAGGGGGGGGGGCAGAGTTTAATTTCTACCATCACTTTCTAACTTTCATGGGACTATTCTGGGATTATACACTTCCAAACATATAATTTGTTTTCCATTTGTTGGGCCTATATCACTGAAAAGTAAAACATGGCAACCATGCTGTTCAATGCAGGGAAATTCTACTTTCTCATTCTAATAACATTTTTATGGGACCATACTGGATTTATACCCATTCAAATATAAAAAAGAATCATTTAAATTGGTTAAGATATGTCGGAAATTTAAGGTAACATGCAAAACAAATAATCAGAATTGAAAACCCCCTTTTCGGAAGTTTGGTTAAACACTGTTGATACGCTTATTATCATAATGCGATACCAAGTTCAAATTAAAATATTGATGTGAAAGAGGTTATTTTGGACTTTCAGCTTGCATATGGTCCTACACCTTTTAAAAATAAGATGATAAAATCTTCTTTAATCACTAGGGCTATGAAGTTTGTTCTAATATCTCTGATCAGTATTTTAAAAATTATCGATTCATGAGTTTGAAGCCAATCACTAAATTCAAAGTAGAAGACCATATTATATCACTGGTTATCTACGAAAGCAGATTATGGAATTAATTAGATTAAGAAATAAGATGTTTGAACTTATTTAACGTTTATTGCTTTTCATAGTGTTTAATTATTTTTATTAATTTATTTCTGAATTTGTGTATTTAAGAAACATTAAGTACTCTAATAAATAATATCTTGACATTTTTTCTTTGTACTTCAACATAATGAATATATAAATATATATATACATATACATATATATATATATATATATATATATATATATATATATATATATATATATATATATATATATATATATATATATATATATATACGTACATAATTTTAATAATTGATGTGCCATCAGAGACATTAAAGATTTGAGAGCGGCATTAATAATACGTACACCCGATCAGTGGGCGGGAAAAGTTTACGGAAGTTTTCGTATTCTTTAATTCGCTAAAGTAAATTAAAAACATGAAAAGGACCAGCTATGTATATGTCAGAACATTCCAACATACACAAAATGATTAATACAACTTTACGGAATAATTTTTATTGGAAGTCGTGACTAAATCACCGTATAAAATTTGTAACATTTTTTTAGCGCATGATTGAAAAATTAGAAGAGGATGATTAGATTTACACTTTGCATGTCTTTTGAATCTAAATAAGAATTATTTTTTAATCCTAATATTTTCCTGATGGAACTTGTAGAAAAAATATGAATGGAGTGTGAATTTTATTTTAAACGATGTCTAAAAATACAGTTTGATGAGATGCAGGAAAAAATATTTATCCATGGAGACGCACATCAAATTAATTTTTAATTATTTTGCAAATTAATTTATATTTACCTGTTAGGTGAAACCTCCATACAAAGCATCTTTGCGCAAAATTTCAAGCATAAATACTAAAACTATGAGATCGTGAGGCTGTGACAGACAGAGAAGGATTCCTTATTTTACTATGAAACTCTAAAAAGTAAACGAAACAATAAAGAGAAAACTTCATTTGTTGATAGTAATATCAACACATCAATGGTTTTGATTAATCTGATGAAAGAAAATGCCTGCAATTCCATTATAAATGTAGAGAAATTAATTCATTGTCAATAATAAATTACAGAAGACTACTTAAGTATTTACCTGTATACGTACTATTTTATATTATTATTCTCTTTTACAATATTTAACTGAAACTTCTTTCATCCAGTTATAATAATAAAATTGTCAAAATTGTAATAAATTGTCTTTTTACTAAAAAATAATCTTTATTTGCATCGTTAAGCTTTAGAAAGTCCTTTAAATTATTGTAGTCTATGAATATTAATATTCAGCGACGTGGAAGTAAATGCATCTTTTGTCCATATTATACGATATGTTCATATTTAAACGAGTTTTGATCAGATCAACTTACTTCATTTATTTCTATTTGATCTCTCTTGGTTATATCTCATTCCTTGTTTGTTGACAAAGGATTCAATTAAAAATTAAAACTACTGGTACTGATAGAGGGAACGTTTTCTTTGAAGCCAGTTGCGATTTTAATAAACGTATTGTTATTGCTGTAAATATTTGCATTTCAAACAATGTATCTTAATAAATATACAAAGTTAAATCGTAGCTTTGCTACTTTTGATTTAGGACGCTCAATTGAAACGTGTTTACTTCTATTTAATTTAGTGGAAAACAATTTCTCCGTCTGCGTCGAGCTTTATTGTTGATTTGTAAATAATTCAGAGTTATTTACAGTGTTCTTAAATATTATACGGGGAAATGTTAAATTGCGTAACGATTCTCTTATTAAATTGTAAACGAAGTCAAGGTAGCACGGAGCTTTCATAAATCTTAATGAGTATTGAAACAAACTTTCAATAAAGGATAAAATTATTCACGATTTTTAGAGCGATTTCATAAAATTATAAATAAATTAAAAAAAGCGATAGTATTCCTCAGTTGATATTATTGAAATAACACTACTTATTGACATATTATTAAGATTATATTATTTGGTTAAAATCGTAATGCTATTACGATTACTCTGTAAACAAAGAAACTAAAACAATATAATAATTAAAAGAACACAATGTAATATAATGAATATAAGAAAAAAATAATCCATAGGGGATAACGTTTGAATATGAATTTATTAAAATATGAGTACATTCATATAAAGTTTATAAATGTTACAATGGTAATGTACATTTATAAAAGTTGGTGAAATATTGGAGTTATATATTTTAGGACGATTAGATAAAGTCACTCTTATAATGATTTATTATTTCAAGAAATAATAAAAGCGCAAAAATCGGTTCTTTTTTAGAAAAATGTTACTATCCAGGATTTTTAATTTTTATAGGTAAAGAGAACATGACTAAAAACACTATAAATAAAGGTAAAAAACTATTTACCTGGGAGTATTGTTTAGATTCCGCCCTTTAATTTCTTTAACAATAAAATTAAAAATATGAAAATTATAGCAAAATATCTAAGCAAATTATTTCAAAAGGTGAAAAAATGTTCTTTGTCCAATTTGGAATTGTTAAAGTTTTAATTCTTTAGACGCGTTAAGAAATAATGATGAAATTTTACGAATAGAGTAAAAATTGACAGAACGAAGTTGCTCACTATGCAACATAAAATCTATAGGAAATAGGCACCGAGAAGTTGCTCACTAAACAAATATTTACACAGTTTATTTAGGAAATAAGTGGTCTATTGTAAGTCCATCATCTGCCAGAACGTTTCCGATTCTATATGGTATTTATTTGCATCATAATTTAATAATTATTAATTTGTCCATTATTACATAATTAAAATTAATAAATTACAATAAATTTTCAGCATGTTTATTTATTTTCACTATTATGTAAACTTTATTTAGATTGTTTTAGTAAATTTAACAATTAATTATATACATGTATTTGAATTGAATATATTTGGCGTTAATTTTGTAGAAAATCATTACTGTCTGCGCCCCTGCAATAAACTCAATAACATAAACAATCCACACAAAGCAGTCTTCCGGTATTGTGTTTGAAACATATAAATGCTGTTGGTTGTTCCTAAGAGTTAATCTTTGCTAATATCCCACCTGAAGATGTAATACAACGAAACCTAGGTCGTGGTAAAGAAATTAAAGATAGTAGAAATAATACTACATCACGTAGTTTCATTTAATTGTGAACATGTATTTGTATTAAATTTAATGCATTAGCGAGTGATATACTTCAATTATTCATTTAATTTCTTAAAACAATTTAATTTAATTTTAAAATTATTTTAAATTTCATTTCATTAATTTAATAATTATGATTTAATAATTAATAATTATTATAATTAAGAATATATTAAATGATAATAATTGTAAGTCTAGATAAACAATTTTTACCACTCTGTATACGTATATAGTAGAAAATATTAATGTTGAAGCACCACAATTTGGAAATGGCCTGGTAGCTGATTGGCCTGCATTGGGAAGCCAGCAGAAAAATAAAATAGTGGACCACTCATCTGTCAAATAAATTTTAAATTAAAATTTTTAAAACTTAATTATTCGATTGAACTTAGATTTTTAAAACTGTATTTATAATCACGTCCCAGTTCTTTTATTATTTGCTATCTATTAATTATTTGCGTGTTAATTAAAGTAATTCTTTTAATTTACCAAAGAAGTATAACGTCTAAGTGCATACATAAGTACATACCAAACTTTGTTTCACTGTTTTTTTAGTAAAATATCTTAGAAATCTTAAAAGAAAAAATTAATAAACAAGACCCTTCTATTCGATTATTACTCGGGTATTTTTAATTTGATTTACAAATTTTAATTTTTTTATCTCTATAAATATTGTGGAATACATATCTGGGACATGTCAATTTTTCAAGGAACGTAGTTCACAACTAATACGTATTCACGTAGTTCACAACTAATATTAAATACGAAGTCAGTTATCATGAAGATCGATTGATGCAAATGGTATATAGTTTAGTCTCCATCTACTTGTTTGAAAATTAAAGCAAAATACAGCCAAATTATTCAATTAGGAGAATATATTAATAAAACTATCAAAATGATCATCGAAATACAGAACACAAATTAATGGAAATATAAAATCTTCAATTTCACTTTGCATGTTTCAAACGAGATACAAAATTTCGAAGCAAAGTTATATAGTTTAAAAGGCAGAGGTGAATACGAATCAAGATCGAATTAGTTAATAAGTTCGTAATCGTTACGTGTAGTTCGTAGCGGTTATCCAGTTCCAAAATTCTTGTTTTCAAGAGATCAATAAAAAACTTTTTGTATTTGAATTTATTATACACGATTTTCTACTTTAAGCTTACATGTAAATGTAGTATTATCATTAGATTAAGTATATCTACATCAGATTAGAAAGTAAAATGTTTTGATGTAACTTGTGATTTTTTCCAATAAAACTTCTTTTGTTATTATTAAGTAAGCGTAAAGTAAATCTGTTACTTTCTCTTTTGCTGCCACCTCTTCTTTCCGCATTAGTCATCAAGTTCATTTCATTTATTTAATAGCTTGAACTACGATAACCTAGAAAATTTAATAAAAATTTTAAAGTAATGAAAGTTTGATACGTGAAAATATTTATATCGACATTCAGAAATGAAAAAGTAATACCTAAGTCAACTGATTTGGAAAATCTCCAAGTGGATAAGTATTATGTGAAAGTTGAATAAAGCAAAATGCAGGCGTGACGACTAATCAACTAATCTAAATCGACCGCTTCTAGAATAGTGTGTATTATTTCAATTAACATAACTGTTTTGTTTGTAAACCGATTGGAATGAAACAAACACTATTTAGTGTTTATTATGGGAAGTTTGCCACAATATATCAGTGAAAACTGCATTTAAATTGGTTAAGCCGGTTCTTAGATTGGCGTGTTCAAACGCATAGACAAAAAATCTAAAAACTATTTTTTGGCTTTGGCAACATAAATACAACGTGTATAAATTGGTGCTGCTCACTCGTTTCCCCGTAAAAGGTTAACAGGTAATATACACACACACACACACACACACACACATATATATATATATATATATATATATATATATATATATATATATATATATATATATATTGCATATCGTTTCCATTTTGCTACAATTATTCAGATATTTTCTTGTTTTAAAATTTTCCTATTTAATACCCAAACTTCTCTTTCGAGTTTTATCATACAGTCTCAGGCGGTAAACCACTTATTTTACGGTGAATCTATATTACATGCATTATAGATACGGACGTAGTCGTTAACATCACTTATGTTTCGCAGTCTACCAAATAGAGTTGTGATATCATGAAATTTTGAAAAAATTTGTGCAATTGTTTGACAATTGTCAAGTCCAGCAAAATTTTAATAATTGTTTATCATTCTCGGCGATTATGGTTTTAACTATGTTTGTGCCGACTATAGCCGATTACTTTTATATAATTGTTATTAATATTAACCGTAAATAACCTTACTGTAACCCATTAACCGTACACGCAAATAACATTTTACAAAAATTTCAAGACCTGTTGGAATTTACTTGTTATTAGGAGCATGTTTATAATAAAATACAGAGGATCACACGAATCATACAAATTTCAGGGAGTATCTTCGTAACGGCATAAATTTCATCTTCGGACATTATGGGCAATAGCCCATAAATTTTTGGTATTGTCTTTTAAGTAAAGAAGGACTAATTGCAACTTCCTGTCTATTAAGCTTAAATTGATATATTTTCATTGTCTTTTTTTGTTTTTATGGTACTTTACATTTTCGATTGTTTTCTTTAATTGAATATATTTGGCCTTAAATATATTTCTTTTCTTTTACTTTTGTTTATATTGTTATATATCGACGTGTCATGTTTTTCAATGTCTTTTGTTTTATTTTTCAACACCCATATCTCTCTGTTCCGTAATTGAGGAAGTAATTGCCATCCTCGTATTTTATTAAGACATGATCTATTACATACTTACTCATAACACATTGTGGTTTGCCCTCTTGTACGACATTATTTTTCTTTAATTTCTGCTTTATTACTTACTACCTAGAATACTCGGCTTTATTGTTAAGAATCAACTAACGTTTTCGGTAATTGCTCTTTTTCTTGTCTATTTAACTAGTAAATCGTGGTTAAAACTTCTTTGCTTTAGGTTTTCGTAACTGAAATGGATTGAAATGGAACTTTTGGAAGTTTCCATCACTCGTTCGTTCATCTGCTTGTTCGACCGGTCGTTTTTTTACGAAACGTTTGACGTAAAACTTAATATTTTACACAGCGACACTCAAAAATATTTATGTAGAAATTTAGAGGGAAGATGGAAAAGAGATTTTCAATAGCGGAAAGAAATAAATGACATCTCAACTATAAAGAAATTTTGGAATTACAATTCGTTGACTTTGTAGCCAAATATTGTAGACATTTCAAATAAAAAAAAGACAGAGTGCTGGTTTCAATAAATTGTATGAAAGAAAAAAAATCTGTGCTGCATTTGTCACCCACGACGGAACGGAGGAGATATATGCGTTTAAGGTGACAAGTTGTTTGTTTGTGTGTGCAATCCAATGTTCCCATTTGTCTCAAAAATGGTTTGGACGATTAGATATTGTTTTCCGTAAAAAGTTCGTGATTTAACGGCGAAGGTTATTAGTTAGGCGTGATGTTGTTAACTCGTCAGATGGCGCTGCAATAAACATTTTTGATTGATCTAGCTTAACTGTTTTGTGGCCTGTCTTCGGCTTCGTCGATGTATGATACACATAACATGTTTTTCAAGAGCTCCAATTCTTCTAATACTTTGCTATTGCGTGGATTTTTGAAGAGTTTTCTTTGATTTAGATCAGTTACTATTACGCCGTATAAAGATAGTACTCTACTAAGAGCCGCATAAGTTTGCCCTTTGGCGAATGTTTTCTTTTAGAAGCTTAGTTATTAAGACTAAAATAAAAAGCCCGTGACAGACATAAACGTTTTAATCGGAAAAGTATAAAATAAAAAGCAAATTTAAACATTTTGAAAAAACCACGACAGATGTAGTCGCTATAATTACAAAACGTTTAAATAATTTTTTTTAAAACACCCCGACTAAAAAAAGTGAGAACCTATTAAAATAATTACAAACCCAATACGTCGGGGCTGTCATTGCCATTACCGTTCCCAATATCAATTACATTATAGCAGCATAGAAAAGCTATTTGCGCACCTAATATAATTACAATTAGTCTCGAACTGATAAAACTGCAAAATTTTAGGCATAGACGGGGCATGGAAGCCCCGACGGATTTTTTTGGATTTGTAATTATATTAACAGGTTTTACTTTCTTTTAGTCGGGGAATTGAAAAAAAAAAATAATCATTATTCAATAACTACGACTTTTGTTTTTTATTTGTATATTTCATGTTATGATCACAAATATTTTCACCATTTGGATTCTTCTTTTTTTGATTATTGCCAATATTCTCTTGGAAAAAAATATGTCTTAAAAAGCTTCTCCGCCATTTGCCTTGAAAAATATAATCTAACAATTGGGAATTTTTACTGACAATTTTCGGTACTATTAAACATTCTCTAGGTGTTTAATTTAGATTTTAGGTGTGTGTGTTTAGGAGGTGTTTCGTTTAGTTTCATGGTCAATATTCGAATGTTTTGTTATTTTTTTATTGGTTGATCAGTTGTGATATTTTCTTTAACAATTGCGAATTAACTTGAATTTTTTACAATCTTTAACAACGACCGTAATAAAGTAAGAGTTGGCTTAGTTTATCTACTAAAAACATTAATATCTACTGTCTGAACATATTATCGATTGGTTCTCAGGTCTTTCTGTATTGTGTATTATTTCTTATTCAATTAAAATGGATTTAATTATTTAACGTATAAGTGTCAGTAATTTGAGATAATTAACCCCAGAGTTAATTAATATGTTAAACGTGACCCTTTTTAGACGATAATTAATCAAAAAATAATATCGATTTGACGAACGTGAAATAATAATAATTAACAATATCCTTCAAGTGAGGAAATTGTTTAATTGGGTGCGTGTAAAATAAAAATAAAGGTCCACTTTTAACTTAATTTCATTTTGGACCGAAGTTCCTTATGGCACGTATACACGCCTGGTGAATGAGAACTAGCCCGAAACGAGTTTAAGGTTTCGAACGCTATTTTTTGCCACAGCATAAAACAACATTTTTGCTCTAGTATAAGGTCAAGCGTATATGAATGATTTTTTTTTGTTGGCTTTCTATTGTAAGCCAATCATCTGCCAGACCATTTCCAATTCGGTGTGTATTTATGTCCATTATAAATTATTACTTTATCATTTATTAAATACTTAAAATTGATAAATTACAATAAATTTTCCGCGTATTCATTTATTTTCATTATTATTTTATGGTTTATTAAATACTTAAAATTAATAAATAACAATGAATTTTCAACAACTTCACTTATTTCCATTATTAAGTAAATTCTTTATATTCATTTAAATTTCGAAAACAATTAAATTTACTTTTAAAATTAATTTTAAATTATATTTCATTAGTTTATTTAAAATAAAAAAATCATTTTGAAAATGATTAAATTTGCAAAATTAAAATATAAATAAATAAATTGTAATTTTGAAAATAATTAAATTTAAATTTAAAACTAATTTTAAATTTAATTTGGTTGATTTAATAAAAAAATTTATTTACTGAAATTACAAAAATTTTGTATAATTAAATTTAATGCCAATATGATTTTCAATTTAATTTAATTTGTTTAATGTAATATAAAGATATCAAATTTTTCACAACTGAGAAAATAATAAAGTTGAAATGCCATAATTGGAAACGGTTCGGCAGATAATATGGCTTACAGTGGAATGCCATCAGAAAAATAAAATGTTGTACCAATCATCTGTCAAATAAATTAAAAACTTTTTTTTTTTAAATTTAATTCTTTAATTAAATTTAGATTTTATCAACCGTATTTATAATCACAGTCCAGTACTTTTAGCATTTTATTTTCATTAATTATTTGTGTGCTAAATAAAGTTAATTTTGTGTCATGCCAAAGAAGTATAACTTACTTAGAAAAGTACATATGAATATCATAGAATGAATTGTGAAAGTGATTCAGTAGATGTTGAGGATGGTGATGATTAAGTTAAGTAAGAACCGGTGCTAATGTTATAATAAGTGGATGAATTATTTTACATTTAAATTTTGTTATCATCTTTTATTTACATCGACAAAAGTTTACACATATATTAACTGACATCAATATTAGATCATCCAATACTGTTCACATGTTGTGCAACTGTTATTTAATTAAAAGATCTTGCTCGGATCGCTTCGTTGCCATTATGATTTTTTCATATCTTGAAATTAACAATATTTTATTTCTTGATTTAATACATAATATCTAGAAAGAGGAACTTTGTTCCAACCGGGTGTCCTACGACATTTATCTTTTTTATAGTTTGTCAATTTTTATGTACTAACCGAAGAAACTATTTACAGATATAATTTTAAAATAAAAAACCTCTTAACTAGAATTCGCATTACGAAGGTATTGAATACATTTACGCACTTTTAAGCATTTTAGTATACATAGCAATCCTAAGAAAATATTAGCAAATATAATTTTTTCACAGCATATATTGTATGCTATATCTTTTACAGGCATATATTCATAAATTATAAGATCGAGGATGATGGCTTTAATTTTCCTGTAATCTGCTAATTAGGTATTACCAATCCCGTTTTTTCACAACTTTTTTTCAGTAGTATAGGAAGAAAAGGGAAGGGAAGTACGCGACATTTTAGCATATTTTTAAGAAATAATTTAAATATGTGATTAAAAATTACACATATTTAAATTATTGACATCTAAAATCATCATTCTAATTTTCTCACGACTTTTGCGTGCGCAGTAGCCCATCAGTATTATTTTTCATAATTTTAGTTTCAGTAGTTCTGAAAAAGGTCAGGGAGAATACTTTTCGGCATTTTTTTTTGTATACCTCTGAAGAAATAATACCTAAAATTATGCAAATTTTTTTCAGAACCTTACAACTATATTTTTCAAATGACACCCAAAATTACACGGAATTACATTTTTTGTTCTTATTTGTCCCCCTAAAATTTCGAAATTAATATTATTACTACGACAAATTTCAAAATTTTCCGTCAAACGGTTTCCGAAAAAAAAACGGCTGTGATGGACTGACGGACAGACACGTTAGTGATCTCATGAGGTACGGAACCCGAAATATAACATCTAGACACTCTAAGCCCACGAATGTCATTTGGATAATGTAGTATTCGTTTTCTCGAACTAAAGATTATCACTAGTGTTGATTGCATTATTTATACCAGTAGGCAGAGAGAAACACAGATTGTTATTTAACTTTTTGAAAGAAAATTAGTACATTTCAGGCATGTTTTTTATTATCATGATTAGTTATTTTTATTATCACTACATTGCAAATTCTAACTCTTTGCAGTGGAACTAAGTAAACAATAATGAAGATATATTCAGACAAAAATAATTAGAAATGTCAAAAAAAAATCAAGGCTATGTAAAATATATAACCCATAAAAAAGGAATTAAGACTAATGATTTTTTTGCGAAGTTTTAAAACACAGAAACAAAAAAAACACAAAAGAGTAGATGAAAAAATAGACAATTGTATGAAAAGTTAAACGGAATGCCCAATGTAGGTAGATTGTCAGAAAGACTACAAATCCTTCTTCATTTGCCATATTATTTTTAGTTATTTTTAAACTTATTGAGTTAAATGTTCCATTAAATTATAAACACCATATTAAGCGTAGTAGCGTCGATCATTTAGTTGTATACTGACATATAAGCCGAGCGCGAAACGGAATAAATTAAAACAAAAGAGACAAATTTGTCCCATTAATAAATTTGGCAATAGTGTATCGATCTAAAAACAAAAATTTAGTGCAGTTCATGGACGTTTCTGTCACATTGCTCTTGTAATATGTTAAAAATGATGAAAAAACTACAATTATTAATCAAGTCGAGAGCTATGCAAAGATGTGACAAAACATCGCGATTTTTATTTTGAATGAATGAGGGTTGCTATTATAGTCTTAATAAACGATTGTCGCTTTCCATATTTTAAAATAAACTGTTGTTCTTAATTAAAGAAAAAGTTGTTTACACTTTTTAATTATTTGTGGCTTGCTTGGTCCGGCCTTTAGGTTTCTTTTAGGTTTCTTTTGGGTTTATGTTTCTTTTATTTTATTATAAATACATGCTTGTTGTACAATTATTGTCATATAGTTAAACTTAACTTTTTTTGAGATTTTTTTTCATTTAATTATAAAATATTGTTTTCGTTGTACTTCGTGAGTAAATGTTTGTAATAGAGTACACACACACACACATATATATATATATATATATATATATATATATGTGTGTGAGTGTGTGTGTGTGTGTGTATTACCTGTTAACCTTTTACGGGGAAACGAGTGAGCAGCACCAATTTATACACGTTGTATTTATGTTGCCAAAGCCAAAAAATAGTTTTTTAGAATATTTGTCTATGCGTTTGAGCACGCCAATCTAAGAACCGGCTTAACCAATTTGAATGCAGTTTTCACTGATATAATGTGGCAAACTTCCCGTAATAAACACTAAATAGTGTTTGTTTCATTCCAATCGGTTTACAAACAAAACAGTTATGTTAATTGAAATAATACACACTATTCTAGAAGCGGTCGATTTAGCTGAAACTTTTGATAAATGTAGTTTGTAAAACGATGATTAGAAGTTTATATGAACACAAAGTTAAAAAACAATGCCTGGTTTTGGAAATACAGAATGTACAATTTAAGCTGAACTTTCATCAATATGGTAGACCATATTCAACAGGGATCAGCTTACTGGTTCATTGGGCGTTAGTCGGGCGCGGTTGGCACCGTGAGCCGCGTCGCACATTATACTGTAGAATTGGATGATTTACAGCGAACGCTCATATTCGAAGACGTACGGCGTATCTTTATAGCCTTGGTAACGCAGAGTCTAGTTGGTCAATCTTTTGAATTATCTAGGGTATTTAGTAGTTTGAAAATAATTAAATAAAATAATTTCATATAATTTGTGAAGACTATTTTACACGCATATCTGTAATTATGCTTATTTGGTAACTTAGATTATTATAGTTAAAATTTCGTTGGTTTTATTTGCTAAATTCCTGTTTACAATAATTACTTCATTCTGACATAAGAGTAGTTATAATAAGTAGGGCGTTATTCATTTGGTAGGAGTTTTTATTTTTATTGTGTGTTTGTAAATATATTATACATTTTATTTTAAATATTGAATACATTTGGCGTTAATTTTGTAAAAATTCATTATTCACAATTAAATGAAACTACGTGATGTAGTATTATTTCTACTTTCTTTAATTTCTTTACCACGACCTAGGTTTCGTTGTATTACAACATCTTGAGGTGGTATTTTATTTTATACACAGATTATTGTGTATTTGTATTTTGTATTTTTTTTCACATATAAAGTATATTTCCAAGAAATTTAATTCATTATTATAATTATTTAAGTACCAGGTTAAATGTGGCCAATTTACAAATGTGATAGAAGCAGATATTTTAACTGGTGCAGCTTAGGTGGTGACAGTAGTTTTTACATCCATCCGGGGTATTATTCCAAATATTTTTGTGAATCAGTGAGCCTATGTCACGCTATAATAATTACAAAGCCCAGGGCCAGACGCTGATTTTTGTGGGTAGTACAAGCTGTCTTGGTACAAGTTGTTTTTCGCACGGTCAGTTTTATGTGGCTCTATCTGATTAAACCAAAACAGAAGTCCATGCAAATGAAGTCTAGAGGTACCAGCTAGTTATTTCATATTTTCATTTATTCACCGTTGAATTAAAATGGCTGCAGCCCCACAACATCACTAGTATTTATATCAGCATAGTGAAATTTTTTGACATTTCCCAACTTTTAATTATATCTATGTTTGGGAATAATAAAAAATTATATAGAGTTTAACAGACAGATTGAAATATGTTTACAAACTTAATTTTTCAGTATTTGTTATTTCTTGAAAATCGATGCATTATCACCGAAGTTATTAGTGGGACACCCAGGCCTATGTTGCACCTTTTACTTAACGTATATGTTAGTTAATGCACGACATTAACGGTCGCCTTATTGGTTACTTTAAGAAGTGGCATATTACATCACACTCATTTATAATTGCCTTTATTTTTGGTAAAATTCGGTAGCTTGAGAGAAAATAAAAGCATCATATAATTTTACGAGCACAAAGAAAATGACGGAGTTCTTTCGTCGAAGATGACAGCTCTGTACTTTATTTATATATGACGTGAGATGCATTTTATAGGTTATTTTATTTTGTTTTGTTTTGAAGTGATACGACGAATTGCTGGAGGTAACTACAAGAAAACGAACAATTTTTAAAGCCAACAAACGTTACTAGCTAAATAAACATTGGACCACTCAAATGAAATTGCATCCAATAGCAATAACCTAATGAGTACTCAATTATTAGTTTCCTTAATAATTTTACATTTTGAGAGTGATGTGGAAAAGAAATCATATATAAATTAATGGAAGAACAGTTACTGCTATAAAGAGATCTTTTCTCGGAAGAATGTCTGTGAAAAACGAAGTTATTGTTGTGGACAGTACCGAAAATATTCAAATATCCCATGTCGCAAAAACTTGGAAAGTTTATTTTAAATGTTACTATCTTCATTTTTTTAGAATTTGACACACGTTAGTTGAAAAGTTATGGGGGGAAGGGACACTTTTTAAGACTTTAGAAGCGCATGCTTCAACAAATATTGACTTAAATTCAAAACTTATTTTAGAACTTCCATATCATTTTCCTATATAACGATACCTGACACGCCTATGTGCATTGAAATTTGGTTAAATTTGGAAATAGTGCCTACGAACAGACAGATAGACAGACAGACAAACAGATGGGCAGATGAATAGAATGAAATCATAAGGATCTCGTTTTTGCTATTTAGCTACAGAATCCCAAAAAACGAATAGCTTACACAAATATACTTAAGAGCAGTTTCACCTTAGGTAGATTGTCAGACCCACCCTTCACTACGCCTTCTTGCATATTATGAAAATTAGTATTTTTGTTTGTCAACACATTATTTAGAGCAATATTAAGTAAATCGGTTGGATTAAATTATACACCACATGGGTGTGGAGCCCGCGACAATCAATGAGTTGCACGTAACGTCAAAAGCCGAGCCGTCTTTTCTTGACTGAGAAATTGAGTTTCAGGGAGTACAAAACAAACGATACATGATTGCACGAAGAGAATTTAAAGTGATCTTGCCCCATAAATTATGTTTAATAACAGGTATTATGCGCATAACGATGAGTGAAGATGCACTCTCTTATGAGAAACTCTAGCATTGGTTCTAAAGATTTAAGGAAAGACATTTTGTTCTCTTCGTTAATCCTCATTCAGATTGGCATGTATTTGTGTTCTTTAAACTAACTACGACCTTTATACATTAATAAATATAAATATACGAAACACACGTTATTAAATTTAAATACATGAAATACATGAAACACTATTAAGCGTGAATCACATGGTTGATAATGGTTACTTAATGTAT
Source organism: Druceiella hillmani (assembly GCA_039881145.1). Classification (NCBI taxonomy): domain Eukaryota; kingdom Metazoa; phylum Arthropoda; class Insecta; order Lepidoptera; family Hepialidae; genus Druceiella; species Druceiella hillmani. The sequence goes on from JAYKKI010000001.1 coordinate 59,090,490, forward strand.
CGCAGTTTTTCTTATCTAATATCACGTTTCTTTTACTTTATATCATCCTTCAAGCTTGCAGCTTTTAAATATAGTATCGGGTATATTGTCATTACTGCTAGTAAAAATTTAATTTTTTTTAATGCGGATGTAACTGCAATAATTATTGAAATTAAAAATTATGTGCTTATCTGAATATTTATATAGATTGCATCAGGTAATGGATTAGTAAGTAAAAAATACTAAATGTTGATAGCTCGTTGCTTACTACTGTATTACATTTTAAGATGGTGGATTTATTCAGAGGACACCGTTTTTCCGCTTTTCAAGTTTAATAAGTTTTTGAGTTCATTTTGGCGTTCAGTCTATCAGTCAGTATCATAGTAACTTCCAACGACCTTTCTAGCAATAATTTCCAATGCCTTGTAACTAACTTAGCATATCTCAATATTATATTAATTTCAGATGAAAGAGGAAATATGCACGGCTAAACTTATATACTAAATTTGACTGTCTTGAATTTTATCGTGCAATAAATTACATTTGCATACGATTCATTACAGGATTAAGAACGTGTGCTTGTAAAAAATAATTAAGTCTTTTTCTACACTGAACTACAATATGAATTTTAGATTTTATGATCTGATCATTTTGTTTCCGCTATATGAAAAAAATACTCAATATTTATTGATCAAGATACAGTTTATCGAAAGAGTGAGGTAAAGAAATTGGCCAATAATGGATATGATAAATTATGCAATTGATGATGTTTTTTTGGCTCTGGTTAGTATACTTGTACTTGCAATACCTGGTGACTCAAATATGTAAAAATCAAGACCTATATATGAATATTTTCATGTAAAATGTTGAATAACAAGACAATTTCATAAATTTATACATTATATTGAGTGTAGATGTGAAAATATTATATGAAATAAGGCAAGATATTATAGTTATAGAGTAAGCATATGAGTATGTTTACTTTGAAATTTTATTGTCGAGTAACTGAAAATAAAAAAAATGACGCGAAACGACCTGCGCATATTTTTGAGAGTATAATACTTTTCTGAAAGTAATGAAGTGGGGGTCTGAAAGAAAGCGTGGTTGGCTGCATATAATGGTGTATTAGTGCCAACAACCGTATACAGATGTGAGTTAAGGTATTGTAATAGACGGATAAGGTAAATTGAATAAGATGGCAATGAGATCATTGCAGAATATATGAGGAAATGCTTACCGTTACAGAATTAAAATTGCAGATTTATGACGAGAAAACCTTGCAAATATGAAGATATATAATCATATTCATCATTTATAATATAAAGTGCTTTTCAATAATTTGTATATGAAAGAGGTAGGTATAAGAGACAGATAAAATCCTATATAAGAATTAATGAAGCTAAATAAGTTTTTACCTAGGCTAGATGGGAAATGGCGTGACGAGTTAGAAACAATAAATGCAGCACTGCAGATTTTGAATTTTTATTCTCGCTACCTGTCTTTGTTCTCAATTTTATTTCAGCAACACTTCGCCTAGAGATTAAATAAGGACGGGGACCATGTTCTTTTCTTATATACTCTTCTTGTAATGATACTTTGACTAGAGCAAAAATATTTTTACAAGAATTTGCAATCGACGTCAACATCGTACTTTGAAATAACCTTTTATGACTTTTGGCTTAGTAAGGTGTGTAATAGTACTAATCTATAATGTCAAATACTGCTTTATAAATACCTAAGCGATGAAGACCTGTAAAGACAAATATTAAGGAAATTCGTTATATTTTATTACCCACCTTTTAGATATTTTTTAATTCCTTTATTATTTTCTATGTTAGTTCTGTCCAAAAAACTTGTGGATTTTTAAGGATACACAAAATCTAGTAAACAATGATAGTAGACAATTAATCTAGTAAACAATGCCAGACCTACGCCGCGGTCTTCAAATATTTTTTCAGGAAATTTGCTTTTCCAGTTATTTTTCAGGTTATTGCTCTTGTTTATAATAAAACGATTTTCATTATATACATTCGATATTTGCGACCAGCCTCTTAAGCTAATATGAATTTAATCGGTTTCTGTAATACAAGCGCTAAAACAGAATAACATAATATATTTTGTACTTTATTTAACAATTTTATTTTATTTACAATGTTCTTATAGTTGAACGATTTATATTCCAATAAATTTATATTCCAATCAATTTATATTCCTGTGGTTCTAAAATAAATACACAAGTAACAAAGTAAAGGTATTACTCAATAATAATAATTTTTTTTACTAATTACGTTTGATCAACATTCAATGATACTTATTTTTTATGTGTGTAATTCGATAAACTTATGTATGTTAGAGTATAAGTCATTGAGTTTTTAAAGTCTTCAAGCAGATATACGGGAAATTAATATTTGAGTTTTTATTGAAGAAAATATTGGATAACATGTCAATAAGCCATTGATATTGTATTCAATAAGCAATTGATGATTGTAGGTTTTCAAATCCATATTGATTGTAATTATTAGTCCAAGTGCATTTAATTGTCACGAATTGAGCGACTGATAAATAAAAAACCTAAATAAGGAATATCTTTTTGGAAATTATGTTTCTAACATTTATATTTTGAAAATTAACGTAAATATTGAAAACATAAATATTGAATATATTTGGCGTTAAATTCGTAGAAATTCATTATTCACAATTAAATAAAACTACGTTATGCAATATAATTTCTACTTTGTTTAAATTCTTTATAAAGACTTAGATTTACTCCTTTGACATCTTCAGGTGGGCAATTAGCAAAGATAATTGTCCATCTGAAGAAGTTGTTATACAACGAAGCCTAGGTCGTGTAAAGAATTTAAACAAAGTAGATTTAATACTACATCACGTAGATTTAATTGTGATTTATATTTTGAATAACATGGAATTATATATGTGAATAAAATGAGGTTATGCAATTATATTTTGTAATTTTTACCTTTTTACAATATACAAATAATAGGTGCTTCAATATATATTAAAACTAAAAAAAATTCAACTTGTTCCTCACAAGTTCATAAACTTTTTTCTAGTCTAATGTATAAATGATTACAACTATAAATTTTGTTATTTGTTGTCTGACAATAATGCGCGTGAAATTAAATTGAGATTAGTTTTTAAGAGGCAACAATTTTAAGTTTTACCCTGTTTTGATGGTTTTTATACTAAAATTTACGATTGGTACCCTAGAAACTCACGTTCTTTGCTGTTGATAAATTTTAAAGAGAATTTTCATATAAAACAAAATTATATTTTAAATTAACTTATTAAAATGACTATACCTATTGAAGTGTCAAATAATGAACTTATGCAGAAACAAGAAAAAATATAATCAAATTCAGAATTAGAAATTTTTTTAAGAAATAAAATTATTTCAGAATTAAAAATTCACTCGTTATCATTTAATTAATAATTCGATTAATAATTAAGAATTTCCCTATTTTTTACCGAATTTGAGATAACCACACGACGATCGTAAAGTTCATTAAATAATAATATATCAATGATTGTCATAGTTTCAATATTTCAGTTTTCCTTATCTAATTACACGTTTCTTTCACTTTATATCATCCTTCAAGCTTGCAGCTTTTAAATATAGTATCGGCTTTATCACCATTGTTGCTTACAAAAAATAGTTTTTTTTTAATGCGAATGTAACTGCAAAAATTATTGAAATTAGAAATTATGTGCTTATCCGAATATTTATATAGGGTGCATGAAGATAATGTATTAGTAAGTAAAAAATACTAAATGTATTTTTATAATAATGATAGCTCGTTTCTTATCATATTACTATCGTATTATCTTTTAAGAGTGGATTTGTTCATAGGACACCGTTTTTCCGCTTTTCATTTGTAAAAAGTTTTGAGTTCATTTTGGCTATCAGTCTATCAGTTAGTACCATAATAACTTCCAAAGACATATTTAGCAATAATTTCCAATGTACAAGGCATTATTGCTAACTAGCATATCTCAAAATCATATTCATTTCAGATGGAAGAGGAAATATGCAATTTTATTTTGCAATAAATTGCATTTGTATACGATTCATTACAGGATTAAGAACCTGTACCCGTACGAAAGATCTAGATTTAAAATTTTATGGTCTAATTATTTTGTTTACGCTCTATGAAAAAAAAAAAATTCGATATTTATTGATTAAGGTACAGGTAGTTAACAAGTAATTAGTGTTATTAATTTCAATAATAATAATCATAAAATTAGGGAGTACGTTTCTATATGTAATCTTAAGATCGATAAGGATGAAATAAATAAGGTTGAAATTATATAAAATTGCACTTCTGGAATATAATCTGATTCCTCCTGCTTTTGTTGAACGTATTTGCTAACATGGAATTGCTATGCTAATTTAGACTGAATTTATATTTGTTCTAATGTCCTGTCCTTAATGATGGTGAAGATCATTTTCACTTTGAAATTATATTACTTAATTAACAAGTATGCACATACAAATTTAAGAAAAATATTATTTCTCAATTGACTATTTTGTCATAGTCATGAATCGAATTATTATACCTAATAATTATGAAAATTATGATATTTATTGTGAATATACATATTTACAAAAATGTAAATTTAATAAAATATTAAAAATAAAAAAGTAGTGGTAGTATTTTTTATATTCACGCGGTCAAAGATTTTAAAATTTCATATCGTAGAAAATGAAAAACCTGCGAATAACGCATTCATTAACCAATATTATAATTTTTATTTAACAAGCAATTCTAATTTATAGTTTCAGTTATGCAAAAAACTGAAGAAAGTGACCCGCAATAATTTTAAACTGTTTAAATACGATTGGTTTCCAAATCTAAAAAAAACAAGTTCTTCAAAACATTCTTCTGCAAACAATTTTCGTGTTGAAGACGGAGAGGGAAATTCGCTTCAAATTACGGAAGTTGTTGGCATTCGATTAGATTAACCTTTATGAAATATCGATGAACATTTAGTAAATACTATTAAGTTTCAATTATTTACGATAATTAGAAGATTTGTGGGAATAAGCATGAAGAATTTGAAATAATTGATTATTTTGTTCGTTATTGTATTCTTTATTAATTAACATTATTCGATAAATGACTTTTCTTAAATAGAATAAAGTATAATGCCATTATTTACTAGCACTCATGGAGAGTGCTAGTAAATAATAGGTTTTTATATTTTAAAAATGTTACATTTTTACATGTATAGAAAGATATGTAAAAAGTGTCGTTCGACTACGCATTAAAATAGTTCTGTGTTATAAAATGAAATGGTAAATCTGAAAGAAAATTGTATTCAGTTATTACGTAGGCAGAATAGAAAAATCTTAAAATTTTGTTGCAAATAAAATACCGACCTTTGTTTCATTCAGCCTATATTGTTTATCAGCTTGCGTCTGCTATAAGCCCTGGTTAGGACATATAGAAATTTTAGAGGGGTTCAGATGTCATAGTTTTAATTTATTCAATACATGTTTATTAATTGAATAGCCCTAATCTATCTTTCCCCGCAAGCTATGCCGAGGGTAATATTACGAGTAAATTGATATCTCTGATATTTGACTTGTTATATATATATATACATATATATATATATATATATATATATATATATATATGTATATATGTATATGTATATGTATATATATATATATATATATATATATATATATATATATATAACAAGTGATGTATAAGGGCTTCTTTTGAATATTTTAATTACTTGGATGGGTGTCCTTTAATTATTTTTCCACAAAAGAATTCAATTTCAAAAATAAATTTTGAGATTCCGTGGAAACGTACTCAAAGCGTACACAAAATGTTGCCATGCCTGCGTTACAAGACACTCTGAATAAAGACACCTTACTATACCGTCACTTCAATTTAAATATTGTAAATAGTCTGCTGCATGCAGAAATGTGACTTACGAAATACGGGTAATATTTTATTAAATTGTTTACTATCTGTTAAATAAAATATATTGCAGAATGTTTCTATTATTTATAATTACACATATCTTTACAATTATTTATGATGGTTTGTAATTTTTCCATGAAATATATAAAGCTACTCTTATTAGAATTCATCGAAATATTCATTAAAATCGTTAAATATATTTATTTTATTTTAATTTTATTCATAATTAATATTTGTAAATAAGTGAATAAATCCATATCATCAATGAAAATAAATCTTATAATTCGTAGAACCATTAGACGCGACTTTAAATCCAATAGCGAAACAAAAGCTCTTTTAATCAATACTCTGAAATAGATGTAGCTTATAGAATTTTCAATTTCATTTAGTTTGGTTCAATTCCACGAGCGATATTGCATTCAACAAGGAGGTCATCCAGTAGTGGCTTCTCTTGCAACCGTCACTGCTTTGTGCATCTGCAGTCTCATTCGCTTCGCTATTATTGGATGTCAAGTTGCATTTATAGAAGTGTATTGTATGTAGTATGATGACTGTTGTAGTGTATGTAGTGATGTTACCTTTCAAATATTTTTTAAAAAGTATTTCTTGTTAAAGGTAACAAGATTTTTTACAGGTACATATTTAACAAAACAGATAATGAAGTATTACACGATGAAAATAAAATAAAAACAGTTTTAAAATATTTATGGTGATAATTTTGTAGTCCATTTTCTAGCTGACTGCACAAGGAAGAGAATATATTATGTTAGATTACCATCCGTTTTAAATAGATTTGAACCTTTCTTAACTTAAAATAGTTAAGCATATTTAAATAAGTAAGGTTTTAAAATATACGCCTTAATCCGATAAATGATATTAGTGTACCTGCCGTATAACTTCTTGGCAAAAGGGAGAGTTAATTCAAAAGCCTTATTATTAAAATGTTTCTGTTAAACTTCTACCCATATGACATTTTTTTATGTCAGTTTATTTTCGGAGAAAATTCACTTTTAAAAACATTTCTGCTTTTTTTAAAATGGAACAATTTTTTGATGATTTATAGATATGAAGTATAGTTAGTTTTTTAATATACTGAAGACTTATATATGCAAAACTTGATTCTAGGTTCTCACTGGTTGACCTAACTAATATGTTGGCAAGAAAATATTTAAAAAAGTAGATACTTTTAAAACTAGATTGGAGCAATATAGGTTAACGTTATATTAATTCCGTGGATTGTTAGAAGTAACGATGATAAAATTACATCGGCTACATTTTAGTATAACAGTCGCTTGTTTTATATTTCATAAGTTACAGATAAAAGTCATACCCATAAGAAATTTATTTTTTATTAATTTTCTATTCTTTATGCATTCTATTTAATCGATAAATTAAACTTATATTTTGTGATAAAACTTCTATTTTGTTGATTGATTAATTAAACAAATACCATACTATATACTAGATACATTTCAATCAAATAATCATAAACAAAATATTAGGAATGGCTGTCTCATATTTCATGTGGAACTAAAAGAATTAACAAATGGTTATAATTTATTGAACAATAAATGGAATATTGATATGGACAGGTAAGAGGCATTGGATAGTACAGTATAGGAGAAGTAGGGGTAAAATAGAGAGGAAAAAAGTTCTTAAATTACTTTAAAATAGTAAATTTTATGCGTCATGCGTTTTATGCATCATAATTCCACAATAGATAAAATGGTTTATATAGATTAAGACAAAAATAGGTTTATACAGACCGGTAGGTCGGGTAGGTAGGTAGGTACACTTATGCCATTTTTTCTACTAAAAATATAAATAATTAATGAGTTTTTATCCAAAATTAGGAAACTGAAGTAACAGATAAAGTAATCAAAATTTAAGGAAATAAAAGGTTGGTAACAGAAAACATTACAAGAGAGGCTATTTAAATGAAAATATTATGACCTAAAACAAGATTAAAAATATGTTTAAAAAAATAAGTTCTCGTAAAACAAGTTCTGGATGTAAAAAAGACGATATTTTTTCCTATGATAAATTTAATGCTTTTTTTATCATTCTGCAGTAAGCTGAGTATCGTTCTGCAGAAAGTTGAACTTAATTAACCAAGTTTTCGTTAAAGAAATAACGCGCATAGAAGATTATAAAAATAAAGTATGAAACTGAGAAAGAAAAAATTAAGAATCATCAGTCATCGCGGTTCGTATATTGTTACTATTTGTGCATGATCGATCGGCATTGTAAAGGAAAAGAAATGGGAAATATGACTTAAAGTGTTCTTTTTTCGTGCACAATATGTCAAGAATTAACAAAATTGCCTAATCACGTTAAGTAAATTACGAACGAAGTTATTGGTGCAATGATGAAGCGGAGAGATGCAATTTTCAAATGTAAATACTATCACGAAAAACCTTGTTTTAGTGGGTTTGAATACAGACTATATAACTACACTGTGGGTTTCAACGCTAGTTAGCAGTAAACGATGCAAAATTTAAGTGCCTTCAGCGTAATCTAGTTATTTCACAGCATCAGCGGAACCCACTAATTTTAAGAAACTGATTCCAGTACAAGACCTTTGTTAATCAGTATGTGTCTTGCAAAAGTTCTTCATTCTAAGCGAAAACATTTCTTATATTCTCTACTCGGCTATGTAATCAGAAAGACACTCCTATCTAATATATTTTTACACATTTGTCGCTTTAGTTGTCATGAAGTTCTTTTTGTTTTAATTAAATCTCGTTACTACTAATAGAGTTTCGATTACATATTTGTTTTATATTTGAAGTTTTGAAAAAGAAAAATGTATGGTTTTTAAGCTTTCATTTTGTTGTGGCTTGCGGTTTAAAAGAAAAATATTTCTAAATTAATCAGGATTCAGTATTTGAAAGTAAAGTTAACTTATCCTCAATACTTTTTAAAATCGAAATAAGTTGCCATTTTTTATTTAAAATTTTACAATATTCGAAGCTCGAATCGAAATATTTAGATTGCAAGAAAATATAGTGAATAAATAAGTAAATGTGCATCGTGTATATTCTGCGATTTGGTAAATTTTTATATAAAAATAGAAAATCGGTTTTTCTTGGGTTATTTAATTTCCAAGCCAATAAAATTATTTAAAAAAAAAACGCAAATTTTTTTTAATTGAAAATTTAAGTATGCACTTGTTTTAAAAGCTAATTTTGAAATTAATTTCCGACTAAATTTCAGGCTCGTATTAAGGTCCTTTACCCTCATTATAATCGTAAATCTGATTACTGTATTACAAATGATTAGGTATGGGTATTTTTATAAATGTTTTTGTATTTGATGGTATTGGTATCATGTATCTACCGAGTTAATGTTGATTAAGGGGTATGGCGGCATTAAACTATAAAAAAAATATTAGTTCCTACTTTCTTATTTTAAATTTATTTTTATAGTGCAAATATTTAATAAATTACAAGCGGCTACTCCGGGGTTAAATACAGATCGCATTGAAATAATTATAATCTAAGGATTTCCTGGATATGACAAATACGAAGAGCCTTGGTTTTCCTATATAACAGGTGAAGTTCATTCGTCTAGTAAGAAACTGACACAGTTATTAAAGAATTTATTATGCTTTGACAATTCATGAATACTGGTATGCTTGCAAAGCAAAGGGCACATTTTATAATCAATGCCCTTTCCCCAACTACTTTATATTTTCAAAGATGTAATCTGAAATGATATTTGAAAAGATGTTTAGGTGGTAGTCAAATAAAGAATAACAAATGTTTCAACATTATCATGACATACAAATTTCAATCATATTATATGACGATGTGCACACATGACGAAAGATAATTTTGCCCAATTAAAAATAATGAAAATGAGTGGAGAAAATTCAATTGGATTATCAAAAACAACCACCAACTGTTATTCTTTGGTAAATGTAATAGTGTAGAGGAGACTGAAGACGGCAGAAAAGATCAAGAGACTATAACAGTCCTTGTGTTGAAATAATGAAAGTCTCCCATTCATTGCAGGTGTTATATTGTTCATAAGTTAGGTATACTTAAAATTTTAAAAGCATGTTTCTCGAAACAAATTTATTACGGAGTATCAAAGTCGGGTAAAAACTAATTGATGTATCGATTTCCTAAAATGTTAATGGTGACAATAACGCACGGTAATAATCAAAATTTGTTTCAATATTTTAACTCTATAGTGTCACTATTCACAGATAATTAGTAATTATGTAACATAGACAAGCGGTAAAGCTCGAATGCGCTTTTGTAACTTAATTAACTTCAATAGCACATCACTTATGATAATATGAAAATGTTTAAATGAAAATGATTGTGTTTTCTTTTTACTTCAGATAATTTCCCCGAGAATACTAAATTATACTGCGCATAAAAACGGGCCGGGTCGTAAAATGTGTGACGCTCTTTCAAATTTATGTTAAGTGAAAATATGCAGTTTTTTTCTCCATTTTTTCATGAAAAAGTATAAGAATATTTAAATTGATTTCTTATTAACTTTTAGAAAAAAATCATTCGAGATTTAATTTTTCATGGCGTTAAAATTGATATGTGCCTATATCGTATCAAACGTATTTAAATACGGGTTGATCAGTTGATTTCACGGTTTTGTTCATATCATTTCATCAATTTCACTTTTGCCGGACTAATATATACGCATCACTGGGTAACAACACGGCTCTCGCTTACCGGTTTACTCAACTTCAAAATATCTGGGGCTCGAATTGTATCTCTTTTTACTGACTATTATAAGATTCGTTCTCATTTCAAAGCGTATGTAGCTTTTTTTTATTTAGACTAACAATTTTTACACCAATTGTAAAATTTTCATTATTCGTCAAATTTGGCAAACATTTTTTCAAGAAACCATATTGTAGTGCATTATTCTGCGGAACTATTTGAGCAACGTGAAACTAGATATTCAGAAAATATGCTTTGGATACTCAAAGGCGTGTTTGATATTTTTAAACATTGTGGAAGAAACTTAAAAATTGTGGAGGAGTTTTGGAAAAGGTCGATTTGTGTATACGGCGGGGGTAGGAATTTGTTGGAATCAACAAATATTGCGCAAGTGTCAAACAGCGAAGTCTCATTCTTTTATAAAGCGTAAATATGACCGTTAAACCTTATAGTGGCAGTTTTTTGACGATGATACTAAGAAACTCTTGAAAAGTGAAAAGTATTTAATTGTATGTAAAAAAATCCAAAAAATGTTAAGTTTTAAGATAATAATTAGAACAAATATAATGGGAAATTCTCACGAAGGGATTTTTAACAAAAAAAACTATAATTTATAAACCTTAAAACAAGGTTATTTACTGCCGTTATTTCAAAATGATGTTATGACATTTGATAAATATTTTTTTTTTAATAACCATACAAATTTTTCTAAATAAAAATATTTCTTGTAATTCCAATTTTTACAGAAATTGCAAATCATTTGTTAAATAATAGTCGTAGTTAAAATAAAGAAAATAAAATGAAAGCTATATTTAGGCTCTAAATATATATTTTACGTATTTTATTGCAAAACAATATTCTGTTTATTTGGAAAATATTATTAAGAATAGTTTGTGGAATACGATTTTTTTTGCTTTTGAAATTTTTATGACTTGTTTGACCTATATATATTTATACTAAGAAATGCTAATGATCCTTCATTTTGTTCGCTTGTGAATAATTAAAATACAAATGGCAGAATGTGATATATGAATTGTATATAATAAAGGCTAAATTAATTTCTATCTATAATACGTCTTATTGCCTTCTCTTCAAAATAGTACTTCAAAATGTCTTTAATTTTTAAACGTCGTATTTCCTTTTTTCAAATTATTCTTTCTTTTATTTATAAAACACTCTCTTCAGTTTCAATAGCATTTAATATCTATGTTAATACAAATTACCGTTTTTTGTATTTTTTTACGGTGTAACGATTATCCTTTTCGAAAACAGATCTTCACTTGTAACTGTTTCATGTATTTGAAGAGTGAATGCAATTATATTTTGACAATGTAATCACTGGTACAGGATAGAGAAATATTTTCAGCCAGTACAAAGACGGAATATTCGCAAATGATGGTATAATACCCATATTAAATTATGAGTCTGGACGTATATTACTGTAAGTGAAAAATTATTAGGAGCGCTGGGCATCATTTCACATTACGTATATTAAGGCCTTTTATTTTGTTCGCCACTTATTTACTTGTGTAGCTTTAGTATAATTTTGCCAATGGAAATGTTGATGTTAGTTTAAAAGTAGATTGTAAATGAAAATCGTATAATCCCTAAATAGAAATTAACGGGAAGACATTTTCATTTAAATTATATTTGTCATGCTGAGATATAGATTGTTACGATTTTCAAATATGAACAATTAAGAACTACTTTACTTACTCACTAGGAGTAAGTATTTTGTATGCTAAAAGAAATGAAACGCCTAACAGTAAACGCTGATGGGGCAGATATACTTAATTTTCATAATTAACTTCAAGGCTGTAAATAAAATTGACCTTAAATTGACATTTTAAATTTAAATTTTGAAATTTATGTAAGGAATGATCGGTAAATACAATTACCGGTATAATATTATGGTTTTTAAAATTTATTAAGAAATAATTGAAATTTTGTGTCATTCACAATTTTAATTTGATATGTATGGTTACTTTTCTTTTCCATTTCCTATCGACTTTTTCCTTGGGATACTTAGCAGCTTAGAAAAGAAATTGGCCTTGTTAAATTTATCTTCCAAATGTTAACGGTAAAAATCCTACATTCCTTATTATTGCATATATTTTCATTCTTAGTACTTGATAATTTTTTGTGCTCATGCAATGATCAGCTTTTTGCTATACTACCTTCTAGAATAGAATTATACAACAACTCTATAAATTCCCGCAATATTCAACTGCTCGACCATCTGACCATATTTTCACAAGGGCATGATTTGTCTACGGTGATTGAAAATAAATTTGCGGTAACATGTTCTAATTATTTTATCAAATTCTTATTTAATTAACTCATCAAATCTAATCTATAAATTTAATTTTTTTTAAGCCATTGACACTTTGTCATTAAGAATGGTTTACTTGTAAAGTAACAGTAAATGTGCGTAAAAAATAAATAAATATTTTTCTACATGAAGCTGTTTTTTCTTCTTAGTCTGTTTAACAGATTTTTCAGTTTGGTAATTGAGAGAAGGTATTTCATTCATGCACAAATACTCCCATAATTGATATTACTCGGTCGTCTTATCACTCTCTAGGAAAAATGTTTGTATTCATTACATTAAAGAAATTAATACTTTATGACCTCCAGCAGGCTCCATCGTTTTTAATTTTGTCTTTCTTAATGCCGCTCAAATTCAGAACTAAATAACGGAGTAATTTAATTATTTCTCGAGTTCTCTCTCAAGTACAATAGAGGTAATGTGATATGACCGAACAATAGAGAAGTTAAAACGGTTTCTTTTATGCAACATGAAAGAGAATTACGCCTGCATGGAGCCGGTTACTTTTAAAATTTTTATTATATTGTTTATTTTTTAGTTATTTTCGAGTAACTTAATATTTTATTCACGGTATTCATATTGCCTTATGTATGTAAAGATCAATTTGCTAATATGTAAAAGTTGTCATGTCCGAGAATATAAATTATAAAAATACGGTATTTTGAAACATTAGACAACAATTTAATAAAAAATTTGGATAATAATTAATTTCATCTTTGGGTAAAATAAAATATTTTGTTTAAATTTGCAAATAAAAATGGCAAAAAACCAAATTTCTTACCTACTTCTACTTTTTAATAGCTTTATATATAGTCCTTTGTTGGAAATATTATATTGCACTTTTTATTTAAGAATAATTTATGAATTACTTATAAGTAAAAATATGTGTTTTAATATAAATATTCCTTTTAAAAATATTCAGTTGTGTTGGTATTTAAAACATTTCTGCCAGGAAATTTCTAAAATACTTTTAGTATTAGATGTTATTTTAATTTTTAATTTTCTGATATGTACGCAAATAACAAATTAAGTACTCTGAGCCTGCAAAGCGGGCGTCTGTGGACCGCGTTTAACGCTATTTATATGCGGCTTAATTTAGTCCGCCGGTTGAGAAAGTAATATACGAGTACATTCTAATGAAATACTATTGTAATTTTGAACGTTCCTCTTTTATGTCAGTCAGAATATTATCTTCTTTTCGTTTCACATCGCTATTGAATCATCTTCGATATGTATTGTTCTTGATAAAAGAAGATGCCTATAATAAAAAATATTTCCATATTAACTTATTTGTCAATTATACCGGAAATATTAGTTTAATTATTCAACTATACAAAAAAGTAACAAAATGTTAAGATGTTCTGAAAGCGACACGTTTTTTCAAACTAAAAAATATTCTTAATTTTTACGGTTCTGTACTTCAAAAGATATACATAATTTTTAAAATAGTGTGTAATTGTTAACTAAAGGCAGTATATCTGGTCGTTTTTAAAAAAAAATATTCATAATTTTTACGGTTCCGTACCTCAATGACATACACAATTTTTATTTCGTATGTAAAGTAACACTGAACGTTTTTATAAAATAAAAAATGGAACAAACTATAAAATTTATAATTCGTAGTTTTCAAAATAAGCTCTGTGGCACTTTATTCATCGTTTTATTTGATGAAACTACTGACAGAAGCAATCAGGCACTATTCCTTGAACATTTCTTGCACGATCTATTCGAAGCAAATTATCGCTTCTTCAGTGTCTAGGAATCTTATTACTCGCAGTTCAACTTTTATCCTTGGGAATAAATAGAAATCGTCTGGTATGATATCGGGCTGTATGGTATATGCCCCATAATTTCTATACTCGATGTAGTCAAATGTTCGTTCGTTCGTTTGGCTAAATATGCAGTGGTGTTATATTGATGAAGGAGGATTCTTATGCAAAGGCGTTGCTCTCTAACTTTTTCCAAAACAATCGGAAAAAGGGTACTCGTGATGCACACAATCGCCAATTCTTAAAAGCAAACGATAAATGAAAGAAAAGAACCCTAAAATGATTACCAGAAAATTGTGTCTACAGTTGCAAATATATTTATACAAACTGACATTTAATTTTATAATTTTTTACGATCTACATAAATGTATATTTAAGTAGTATTGTTGTTTTTAATCGTTTGGAAAGTACTTGCCATTTATTCGTAATTAATAGTCACTGTACTTTAATTAAAGACGATGACTTAAGGTAACATGAACTAATTCAGTTTTAGATAATTGGGGATAATTCCGTCATCGGTGTGTAAAAATTGAGGTAAGAGAAAAAGTAGCCTAAATATGCATTGACAAACATACTGTAATTATTTAAGAAAAAGCCGAGAGTTTTACGGAAAACCTGAATTGAAAAAAAAATTTGAGCTCAAAGAAGGATGTTTTAAAAATTGTATGCAGATGGCAGTTTTAAAACTTATATGTTGCGTGAAATACGATTAATTACCCTGAAAATAGCTATTTTGCGTATGTTGAGGCAGTAAGCAATTTTAAATCTGATCATTTGTCCCGTGTGATTTGATAACAGAACCTCGTCTCATTAAATTAACGACCCGCGTCGTGTGATTGAGTGTATATTGATTGGGCAATAACCACAGAAAATTCAATCTACCGTAACAAAATTAGCTGAAGACCCATAAATATGAATCGATGTAGTTTAAAAAAAGTTAGTAATAAAAGTTTTATTTAAAACTTTTCTTGATGGGATTCTAGAAAACCAAAGACAGAAACCTGAAAGATTGCTCTTAAGAAATAAGTTGCTTACGAAATACTTTTGGGACCTGTAGTTAAATAAAACAAAAGTTGGATTATTAAAAACAAAATAATTATGTATGATAAGAATTGGTACTCACAAATACAGCGGAAAACATAAAATGGAAAATAAAGGATTCTAAAAATAACGTACAATAGTTTTTAGGTTGTAAATATAGTAGATTATGTGCACGAAAAATAGCATATATTACAAGAAAAGATCAGAAAACTGAACCTATTAGTTGTACATTATCCGAATTTTTCGTAAGAGTTTTTGAAGTAAGGTAATATTGTCATCACTTAATATTTGCTAGATTAAAGCCTTTTTGGGTAGTCAATACTCCAGTAGATCTGAAACTGAAAGACCTAGTATTTTCGACTCAGAGAAGGTTATTATTAATGAATTAGGTTTGTTGAAAAATCAATTTGATTACAAGACCATTGTGAGTAATCTCTCGCTAATAATTTTTTCAAATTAGCGAGAGATTACTTCGATAGATCAGGCTGATATGTCGGACTTGAAAATTGATTTGACTGTTTTCTTGTAGATATCGTAATTGTTTGCCCATCAAAGGAATGAGGATATAATGGTTAAAAGCGAGAAAAAATAAAAAAAAATAAGTGTAAAAAATATGCATAATTTAAAAAAAATTGAGTTAGAAAAATATTTGAATATATCTTAGAAAAATTTAAAAAAATTTTGTTTCTTCCATATTTCTAACATTCAAAAATACTTAAAACTGTATACATATTGATGAGAATCATAGACATAAAGAAATATTTTACTTAAAGCCTCGATGCAATCGTACAGATTTTGTATTGTTGAAAAACAACGAGAGCGGGAATTTCATTAAAGTTTTTACAGAGTTTTTTCATTAAGTCATGGTGTTTTAGTATGAAAATAATGACATATTAGAGAGATGATAGGAAATGGACGACGAAAATGATAGATATGATATACTAGAGAGACATGATAATTTTTAATCTGGCTATTTGTCCTGATTTATTTCATTAGATGTGTTAAATTGAACTGAATGATAACAATCGTTATACAAAAAAAAGGTTTTTTTGGTATTAAAGAAATGGGTTATCATCCAAAAACCGGACATATTTTTAAATATTCGCGAATAGTGTTCTAAACCTAACATCATAAGTCCATGGATGAACGCGTGTTCTGAATTTGTGTTTAACAACTTTTTCATAAATTTAAATAATGTCTTATAATCCTTAAGCGTTTAATCATATTTTTTACAGTTATGGATCTTTTGTCACAAAATTGTCATGCATGTTTGCGCCATTCTGCATTGATATTGAAAAGTACACAATTATTCTTTTAGTATTTTATAAAATTTTCGTGGAATTTTCTTTGCGTAAAACACAAAGCATAATTTTAGTTAAATATTAGAATACAGTAGCATATACTTTTGCTGCGTCAGCACACACTTTTCTCTAGAATATTAAAATAAAAACAAGGCGAAAAGTGTCAAAATATTAACAAATCAGTATTAACAGAATTAATATAAATAAATAAATACATTTTAAATATTTAAATATTTTACGGTTTCTAAAGTTCTGTATTAAAGCAGGAAATCCTTAAAATTTCATCACGTACAGTCCATCACGTACATCCATCGGTTTTAGATCGATATAAATTAAAATGACATGGTTTATATAATTATCATCCCAATTAACATGTCAAATATTGACAAATATTTTTTTCAACGTCTCTTCTCATCGAGTAGGACATTATTTGATAATAGAAGTTTAATTTAACGTTTTTAAATTCCCTTTTCAAAATAATGCTTTAACAGTTATTAAAACAGAGTTAAGTCCTATTTTTATATTTCTAATGGGATATCTTCACTCCACCCTAAATGTTTAGCCACGGACAAGGATAAATTTTATAAAATTGTACGTATTAAGTGTTAAGAATTTTAATTTTTTTGGATATCTTACATTAACAATTTCAAGATAGATTGGCAACTACGCAAGCCTATTTTTATGCATGTTCCCATATGCACTTGGACGGGATTTTAATAATATTTTCTATATTTCAAAGAATGCAGAAATTGAGTAAAGTTGAGTTGGACTCAGAGTTACAATATTTTAAATAGTTTAATAAGATAAATAAATCAAACACTGTAGTAATAAAACTGGCAAAAAAGATATTGTCGTTCTTGTCTCAGTGAAATGACTTGAGGTGGTCAGCTAAGTAGTGAAGTGGTTAGAATGTTTCACATTTTAATTTTTTGGAAATGATTTGAACCGTGTTCGTAACAAGTATAAACCTCAAGCTTTTTCAACATTTTTCGCATGTATTGTAATAGCAAACTGGCGGTGCGTGAGTGAATTTTCAAACATTCTACTGTGGGAGAACCAATCAAGAACTGTCGAAATGTTCTATAAGGATAATATTAAAATAATAAGATCTTTTTAAACCATTGTCACGTATAGAGACAAAACAAAAAAATGGATAAAATTCACAAACATTAATTGATACTTCATTGTAATATTATAAGCTACTTACAGTAATTTTAATTAAATTTTCGCTAACCTTCATAATAAATGTTATTATAAAATAAACACCAAGTTATTATTTTTACTTACAGCAAGCGTTCAGCATTTAAAAGTTATACATAATGTGAAAAGCTGTATGAAATTACATGTTGTTTCGTTAATTCTTTTTTGTAGTCAGATAAGGGGACATCCATTTTTCAACAAATATTTTTGACGATTATCAAAGTAAACATGAGCTACATCATGTGTTTATGTTGTTTAATGTTCAATATAAAAATAAACGGTGTTCAATAAGTTTGCGGTAAATATTAATCAAGACTGGTCCAGGGATATTTGAATTTTGTTGTCCCTGATATTTCGAAAACCATCTAAACGTAATATTATTCGTATTCATGATTTTTGAAGGCATGGAATGAGAACATTGTTATTTGTGATTTTCGGACTCTTTTTAGAGGTCTCATATAAAAAAAATCATCATACCATATTATGAAGATATCACAAGCTTACTAAGGATTAAAATTGTCGCGAGTAATATTGAAAATAGCATAACGTTTTTAAAATTATTGATATAATTAGTGGTAGTAACACCCTTAATATGAAATATTCGATTATTTAAATCGACTTTAGTTTATTTTAATTTTTCTTCAGGCAAAGAGATTAAAATTTACCAATTTATGTCCCATTTCATTTCAAATTTACGTTCCATATTTATGTACATATGTTGTAAATCATCAATAATTTTATATTTAGTAAACTTTTATCGTGAGTGAAGTAACATTCCAAATAATTTTAAAACTGATTCCCAACATCTGTCTTCTTTCTACAAAAAAATAAAAAAATAAAAATTTCTTTCAGAAAATATTTCAGTAAAATATAAACATTTTACAAAGAGCTTCAATGTTATAGTGATGGTATATTTATCATTTTATTCCAATTTAATTACGTCCATTGTTTTAATATGCATTATGCATTCTTGAGATAAAATATAACCCCTGTTTGGTTAAACTCTAACTTGCTTAACTTCTCCGTGGTTACGTGGGGACGAAATAAATAAAGAGCGTGGGACGGCCCTAGTATGCAAGGCGCCTAGCCATTTATCTTTCGGTTAAATTAAGCCAGCATTCGGTCGAAGTAATTTATACTTTAGCAAAATGCCATTCTTGCTTCTTGGCATGTCTCATTTTTACTCGCCCGATATGCTGTGAATTTTTCCTCTTATCATTCTTATATTAGTTGACTATAGCGGTAATTGAACTACATATATGCGTACACATATTTGATAAAGAAAAACAAATAAGTTATGGACGGCCAATGAATGACGATATAAGTTAATTCAAGTTATAATTGTGTATTAAAAAAAACGAGACTAGAGTTATTTAAAAAATAGGTTGTTAATTCTATATGATAAAATTTCATGTAATAAATGATCCAAACATATATAAGTTTACCATTTGACGTATTTTTTAAAATTCTTTAGTAAGATTAGTGTTACTAAATAATTTAAACAAATACTTGAAATTGGTATACTTATCATGATAGACTTATGAGCTTGAGGGGTATCGTAGTAAAATAATAATAAAATGAGTTATGAAAAAAGGAAAAGGACGTAATCCGTCGTTCGATATTAGTATATTTGCTTAAATTTCAAAAGACGTTAATAGGAAATAGAAAATTATGTTACATAAGCTTAAAATTGCATATGTTTTGCTAAGCTTTGGTAATTTCTAACACAAAATTTGGAACACATTTGGATATTCAGAAACTGTTTGACGCTTAGTTCATTTAATTTATTTACTTTTTATTTATTTATAACGTTAATATACACATATACATGTATTAGGTGCACTTATTGATACATAAGTACTTTCTTTCAATAAATAAAAATGTTTAATTGTGAATTCTTGGTAATATTAGAAAAAGTAACGGATATTCATAAACCTACTCTGTTACAATATTTACAGATCGATATTTTAATAAAAAGTAAACAGAATACAAGTAGATAAAATAAGCAATACTCAATGCAAATAAAATATTTTATATATATGTAATAATTCAGTATAATTACTTTTCTTGACGATATAAATCCGGGCTTATACGTCGGTTATCGGAAGCACTGCAATCTAGATATGAAATTTGAAGGACCGCGACAACTAACATTTTATCTAGTGTGGTGTTGTATTTGTGCCAATATACTTTCGTGGTATCTGCACTAGGGATCCGGATAAGCTCTATTTTTTGTTAATAACAAAAAATAGGATAACATTTGGAAAGGGGCACAATAAGATGAAACCGAAAGATTGATGAGTTCGAGATTCGAGACTCATGAATACATGTTACCAAAAGAAAAGTTAGTCTGTATAAATGTGATGCTTTATGTATGAATGTATTTGATGAATAAAGTTGAGTTTCCAGAACATTAGATTCGAGTTTTTTAAAATATGTGGGCAGGTGGTGCGTGTATGAATTATAAGATAATTTAAAAATTTTATACAAGAGTCCGCTAGGTTGTGAAATAAGGACATTAAACTTGTAAACAACGAAAAGATTGAATTGGTTCTGAAACTTTACATCGTATAAGAAATTACAAATGTAACATTTTTAGGGATTGTGTAGAATTCTTATGAGGAAACTTTCCAATAAGGCGGACGATGATTTCGAGGATCCTTTGTTCTGTGTAACTTGTTTTCCATTGACATTGAAGCACATTTAACGTGAATATATCTTGAAATTCTGTGTCGGAAACATAACGCATTTAAAAATTTCGACATCACATAATTCGTAGTAACTGGTTCCGGAAAAATTTATATGACGTTATTATTTTAAATGAGGATTTTATTTCCTCCTTTAAAATTTCCTTATGAATATTTTAGAAGGATTACTGATCATACCACGGAATTCGCTAGTCAAAACCTCTTACGATTTAGTTACATTGCGCCATTGAAATGAGTCACATTTTCCAGTTCAAACTTTCAATTGATCTGACAATTGATGAGGGACCTAATCGCCATATTTCTTTTACATGCTATCTAGGATGTTGATTTTCCTTAGTATAGCGATTCAACTTCTTAAATACGGTCTAGTGGAAACGCTGTTATTTAGTAGAGACTCCAAGTAAAATAGGACGAATATCCGAGGATGTCAAGAAGTAATATTTTTTTAGGAGTGGTATTACATTTTGTGTCATTAAACTTTCTTTATGTAGAATACATAAGGATGCAAAAATGGTGGTCTGCTTTGTTACTTATCATGTAAAGTGGTGCAAGGAGATGAAATGTGGAGTTTGATAAATAGAGTGCACGAGGTTTAGATATGCATTTATGTTGGGGACGTAGAAATGTCGATATGTAAGTAGTTGCTATATGGGGATGTTTCTCTTTGGTTTTGTAGATATCTTCGAATAAACTATTAATATTATCATTTTCATTTTTTTTTTTAAATATAAAAATATAACTAGAGAAAAATTGTAAATTTAGCGAAACAAGTTTTTTTCCCATTTAAGTCATCAAGTATACCATACAGTTTTATGTTATTTTTGAAATTCATCGGTTTTTATACCTTTTTAAAGATTAATTCTTCAGTGTTGCAAGTGGAGTAAATACTGTGCGGTAGCCGCCAACTCTGACTGGTATTTATAATTTTAACTTAGTTAAGCTCTTTACAACGGATGTTCTCAGGTGTTTAATATTAAAAGAATTTTTATGGGTGTTAAACAAGGAAGAAAGAAAATGATCCCAATTCACAATACTTCAATTTATTGATACTATACAATTAAGCATAAGAAGACATAAATACGATATTTTTACATTAAATTTACTGAGAATGCTCTTATATTCTATGGTGAGGAATCTATTTTACGTACATGTTATCTTGGTTATGTTGTTTTGCGATAGAAGTATGATTGTTTTTGCCAATTCTAGTAACATATTAAATGAACGAATAATATTTAGGTTGAAGTTACTATGTACACTTTAATATGAAAGAAACAGAAAGGCAGAGCTGTCCGACTCGAATGCCTAGGCTAGGTTGTTAAATTGGGCTGCTGTATTGTGTTGCCAAGTTCGATTGCCAGGCTATGCTCTCAGGCTTGTCTGTCAGGCTATACTTCCAGGCTGGGCTACCAAGTCGACGTGCTTATTTTATTTGCAAGGCTGGGCGGCTATGCTGAGCTGCTAAGCTTATCTGCTGGGCTGGGCTGTTATGCTCTGCTGGCAGGCTGGGTTAGTAGACTGAGAAAAGCAGAACGGATGATACAACTGATTCCAAATGTCAAAGATGGATCGGAAGGAAATACGATCGTTGAACTAATATCTTACTCAAGCGTTGACTGGTTACGGGGTATTTAACATGGACTTACATGCTGTTGGCAAGACAGCAAACGATCAAGCACAGGTTGTGTCCAGTATAAAACACGACAATATACAGCCTTTGAATGCCAATGATTTGATGGTAAAAGGATAATAGGGTGAACAAAATTGACAGACTAAAGCCGTGTTATTTGATAACTAAAATATGTGGTCCGAAGACAAATGGTATATCTAGCTTAATACGATAAGAATCGTAATGAGCAAAGAAGAGGCAAATGAATGTAGAGGATATCTTAAATATAAACCAAGTTCAAGTAAATCTTATCACGACTCCGGGAGGGAAAGCTGAAAATATAAAAGGTTTTAGTCTGTAGACTACTTAATCATTTCCCAGGGAAGTCGGATATGTCATTGCATACAAGCGCAAATGTATTCTTTAGAATTAATTATAATATTGTTTTATGTCATTGTTTTTATTGATATTTGACTCTAGGTAAAGTGCATTTTGCTGAGCACACCGCTAAAATTTCCACATTTTTATAAATCTTTAACAAAGCTTACATTTTGGTATTATTTTTGTGCATCACACCAAAAACTTACAATGCGACTACGTACCATCTCATAACATTCGTGATTATTGATTTTACTCGCCATGATCAACATCGCTTGGGATTACGCATGCAAAACATGTCCTTCATTTACTAACATTTTTTAATAGTTTAGTAACATTTTTTTATTTTATTTGTTGTTTCTTAATTGCTTCTCAAAACTGGTCACTCGTTCAAAGGTAACCCGTATGTATCAAATGTGCTTTCGTCGTATTTCGTTGCAATGATTATTTTTTTTGTATTTTAGTAATAATATAATTACTTTGATTTCATCAATTTATTAATAATGTTGAGTTCAGTCAAGCAATTTTCACTTAAGTATTAATGAAATATCATATCAGTCCGCAGTAAAATCAAATAAAGCTTATGTTGCCATTCTGTTGCTATTAGGTTGTGAGTTGAACTTATAAATATTATAAGTTCAACAATCTGGATTTCGAAAAATATTTTTTTAGTGCTTGATGATATATATATATATATATATATATATATATATATATATATATATATATATATATATATATAAATATATATATATATATATATATATATATAAATATATATTTATATATATATATATCATCAAGCATATTTCTGTAAAGAATGTCATTTTTTTCCAACGTCGACAGTGATTTTTTCAGAAACGGTTGAGAATTTTCATATATTTCATTAACATTGTCTTCTCTGTTTGATGCAGAAAATCACCTGTATAATATAAAGATTGGAATTTCGAATATGGTAATGAGCTCCTTGCTCATGTGGTGATGCGTCTAAAATTTATTATAAATCGATAGTACTGATATTAAATACAGGGGTAGAACTGGTATTAGATACAGTGAAGGTGAATATCGTTACAGGCTTTTAGTTTTGTGGTAATGAGACTTAGATTTTCAATAAAATATACAGCACTAATATTAAACATAGAGATGGTGGATATTGTAATGGTTTTGTTGCTCATTACAATATTCACTATTTTAAGTCGGCAATAAAATTTCGTAAATGAATAATTTTTATACATTTGTTCCCGAGCGAGAAGATCCTTTCTGGATTAATCCCATTTGTGTGTCTTATAATCTAAACTTATTTAGATTCTGACTTGGGCATGAATAAAAAATAGTTCTCTGTGCTTTATATTTTTACTACTCTTAATTTTTATTTTTAATAATAATATTTTTATTTTTAATATAATTACTAATACTTTCTACTGGATTGGTAGGAAAGCATTTAGCGTAATAATTGCAAATTTAAAAAAAATCATTTAAACGTTATCGTGAAGGAGATACCCTTTCGAATATTCCTTACTACTAATTTGTATTTTTTTATGAAGTCAGTCAAGTTGATTGCAGTATGTTGTTGAGTCTACCGTGGTATTTTCTGGTAATAGCTCCTTATACAAAATTAATTTTACATTCTGCCAAACAGATAATAAAACTTTAATTTGATGAAGTTCAGTTTTTGGGGTCGGTATCGGATTTTTTGTGTGAGTATAGCCATTGGCGCTTTCGAATATGGTTTATTTACGTAATCTACTTTTAGGCTCCATTTAACAATTGGTCAAGTCAATGTTGTGGGGTGGGGGGTGGGGTTATATCAGGGACAGGAGATTCTTGCTTATATTGGTACGTTGCTCCAACTGAGCGGTGGTCAGTGTGTTGTATCCGCATCCCTAGATTACTCAATTTATTTAGTTGATGTAAGTGTTCCAATACCTGCATGTAACTGCTGCCAGACAACGTGAGGTAAGGTGGAATCTCTTTGAATTAATTCTTCTAAAAGTCGACTTTTTTAACTTCCACTGATCGTTCGCGACGGGGAAAATCTTTTAAATCAAAATTCCCACGTATTAACCTCTGAAACTAACGTCTTGCTGTTGCATCAAAAATTGCACCTTCACCTTCTGCATTACGTATATTTCAGCCATAGCTGCTGATTGATCTAAACGAAACTCGCATAAGACAATGACGTACATGCTCTCTTGTCCCTTCCATATTTTAGTAAATACTGAAGCGGTTCGCAGTATTTGACATGTATTTGTATAGTTTATCCTCACTAC
This sequence comes from Druceiella hillmani, assembly GCA_039881145.1. Taxonomy (NCBI): domain Eukaryota; kingdom Metazoa; phylum Arthropoda; class Insecta; order Lepidoptera; family Hepialidae; genus Druceiella; species Druceiella hillmani. Next base: position 59,115,722 of record JAYKKI010000001.1, read on the forward strand.
TTCACATTTTTGCACTCTAGATAGTTCTATCATTTTCTAGAAAAAAATAGAAACTGTAAAATAACGCTCATTACTTTGCTACCCACCCAATAATTTGATAATTTTCAGTTTTATTTGTGTTTAAGTAAAAAAAAATTATATTCCGTAACAAAATTTGCATTACAAGTTTTTTGGTTTAAAAATACTGACGATGTAAAGATAAATTTATTATATTGGAAGAAGATTCTTGAAAATATAACGTAGGAACAAATAAACAGTTTTATCGAAATTACCATTACGTAATTAGCTTCAATAGTGACGTATTACCCTTATTTATTGTACCATTCATTTGTTTTTTCTTCGATGTGTAAGAATATTAATGTGATGCACTGCCAAATTAACTGTGCGAAATTTTTTTGTGGCAAATATTTTTAAAACATTTTTTGATATTTTTCGTTAAAAATGCAATATCTGTAATAGTAAGGATTACTAAAATTTTTAGTTATTAAGTGGTAAAAATTTTATCAATTTCACTTATTGAAGTATTCAAATTTTTCTTAACAAATATACATCTTTCTTACTAAACAAACCAATCGTTTTCAATTTTAATGAATCGTCAGTTACCATCGTTATGGCTATAAGACTATTGTAGGTTTAGGTGCTATAATCAACTCTACGTGTAACAAACCTACATACTATAGACAATCATCGAATGTAACGCTATTTCTTTCTTTCAGTTTAGTTTTAGTTGTGATTGATCAAAGTCAAAAAGGGGGAGGTTCTTATTTTGACACGAGTGTATTTGACAAGATTTGAATTTTAATATTAGATGAAAATTGTTGAACAATATTAAGGAAAATATTCGTATAACTTTAATGGAAATTGTTTCCACAGTTTTTTTAAATTTTCAATATTTAAATATACTTCTCTGATGATAAAAACTTTGTAATAACACAATAGGTGACATCCTGGTCGAAGACAATGTTTACATTTGAATAGTGCAAAAACTCAAATTTTTACAATAAATACTTTTAAGTTTTATCTCGTTCTTTATAGGGGAAAATTTATCTATGATTTAATAATAGTTGAGATTTTACATTTAATAATAGTCATTTGATTTATGCAAACCTAATACATACACACACGCGCGCCGTATTCATACAGTCATAGATTTATAAAAATGAAATATTGGTTTCACGATATTTGACAATGAAATGAAATATTGGTTTCACGATATTTAGTCACAGGTGTTTAGATTGTAGTAAAATTACAGTCCATAAAATTAAAAGGACCCTGCGGCTGAAGTTCATATCTTTTGAGTAATTTATTAAAAATTTAATACAAAATTATTGTGTAATAGTGTTTCGTTTAGATGATAATATACGATTTAAGTAGGTATTTTAAAATGGAAGAAATTTAATTCTAGGTACTGTAATACTTTTAAAGCCATTTAACTATTTTTGGTAAATCTTAAATAGCGCCTTATGTAGAATTTGGGCCTTATCTAAAATTTGCCACAACTCTTAATTTTCTCTTTATGTTTAGTCCAGCGGTAATCACCAATAAGAGCTATATTTTTTTGCTACCCGTTTACTAAAATGCCATGACTATTTATAAGGAAAAAGTTCATTTTTATGACACAAAATTTTAAAATTTAATATTCTTCAAATTGTAACTAAAAAAAATTTACTCTGTTTTAAAATTTTATATTTACAACGGGTCAAGTACATATGGAACACGCATTAGGTATGTTTTCTCATATCTACTGAAGTGGTTGGCGAAATTTAACCATAATAATCTCTGTTTAAATCGAAGTATCACAAGATTTCGTGATCGGAGTCTCCTTACATTTAAAGGTAGAAAATATTAGTCAAAGAGGATATTTTATTTTCCATAAAAAATACATGTTTTCATTTTTATTAACCCTTTAACCGGGAACGAAAATTATACATAATAAAAGACTAGCATTTTCACTCAAAATCAATGGTAGTAAATCTTAATAATAATTCAGGTAAGAGACATGGCTACACTTTACTTCAAACAAATCGAACTACTGCAACGGTGTGCTGTAACCGCGATATTGAATTTGTTCGGTCGTATCAGAAACGATACAACCGTTGTCCTTTGTTACATTTCTCTTTGCATTACAGAGTATTTAATTGTTACTATTATTTAAAGCATTATTTATAATGAATAAACTACATTTAGTAAATCCATCTATTTCAGAGCTATATTATCTCAAATTTATCGAAATTTATATTCTGATACTGATTATTTAACAGATAATGAAAATTTTATAAACAAACCGGCATGTCACACTTTAGTGGGCACTCGGTAATAACTTAACGCGCTAGGGCCCAGGCGCTTCTATAAAATATTTCCATACGGCAATCTAACAATTAAATTTTAACATAACTGTAAAAATAATATGGTGTGCAATACTATTAAAATCATGGCCATAAATAAAGTATTTTGTCATCAAAATTGTAACTTATATAAGGATATAATAATATTGTTCTTATTTTGTTGTTATTTTTAATAAAAATTTCTCAGATTAATCTTGACATTTTGCAATAAAAAATCCGATTTTACCTTCCGTATATTTCACACGTAACACATTTCCTTTGTTATTACACTCAAAATTGTATTTGAGAAGTAACTAAGTATCTGTATTATCTTGTCTTTCTGAGGGTCTTATTTAAGTCAAAATTAAAGACAATCAAGCCCTTGGATGACTGAAAATATTTTATGTTATTTGCGATAATGGAGGACTTGTTTTTCTACTTGGGGAAAGGGTTGTACAAAAACCGAGGAAAACAAAAAAGCTAAATTATTTAATTTCACGCCCTAGCTTTTTTCTGCGTAACTAGGTGAAATCTTGTACTGCAATATTGTAAAAGTTTCGTTTGTGAAATAGCGTGTTTCAATAATGTCTCTTTTTTCTTGACAAATTTAGATTTCCTTAACAAATTTTTAATTAATAAAATGTTAAGTTTTCTAATTATATTTTTGTTGGCAATATACATCTTCAAAATTTTGAAATTCGCGGTGGTCATATTATTAATAACGAGGGCATTAGATAAAATTAAGTTAATATTTATTTTAAACACGAATACCCAAGTCTTGAAAAGAATAAAATAAATAAATAAATAAAACTAAATTTTCTCCGTGTTTAATGATAACAGAGGTGAGCGGGAAAGTATAATTTAAATGTACTAATTTATTTTTAGATTATTATCATCTTAAGCGCTTTGTATTTTCAAACATTTTGGCACAATTTTAGTAAAGTTTGCTTCATTTTACAATAAAAATAAATTATATTTTAAAATAAACTGTAATAATAACTGGCAGTAATGTTCTCTAATATCCGTAGCAGGCAATTAAAGAAAAGAATATGTCTTTTCTTTTTAAATGGAATATTCCCTTTCCATAAATCTTTATTAAGAGAGAACCCTTCTTATTTTTTAGAAAGGGGAATAACGATGTTCCGAATATCAAACAAATATTATTCGTGATTATGAGTACGAGTACAAATAAATTTAATCTAGAACTGTAGATTGAGGAAAAATTATTTTGAAACTTTACCATTGTTAAAAGTGGAGGTCTCGTTTCTTTGTTTTCACATCCGAGTGGAAGTTTATATAGTTTTACCAAGCTATTTCTGGTTCGCGGACACGATGCTTAATTGTGGATGGAAGCGAATAGCAAGTATTGCAACACATATGAAAGATATGGTGGGCGTTGTTAACAAAAACGTTGAGAAATATATTTAATCCGAATTGATATGGCTGCTAAAGTCAACTGCGTACTAGGTAAAAAATGTTAATATCAAAGATATCTCCAAGAAGCGAACGTATATTTTCGATAAGGGAACAAGTTTAAAACTACATTTAATACAATTTGAAACTGTGTCGATCAGATAATAAAATCTTTTAATTTAGACACAGATAATCGTCTACAAATAATGCTGGTTAGGTATGTTCAATAAATAGTCTCAACCAATTCTTAAATTTTGTGTAATGTGTATAAAATACCGTGTCGCAAATACTTATCGGGAAGCTAAGCCAAATAGTAGAATTGACAAAAAGACATTTATATATATATATGATTCACAAATAGACCTTAAATTACTGAAACAAATTTTCCTTAACTGAATTTAATTTGAACCTTATGACCGTAGTCCTTATAATACCTTATATACGGGAACTAATACTTTTTTGTACAGGTCTCAATAATATTAATTTATAAATTATAAAATTGAATATACTGCACTAATATTCTAATTGAATGTGAATTTATTTGTTTATCTCGATTTCCCTTCTTAAATATTCCACAGAATTTTGGGAAATTACAAATAAAATACATATAGCGTGGCTACTTTGGACAAATACACAGTATTTTTTGTTATAATGAAAAAAAATAACCCCTTAAGGATGTGTGGATAATAAAATCCTAACCATACATATAATATTTTCCTTGATAGGTCGAGGATCAAAAATTGTTATGTATTATAAAAATTCAAGTTTTCACAAAGAATTGATAAAAATATGTGTGATGATACAACATAAGATTATGTATTCATTCAGGATTTTCAATTAATTATATGGCTTTTGGTGTAAAACTCGTAATTAATTGACACAGTGTATTATAAAAACTTGCGGTTACTTTAAACATATAGAAAGTCTATAGAATAACATTAAATTTAATTAAGTTGTTGCTTTGGCACCTTTTTGTAACTTATGGTTGCGTTTTTTTTATAAAATGTTTAATGCTATAAGCATTTTTAAAATGCTTATACCCCGAGCAATCACTAAATCATATGATGAAATTTCATTCCAATCATATGATGATGATCCATTAACGATGCTGCTGTTTCATTTAATGGTTCACAGTAGTCGGATTTTATCTTTTTTAAACCATTTTGTTTCATTATTTTTTTTACTTTTTGCCCTATGAATTATTGAAGTTTTATCTAAAATTAATCAATACAGCAGCAAATATTAATATATTACAAAATAAATAATTGTAATCATCATATGGGGCTTGGCTCATTTCAATTGTCTAATTTACTCCAACGTTCTCATTTGGTTTTCTTATGAAATTTACATAAATAACTAAATTTCTATATTTCATAAATATCAAGATTTTATGTAAATATTAATATAGCCCCGAAAGTTACAAAATAATATAGAATTAGTCTCCAATGGAAGTGATCTCGAAAAACGAGCTCTTTAATAGAGCCCGATTTAAAACTCTAGACACAACATAATTATTCTCTAAAAATCAACTGCGTAGATTCAGGCTATATAATCTTAGCTTTTCTCTTGCTAGCAAGCAGAATATTTAGAAAGTTCTGGTATTTTATAATAAAAATTCATTATTGCCAAGTCGGCTTAAATTCATAAAGTTTATGTAATCCCGTGACAAAAACATAGTCTCTTATATCAACGTCATATTTATAAAACCTCGGTGTAAATAAATTTATATGGCAGAGACCTGTCGCTTTAACTCAAGTGAAATTGAATTGCATGTTTTAATACAATTACATAAGCATTACATAAGCATTCCACCTGACAACTTAGATATTTTCTGACGGTTTGAAGTTCACGTATTGTTACGTTAATACGTAATATATTTTCAGTAGTATATATTTCTTCCCTCGCTAAACTTCTTAGTATGAAAACACTGATTAAAAATAATTAAGTAGATGCTCATTTTGTGAATTTTTGTTTCGAATATTGACTCAGTAATCGTTTTACATTAATTAAATTTATTTTTTTGGTATAAATAACATTAATGACGAAATCCATAAAAGGCATGCGAGTTTTCTTTAACTTTCGTAGTGAGTTTAGAAATTCAGTAGTAAATTTTCATTATAATTTAATTAAATTATTTTGGTTTCTAATATAATGATATCCTTTCCAAATATCATATCGTGCTTTTTTCGAAATACTGTTTTCCAATAATACAAAAAGAAAATTGGGACTCTTTAAAACCTACTTAACTTACAAAAATGAAACCTTTGAAAAGATTCAAAACGTTGTTTGCGCTGTTAACTAATTTCATGATTTACGTCATTTTATATAAACGGTTGACAAATCTCTTCATCAGTAAGTATATGGCCTCCCCATTAAGAGACTTCTTGTTAATGATACAAGTCCATATTTTGAGTTGGTAATTTTTAGGTTTATACGCAATACTTAAGTAAACATACCAATAACTAGACATAATCAATTAGATAAACATCTTACTACCTTATCCAAGAATATTTAATTAATCAAAGAAATATTTGAAAAAAAAAATATAACCAAAATATTTAAATAGATTACGATAAAGTTCACCAAAAATCCACGCACCCTTGCTATCTATTTAATAGATGTTGACACGTGTGTAAAGATAAGACCATCGACGTAGCAATTATTTATCACCAAAGCCTTTTTTCGCCTTCAGCTTTACATTTAAAAAACATTAATATTCGTAAACAGAGCATATTGCTTATTTCTAAATAAAAACTACTGAAATTGGTTTCATTAATATTTAAGACTTAAAAATCCTCTTCTCAGTATTTATTGAGGATGTCTTTAGAAATATTTCTAGCAATTATCATCTCTATGCTGATGACCTACAAATCTATGCGCACTCAAACCTCCATTCCTTATCAGAAACCATCGACATCCTTAATCGAGATCTTGCTTCAATTGGTCAGTGGGCTCATGGGGTGGCTTCATCAGTGGCATCAAATGGGTCTTTTGGTTAACCCAAGTACATAACATGGGTCTTTTGTTTAACCCAAGTCACAAGCTAACATTATTGGTAGTTAAAGACTGATTTCTAAAGTAAACCTACCTAGTTTACTGAAATTAGTACTAAATAGTACAATAATACTATACACGTCAACTGTTAAAAACCTGGACCTACTGATCGATCAAAATTTTAGTTGGCGGCTTCAAGTAAATGATGTTAGTCGTCGTGTTTTCAACAGGATACACTCTTTGAAACATCTTCAAAATTTTCTACCGACTATAACGAAAATCTACCTTTGTCAAATACTTTTCTTACCATTAATTGATTATGGAGACGTGTGCTATCCTGATATTAGTGAAGAATATTTGTGGAAGTTGGAACGTCTTCAAAATTTATGCATCCGATAAATCTTCGGCTTCAGAAAATATGATTATATTACAGAATACAGGTCACTTCTCAAATGGCTGAAGATACGTGATCGACGCCAACTTCACATACTTACACTTCTTTTTAACATATTAAAAAATCGTCATAACCCAAATTATCTTAGTGGCAAATTTAAAGATTTGTCTGCTCACAGCCTTGGGATACGATCTGAAAGTTCACTCACCCTACTTATTCCTAAACATACCTCTACTACTTACGAAAAATCCTTCGCAGTCCAAGCAGCAAAATTTGGAATCACCTGGATCCTAACATCAGGAAAATCACGTCTCTAAATATTTTCAAAGATCGAGTGAAAAAGTCCTGCCTCTCTTGAAACCCTTTCCTTTGTGACCTTGTACTTTCCATTGTGTCCTGTATTTCCCATCCCTAATCATGTCAATAGTATTATTTTTAAATTACTTTTGTATTTTTAAAAATTTTGTTTTTATCTAATGTGCTTTAAAGAATTCTCGTTGTAAAATCTCTTATGGTCTACCAACTAAATTTCAATACAAATTGTTATAGTTGACTGGAAGAGTTTGCTCATGTAGCAATAAGTCCGCCATATGTACTATACATAAAAAGGTAATAAACACATAAATAAATAAATTCGAAGAAAGGAAGAGAGACAGAGAGAGGGAAAAGTTTTTATGTACTTCAAACTGATGAATTTTCTTTTCCAACACTTTCCATAAAAAATTTCAACAAAGTAACTAAAACACTGTGTAATATCACGAGATTTAGATAAAAACCTACAGGTGACAGTTCAACTATAGTCACTCTCTTATTTTGTCCAATAGTAGATTGCTTATTTATTTTCCCTGAGTTCTTGAATTATTGTAAGTTCTCAGATATTTATTGCAAAATAAAATAATTCATCATTTGAGCCGATCTTTTGTCTATATGTGTATTTAATCAATATTTATGTAATAATATTATACTCATATATCATGAACTAGTGCTCATTGATCTGTGCCATCAGGCCGCTGTATTCGAATGCATAAAGCCATTCTTGTCAGCTAACAGTAGTCGAAGTAGTCACGAGCGTCTTTTGTTCTATGATTAAAATTTTTTCGCATAGAGAACATTTAAGTAAACGTTATAATAAAATAAATTATAATAAGAAAATATATCTTTGTAAGCATGTATGTATATGCATATATGATCTCAGTTTCTTATAACCCAAAAATCAATGTCGATAATATAAATGTGAAAAGATGTTTTGGAAAAATTGACCTGATGAATAAAAAGTCCAGCAACATAAGCCAAGGAAAATATGGTTGAAATAAGTGGACATGGTCTTCATAACCAAAGAATCAACTTAAATGGAGCAGAATTAGTAGCTTCTAACCGGAGGAAATGAAAGGAACTAGCGGAAAGAACTTATTAACTAGCGACACCTACAATAGTATATCGGCTAACATTCCAGAGTACACTTGCACAACGTACAATAGTACATTAATTAATTTATTAAAAATAAGAGGATCGATTAGTCCATGAATTCTTGAAAAATAAAACCACTTCTCTTAATTTTAACGCAAACTGAAAATTAGTGAAGGTATTTTTAGGGTTTCGGGTCTCAAAATAAAACTAACGGAACTCTTATAAGATCAGTCACATACCTATCATCTGTTTGTGCTGGTTTTGTTAGAAAAAGTCGTGTATAGAAACGTGTTGGGCGTAGTCGTTAAATGTAGAAACCTACAGACTACTACTAGAAATACTACATAACTTACCGGTCCACATGCATTTAAAAAGTTAACACGAAAAGCAATTTATGCTTAAATTTTAGAGAGTGAAAATAAAGTATTAATTTTTTTAATATCTTGTAATTTATGGGCTACTTATTGAAAGAGAAACTAATATTGACAACAAAAATATTTATTTTAGAATTTTATGTTTCCTAATTCTAAATATGCTACTAAAAATAGCCTCATAAATTATCCGAGAAAATGTTTATCATATAAATTTAAAATTTGGTATCATAATAAAGCTAATAATCCACATATAGCAGAAAATACAAAAATATTGAAATTGTTTCTCATTTGATATATTGCGTATAATATTAATTGAGAAAGAAAGTTATAAGGATTCCAAAATTATTTTTATTGGGATTTTACGTGAGATGATTTTCGAGATATTGTTAAAAACGTCCATGGGAAATATGCTGCCAATTCTATCTTCAAAAATGCTGACGTAAAAATTATGGAAAAACAGCGTTATTAACAGTTTACCTAAAATTTACCAATAATATTCCAATGATCCTAAATGTCATAGTTTTTGGGAGATTAACGAGAAAATTTTATGCATGTGAAATGCCTAGGAGGCAATATATTCACGCGGCGAAAATTATGTTAAAATTTACAACTACTTTTATAATAATGTATGTATATCCTTAAACGTTTTCTTAAATGACTTAATTGTATGGAACCTTGCAGCATTAGTTTTATTCTTACTTAACAGGGTCATAATGTTTTTAGTGGAATTTTAACCTTTAAGTTCACAAATTCACGTAAATACAAAATTATTTAAACTGCCCAAAAAACCAAATTAATACTGACGTAACTATAGGCGGGAAAGAAATATTAGTCTGCGCCGCCGATAACTAGAACTTGAATTATTAAATGTGATACTACTTAAAAGATTACTTTACCTATATAGACAAAAGGATAAAGAAAACGAAAAAAGGAAATTCATAGATTTAATGTATTTTGCACTACGTTGCGCTACATATAAATATAGCGACGAAGCACATAAAATATAGAATACTAATAATAAAATCATAAATAACAGAGCATATCATCACTCACTCACCGAGTCACTAACTGATCATAAAAAACATGTACACTAAAAGAACTAGAAATTGAACTTTGGCACCTACGTACTGTCTAAGATATCAGTAGCAAAGTAGCTTAAGAATATGGAAATTGTTGGCTTAAACCAAAAATTAAATTTATTTCAATATTAGGTATATCTAGTTTTATACAAACGTAGTGAGTTCTACAGCTCGTACACGTCTGAGTACACGTGCATTGAAATAACTGTTACTTTAGAAATGATTAAATAAATAAATAAGTTATATAATCTATTCAAGATTATAGATTTGTTTAGTAGTTTTACGGTTTCGCTGAAACAAATTTGTTTTTAGAATAGCTATGGATTAATTATTTATAGTATAAAAGTAGTTTGTTTGACACAAAATATATTAGATTTTAAATTTACTAAGACAAAAAAACATATTTGAGATAATTAATTAGTGTAACGTTAAAAAATATATTAAATGATTAATATTTATTATTAAAAATTAATATAAGTTTTCTATTTCTTCTTTTCCAAATTGTTAAATTATCCTGCACGTAACCATGTCTATCACTACTCGGTTTGTATGTCGAACTCTTGAATGTCAGCTGCAATGTCGGCTTAGTTGAATTCCCACAATTATAAGAGATATTAGCTCACAGTTACATAAAGGCAATGAGTGGAAAATGCAAAGCATTTCAGTAACGTAGAGCAGTCAGAAGTAGCGACAATGATATTTTGCTAAAGTATAAATTATTTCGACAGAAGGCAAGCTTAATTAAGTCGAAAGATAAATTCCTGGTACGTTATCCACTAACGCCCGCCCCGCACGCTTTATTTATTTAGTCCCCACGTACCTTTGAAGAATTTATATTAACTGGAGAAGGGTTCTATGTTATCTTGGAGATGCATTTATTGAAACATTGAAGGTAATTACTCGAAAGAAGAGTATAATAAATAAACAAAATCGAAGCATTTTCTAAAAATATTTTACTTTTAATAAAACGAACTTCATCAGAAAAAAACTGTAAATAATTCAAATTTGTCGGATGTCGGAAAGCGGTTCAAAAATCTCATAAATATAAAATTTAATTATAGTAGAAATCAGTTGAAATAAGCCAAACTATATCACATTAAGACAGCACCACTAAGCACATAAAAATAATTGTAAAATATTATTTACTGAAGGACATGTTATGATATTGGAGTCGAATACCCATGCGAATCAGTAATGCTTAAAGCTGTAATAATTCAGTCAAAATATTAAAATTAGAAATGATGGTTTGATGGCTTAGGATTTAATGAACTGAAATATAAATTGATTATTTTAACAGCGACAAAAATATGACTAGCGCTAATATATATGTAAAGTGGATAATCTGTAAACAGATTATAGTAACAATGAAATTAGTAAGAATTCCGTACAATGATCGGTAAAAATACGGACCAAGGGAGCATTCAATATAAAATGACTAATTATGTTAGAGATTTTTTTTCAAAATAATTTCGACTTTAATATTGTAAACATCGATATTGCGATTAAACAATAATTAATAAAAATATACGAAAAAAATTGATGACATAGAAGAACTTACAACAAAAAAAGGAGAACTCTGGATATACATAAATTAAACTTTTATTGAAAAACAATGACAATATTTAAATAAATAAAAATGCCATTAATAACAAATTAGTAGCAAGCGACGAAACAGTCAGAACATTATGTACGAAACTTTATTAATGAGTAAGTTTGATGGAAAATTTAGCTCATTTTTTGGAATTCAAAAAATTATATAATTTATAGAAGATTTTTAAGATTATAGAAACACAGACATGTCGCATTACAATTCATCTGCACTTTTGTTTAGTTTAATACATTGGATCAAAGAAGTCAAGAAAAGTAGCCAGATATAAAAGATTGTAGTGTGTGTAACCGTTAACATATGAAATTAATTATCATCCTATCATTTTATTAAAAAAAAATCATAATTCAATAAAAAGGCTCGTTGAAAAATTCTCAAGGAATTTCATATGCATTATTTTTCACAAATGGAACCAAATTATATGGATTGAACGAGATTCTTAATATATTAACAACGGACGTTGCAATAAGGCTCACGTGCTACTCTAATTAAATATTTGTCCTAGGCAACTTGTATCAGCCTCTTTCTTGAACACTAGTTTAAATTAGACTGTATTATTCGAGAAATATTTTAGAGAAAATACCCCCAGCTTTTTTGGCCATTAATAATAAAGCAAGTTGCAGTAAACTATCCAAGTTATGATAAAGGCATTTAGCGATTGGCAAATTTCAGAGATAAAAATAATTAAATTTTTATAATTATTTTCCCTCCCCCCCCTTGTTACTATACTATGTGTATTAATGCAAATTATTTATATCACAGCGTTTGCAGAGAATAATACTACGAGTATTAACGAAGAACATAAGCAAAATAATGCAAACCCTAAACCTAAACACCTGCTAGAGTGAGCCATTAAAATCGACCTGCGCAAATATGAAACCAATCTGGCGATAATTTTCAGCTTTCACGAACATGTTAAAAAAACTCAAATTTTCTCGCAATTCAATCCGCGCTACCCTCCGTTAATTCAACCTAAATAGAATGGTTAAGTAAATTTTAAAAGAGCAGATCGAATTACTGCCGCAGTCAGCGTCGGCCGCAATCGAAAATGCTGTATTTATCACACGACGCGGGCCGACATTTTGAAGGGACGAGGTGCTGTTATCGAATTTCACTAGCAAATTTTTCAGATTTAAAATTGTTTACTCTTTCAAGGTAAATAAGCTATTTAAAGGCTATTAACCGTATTTTACTGAATATACAAGTTTGCAATAGATGTATAATTTTTAAAACCCTTTTTCTGTAAGCCACTATTTTACAAAGCATGCTTTTTTGTTTTTTTAAATTATTAATTTGTTTAATTTAAGGTTATCCCTTTTTTACATCTTTTTATTATATATTTATGTGTAAGTTAGTTTTCTCTCCATGAATTATTCAAACACCTGGCTGACGAAGCTATGAGAAAATTGTTTTTATCAGCCATATCGAGAATTCTTTCTGTGGACTCCGTTCTGTTGACGAACGAAAACGAGCGGCCTGGCGTAAGTCAGAGAGAACTTTTAAATTGAATACATTTAATTTAACATTTTGAATTTAATTTTAAAGTAAATATCTGTCCTTGATTAAAAACAAAATTACACATACTAATTTTTTGGCAAGAGCTGATTAAAATTTCTCACGTTTTTTACAAAATAACGGAGATTCGTCAATAAGGGGCAAAAAATTAAGTTTCTCGCTTTTACTTGTAGAAAAACCCTCAGATTATAACTAAAACTGAAGGTTACATTTACGGACAAATTTAAACAGCCTGCAATTTGTCCAATTCCAGTTTAATTATCTTTTCTTTAGTTTTTTAAACTCAAGGTTTCCGATTTCCGAGCTCAGAAATTCGTGTGTCTCAAAATTTTTATGTTCCGCTCAGCATTATCTAATAAAAAAGTGTATAATTAGATGCTTCCATCAGATTTTACATGTCTTTGAGAGTGCCCAAACGCGTTTACTTTCTTATATTCATATGTGCGTACAGCTCAAAGTGACGTACGCTAACATTTTCTTTGAAAATACCCTTCTTCCTTTACCTTCATTGAACGTAATGGCATAACACTTAGTTTTATATATTATAATAGCATCATTTTCGTCCGTCTATTTATGTCCATCGGCATGTACTTTCTGTTGTTTAAATGTAATAAAAAAGTAATTTGGTTTTATGTTACAATAACTTGGTTTCTCAATTTTTGATATAGATATGTTTAATTCTGAAAATGCCATTTGGCTACGAAATCATGAGTTAATTCACATCACACACGCAATTGGGTAGTGGAGGAAAAAAACATTTTTTTTAGAATTTGTGTTGTAGGTTTGGTAGAATTACGCATTTTTGATTAAAAATGTTTTAATAAAAAATGCGTTATTTTACAATACTTCGAAATTTAGTACGATTACAATTGGCGACACCTAAGTCAAGTGAGAATAATATTCAAAATGCTGTCTTACGCAATTGATCACAGTTAGTCTTGGTTTAATACGTTCACGTAACGCGCTATTTTAATTTTTTTGAAAGAGACACAGATATATTATGATATATACGGTAAGGAAATCCATTGGTTAATAATAATTTTTTTTACGAGGATTGATAGTCATTTTTTACTGGGTGATATCGGTATAGTAACAATTAAAGCAAAAATGTATGAGACATATTAAAACATTTTTATCCTGGATGCGTCAGTGTCGGCACAGCTCCCGCAAAAACGGCATTATGTAGCTTCCCACTTGTATCATCGCGCCACAAATATATTTATGTCTCGTAATTACATATATAATTGAGGCAACCTTCCACATAATTACTACGGTGTCCGTGTACATATGGTCATAATATGTAAAAAGTGATATTTAAACAGGGTATTGTCATATTAAATGAGTTAGAAGAAGTAGACACCTCAATATTTTGTTTCGGGATCCTTAATAAATAGATATCTAATGCAAATTCGTTCAAATTGAAAACTTTTCCGGATAATTTATTATCTTCTCACATTTTATAACGAGGGCCTTTCGTAATATTTTATATTAACAATTTGGCGAGCACAATTTGCGTTTGGTTGCGTGTTTTTTGTACATCTTAAGTATATAGTTTAAATATATAGACATGTATTTTATCCCGCCAAGAACATTAATAAATAAGCTAAATTATTTATTAATTTGCATCGCCTAGAAAAGAATTGAGATGAAAAATGATACCAAGTTCCATTACAAGTTTAAATTTTAATTCTAGTTATGTGGCTGCATTTAATTCCGTTTTTATTAATACTTGAATATATGATACGTGTGAAAACTTGTCAAATAAAATTAAATATTTCCTACAAAATTATATTTTATGATTAAATTCCGAACTAACTGTCCGTGAAATGCTGGCTTAGAGTTAAAAGAAATAGAAGGTTGCCATGTAATTAGAATTTCAAATTACGTTAGAATAGAACTTGATATCCTTTTAATTCTTGAGAATAAGTTATTAGTGGGGCAAATTAATATATTATAGAACATAGCTTATTTCTTAAATTACAAATTTTAGTGGAAAAAGTGAAGTATACAAATTTAAGTCTTCTTTACGTTCATTATCATGTTTAAATTTATTCATACGATTCCAATTATTTTCTACCCTTAGATACTAGTTATTTTTACTTTTTTTTTAGAATATCTAAAATATTGAGACTTTATCAATCTAAATTTTCTTAGTATTTTGATACTTGCTTTTATTCCTATTTTTTGATGTATTAGATGAGATATTAATTAAGATTTAGGTACATTAATTATTTAAGTGTTTTTACATTACTTTACAAATCGTTAGCATCAAATATTTAACTATGTTTATATTACATCACAAATCGTTAGTAAAATGTTTCTATAAAAATACATTTTTCGAGTGTAATTTTCGTAAAATTCGATACACAAACGCACAGTAATGAGACACTAGCACTTACAAGCATGGTCTTGCTCCGCATGTCTTCGCTTTACTTCTGTCACACTATTCGCATCTCTGTATATTGTGCACCGTATACATTCCACATTCGTGCCATGCAAATCCGTGAGTTCCGTTGAAGAAACGTTTATTATTTTTCGCCCTGATATTATGAATTTTAAGGCCTTGGCTTTGAATCTTTTATGGTTTTCCGTTTTCGGATTTATTTGGTACGCTTATTAACTTCTAAAATGTACGAATATGGCTATGAGAGTGTACCTTGACTGCTGCAAGTACAATCATCCTGTCAAGTTTGTACCATTTGTGTATACGACGTGAGGGTCGCTCTTCCATTAGATCATTCGACCCTAATGTGGGAAAAAGTTTAAAAATGCTATTTGGTTACTTAAATAACTACATAAATTTATATATTATTTCATTTTTATGCAAAATTAATCAAGTAGACAAAATTATTATCTTTAGCGTCAGTATGAAAAAAGATTTTGACTTGGAGACCGGTTTGCGTAAACAGGCCGTATTTGTGTTACAAAATGAGCCTAATAAAATTATGAAGTGGGGGAGCAATATGAATTTTTATATACACGATACATTAAATGAGAGTGCTTATGTACAGTTATAATTATTTCTTAAAGTCAATATTTTATTTTTTAAGACAATCTCATAAGATTCATGAAGGTATTGTGATTCTTAAACGTAAAAATATTAGTACATAGTTATTATTGCAAATAATTAATTCGAGGAAACAATTTCGTCTGCTTTACTCTTATCAAAACGTTTTAATTTTACAATTGATTTTATTTGCTCTTGGTATAATGAGAAAAATAATCCACGAAGAAAAAGATACGCGATCGGTTCTCTTTTTTCCTAATTTATTGTATTGAGCCTGTTTGTCGACAGACTGATTATGAATATAAATATCACAGAGCATTTAACAATCAGAACGAAACTAAACAACCACAAATTAATACTAGATACAACGCTATTTTGTCCCATGATATGTTATGTAATACTTTGTTTTTATATTTATTTCAAAGATTTTTATATTTATTTCAATGATGGTTTCGGCCGATAAATTCCAAAAATATCCATAATTAACATTGTGCACATAACTTAATAAAATCGCTTTAGCAATGAAACAACTACGGAGTCTTTATAGTTATTAATAAGCAGTCAGTCTAGAATTCCCTGGTTTGAGGCACTGTTTTCCATTTAGAAAACCATCTTTCAAATACTACGATTTCTACGTGTAACGTATGCTGAAAATGATATCATAATGAGATAAAAATAATTTTATAGACCGACAAACCAAAATTTCCATGGGCTTATATGTAAAATTTCCATGGCATTATATATAGTGTATATACGTGTGCGCGCACGTGCGTGAGCGTGCATGTGTTTGTGTGTTTGTGTTGGGTGTGTTTGTTTACATACACACACGTACAAAGGCGCGCGCAAGCACGCGGTCGCGCACTCACGCTTTAACCCGTATTCGCCCTCGCACTCGCATGCGTACGCGCACTTGGACACGCACACGCACACCCACACGCACACGCACATGCACACACACACACACACATACACACACACATAGAAACACAAATATTCACATATATATTGACTTTGATTTATTTCAGGTGATAAAACATCAATGGAAGGAATATGTCAAATTAATACTTCGTTGTTCCAATTAACTTAGTACAGTGTTTTTTATTACAAATCAATGTTTAATATTGTTTAATAAATTTTTCTATAAGATTAGGTAATTTATTCTTTTTACCTTCAAGGGTCATTTCTCGTTATTTTTATTTTCAAGAGTCATTGTCTATTAATTATGAAATAATGCTATTTTTTATTAAAATCCTATAAACCCACTTTATAAGATCCGTATTATAAACTTGCTAAGTACGCGTAGAACTCGCACTATGGGGGATGTAACACACTTAGGTGTATATAAACATTTAAGTGCATTCCTATTAAACCTTAGTATATCCAGTAACTTTTTCACAACTAATAATATTATGTTTCACCAAATAAATACGTATTCGAATATACCTTTCATATCCGTAAAATATTTCTGAATATTTTACAAATTATATTATTTGGAATTATTGCTACAGATTGCTAGCAAAATTTAGAATGTGTTCCTAGTACCGCTGTTCTTTTATTAAATTGAATATGGTTAGTTTTTGAGAAAGGAAAAGGTAACATTTTTATAACCAACTTATATTAAATTCTGAAAAAATTAATTTAGAACTCAATTTTCAAAAAAAAAAGATTACTTCATTGGCTCCTTCTATTATATTTACATGGATATTTTTAGTATTAATTATTTAAATATATGTGAGTTAATAGCCTTTGTCATTATTTGTTAATTGTGGATATTTTTTAACGCAAATCTGGCGAGAAACATTTACTGATTAATTACGTAAATAATCCACGATTAAATCAAATCGACATTTTGAACTACACAGAAATTCCAAGCAGAATTTTTGGAAGCTTAAAATAATTTATTACATGAATTCTCAAAATATGAAATGTATTAATGATAATTAATCACTCTGGTTTAGAATTTATAAATTATAATTTTTTTATAAGAATAATTTTAGATGAAGTTCCAAATATATTTCGTTTAATTCCAATAAAAAAATTTCAGATTTTTCTCAAACAATTAAAATTAATCACGCCTATTTTTCACTGGTTTCTTAAAATTGCCAATATTTGCGTTGTAAAAGTAATAAAACAAGGAAATTTTATGGTCGTATTTACGATTTATGGAGGATTGAGGCCCCGCTGTCCGTCACTCCCATAGAATTTAATGACGCCAATTTCACTCTAAAGCGTGTTTTTGAACGTCTAGTCGCAAGTACTTTCTCTCCGATAAAACACGTCACCCGAAATTTTTCGGCGCAACAATGAACTGCCGTATGGCTGCATGAAAAAACGTTTGCCGATATGACGAAAGGCATTTGCCAATTGACCGAAATTTTAGAAAGTTTGATATTCAGAAAAAGGGTGTCACCCTCAGGCGTCTCAAATTAATTCATATTGACGCTCATTATTCGATGTTCAGGATTAACGATATGTTTTTACATATTTTTCCCATAAAAATTGTCGTATTTTATATATTTTTCCCATAAAAATTGTCGTATTTTCTAACAACGTGAAATCACACATTAAATATGGCAGAATAAAAGGATTTACTATAAGCGAAAAGAAAATATATTATGTCTAAGAGTTAATCGAGCACGTGGTAGGGCCGCTAAACACCTGCAACAGAAAAGATATATTCCGGAACATACCATTAAGCTCATGATCATGATCGATTTAGTACGTGGTTTTTAAAATCGCGTACTTAAAACTTGTCAACACAGAAGATGATCAACGTAGGAGTAAGTATTTAGTCAAGTTAGGCAGCATATGTACATACACACCTCTACACTGTTTGTTCATCTCCATAAATATTTAAAAATGTTAACAATGGTTGAATAGTGCTACTTGGCTTTAGTAACTGTATATTATATATTAAAAACAAAATGAAAACGTCCTACTGGACAAAGTCATAGTTGCAATCCAGACAGAGATTGTCTCATACTAATTTGATAAGGGAACTACTACTACGAACTACGACTAGAATACGACGATTATCGTAATTATTTGTGTATATCTGAAGGCCTTTACTTCGAGCTTTGAACATGGTTACACCATTTATAGAAAAAGCAGAATAAAACCACGAGAAAAGCAATATCGACACATGATGAGTGTTAGACTATCGCGCACCTTTCCCTTTGCGATAAGCTGCTCCCAGTGAATTTATCTTAACTGATTCTAGCTCTATATTCGGTTTCACTTTACGAACTTTTTTCAGTATTTTTAAATAACTTTCATGTTTTACGTACTTATTTCTATGGTCAGATAATGTGTTCTTCTACAAGCACTCATTTTGCCTATAAAATTCAATGAATTCGCAAACAAAATCTTTTGAGAAAGTCCAAAAATCGGCCATAATTATTATTTATTTACACCACATCCAAAGCTAAAAAGTAGAAAATTCAGTTCAGAACAGAGATCTATTAAACACGGTTAAGAAAAAATGAACTAAACAAACAATTAAAATCAGTTTAAAATCATTGATTTAAACTGGTTTTGCCATTGAGAGATTTGAGCCGCCAATTTAAAATGTCATTGTGACTGCCATCACAATAAGATTTTAAATTGGCGGCTCGTGGCTCGCGTCACTGATCGACAGTCGTACTTACTCGACGTCGCTCGGCTCGTCAAGTAAAAATTTAAACATGTCAAATCTTCGCGAGTATGTTTGTCAAACTTAAAGTACGCGTGCTTAGGTTGATCCGCAATCGAATAAAGTCGCGACCCTGGCTCGCCTTCACAAGACCGCGTACTAAATCGAACGTCAACCATGAACTTTAAACGTTATTAAAGAGTGATTTTATTAAAGTTTGGATGTTCAGATATGTCAAAACTTACGTTCGTCTGTAGCGGCCATCGAGAAAGAATCGTGAAAAGGACGGTGTTCCGCTACCTTTACTGCCAAGTATATTGTACCTTTACTGCCAAGTACATGCACGGCCGGATGTCACCGCGGATGAAAGTTTCTTAATTTTTGGATAATTGTAATGACGATATTGAGGAACAACGTTAAATGTACTTAACTTACTAAAATATAATTTAATCGTCTTTAACCTATATCATAAAAACTTGCACTTAATTAATTTCAATTCATATTTCGGAAGTAGATTTTTTTCGCAGAATGCCTACATTTTGCGAAAAAAATGTTGTATATATTGTCATCTACAACAAGCTGTTTCACCGAATTACAATGCTGTGAATTCCAACGAAGGTAAAGATTATGTGAAAAAATATTAATAAAAAGACTGATTTCTACCGACGATAATTGTTTGACTATAAACCTGTAGAATATGATATTTGAATACTTAAATCTCATATTTTTTGCGGTAATATTAAACAGAAGGACAGCATTCGAGAGCACCTATCACTATTTATGCCAAATTGTGGTAAATATTGTAATATAAGGAATCATACATTCAATAATATAACAATCAACAATATAAGGAATAATCATACAAATAATTTGTAGAGACCCTCGAAATACGCATGAAACAATTAGGAAAAATCAACGTCCTTCATTACCGCAGCATTGTATAAAGTTAGAATTTGTATATGAAACGACTGAAATATTACAAAACGAGATGAAGCGTATCGAAGGAAAAATTAAGAAATTAATAAGTAAAGCCTGGTAACTGATGACAAAAATGTATCTTTTAAAAACCACTCAGTTATGACGATGACGGATGGGAAAACAATCACAATTATACATTCTGCTTCCATTCTAATATGCAATTTATGCGGTGTTATAGCTAAGGATTTTAATGAACTTAACTTCTACTTAGGGAAACCAATAATAAATGAACGATTGCTACTACATTGGTGCATAAGATATTAGGAATGGATGTTATACTTGTTGTATAAATTGAAACTATGTAATTGGCAAGTGAGAAGGGACAAAAGATAAGGGTAAAGGAGAATTAAAGATATAAAGGATGCAACATGCATTTAAATCTAAGCTAGTAATCTGAGTTAGTAGATGAGCTTAAATATAGGTATGAGAATACTAATGATGGAAGTTTGGTGCGACAATTTTTCAGCAACTACGAATCTTAGGTAAAAATCATTGGCTTAAGCAAAAATCTGAAAATGACAATGATTAGTGGGCTGGCAATAAATGAGGAAACATTTAAAATATACGCTCTGAAAACAGTTGTCATCTATTTAAAATGGTACTCATTGTATAATGTGCCGACTACAATTGACAGAATATTAATTGATGGACATATTATAATACAGAATGCAGTGGCTCCTGTAGACCTTTTATCAGAAGAGGCCAAGAAAGTAATAATAAATATATTAAGAAATATCGCAAATGTTTTACCTGTAAATTTTAAAGAAAACAAACTAAGGAAGAATTTATTTGATCACCTTTTACTATCTTCCGATCGTACAAGTCTCAGAAAAAAAAACGAAGACAATTAAAATTCTATTCTCAGGATGTTATAATTCTCTGAAAAGAAACTGAAGTCATGACTAATAATTGTATTTTCCAATAAATTCTTCTTTTGCATATAAATCTGTTGTCAATAAAGCTTAATTTCTCAGAATAAACATTCAAATTATTATTTTAGAACAGTTAAAGCAATGATAATTCGTTTTCACGCTTGGTATAATACTGGCCATTTTTTCGCAAATTTCACCTATGTGTGGTTCAAATATCTATTTAATATCAGAACACCATCAATTTTGATTGATCAAATTCACGTTATTCTGAATGACGATTATTGAACGACGGATATTTAATTTATATTTTTATCAATAATTATTATTCTTAAACCCAGTTTTAATATTTCATATATTCCTTCGAAGGTTGACATTTACACATAAAACTAAAATTTAATTTCAACTTTACTTTATTCAATTTAAACAGTTTAAAAAGCTTCATTAACGCATGATCCATTTGTTTACAGTGTTGCGTTTTCACCATATATTACTTCTCTAAATATTTTTATGTCCTTTTGTCTGTTCCTTTTGTCTTGGAAAATATTTAAAGTAATATTATGTTGAAGAAATGTAACACTAATGACTACGCCCCCTCTATATTAATTCGGTAGCATTTGTTTTATTCGCACGAGAGTCGAACTATTTTTCTCAAATAACTTCGAAAACATACAAAGCATTCAATAACGATTATGCATTTATTCTAACGTAACGGTGTCATACGCCGAGTGAAAAAGGGACGGAAGTTTTCGAATGTCTGTTTAAAGTCTTTTTTAAATACATTTCTAGAGTAAATGGTATCAAATTCCATTACAAGAAACTTAACGTTTATTTAGATCAGGTAGTGAGCATGAAATAATTTTGTAATAAAAATCATATTTTACGGAAGCTACCCCGGTAGAGCTGAAAGAAATATAGATCTGTACTCAATATTTAAACAAAATTATATGAAGGTTTATGAATGCCGTAAATTAATAAATAAAATTTAGAGATAGAGCTAAGGACGACGTAGAATAATTATATTCAAAGCACTGTTGTTCTTCTAGGTTTTATAAAAATAATGATTTTAGAGTAAAAATAATCTGAAATTGATATTTATTAACAGGATAAGTGACATCCACAATGTGAGTTAGGTGTTCAACTGTCGTATTCGGGGATATTATGAACAAAAAAATTAAAGTCAGATGTAGTTTTATGTCTCCCGACGAGAAAACCTCGTCTATAACTTCATCATGTTCATTTGTCCATCCATCATCTGTAACATCTTTGAGTACATGTTGAATGTGACAGTTTTTATAGATTTATTCCCGAGTTTTTTTCAAGCAGATGCTTTAATAAAAATATAAGACGGGCTTTCATTAGTGCAGAGTATTTCATGATTCCAATATTTTTTTTTATATTTAACCCCAGCTTAAGAAATATCAAACTTAAAGTGTATTTTATTTTGGAAAGCTGAAAATATTCTAGGTAATAGAATGTAATCATAGAGAACATTCTTGATAACAGGTTTCAATTAAAATTATTTTGATTAACTTGCTTTAAAAGACTCCGTGCAAACTTTCTAAGAGGACTGCACAAATTAATTCGCCCCAAGTTTTTGAGCATCTCATTAATAAAATTCAAGTATCGAGGTGATTTGTAAAATATCGCGCTAAACTCTTCTTCTTTTCCGTCCCACCTAAATGGTCAGGTATCGTA
This sequence comes from Druceiella hillmani, assembly GCA_039881145.1. Taxonomy (NCBI): domain Eukaryota; kingdom Metazoa; phylum Arthropoda; class Insecta; order Lepidoptera; family Hepialidae; genus Druceiella; species Druceiella hillmani. Next base: position 59,139,011 of record JAYKKI010000001.1, read on the forward strand.
ATTGCGAATTATTAGATAAATTATAAATTAATATTTGACAAGTAAGTAATACACACCCAATACACGTAAAAAATGACATATATTATTTAAATAATGACGCATTAACTAATTGAATAAAACTAAGATTTTTCTCTGGAAACGAATGAAGAGCTAGCCATGTATTTTAAATATGGCAACGATACGTCTTATAGTGTTGATATTAGCTGAATCATTCATTACTTGCTTTGCTCGTAATGCTTTTTTGTAGGTTAGCATGCGGTCATGAGTTCCGTCTCAGCAGTAGAGTTTTTTGATAGTTCAGGAACTGGCTCGAATAAATGTTTATTCGAACTTCATCTTTGGAATAACCAGCGCTACTAAAATCTTCTAGACACTTATTTTTCATTTATAATATCCCTTTAGTACTTTTGTTTCCTCAGTAGATTAGAAAATTATTTCGATTTTTTGGGAAAATAATTTTTTTTTCATTCTGCGTACCGAAATATTCTGCCTTATAAATTTTTAATTTTTCAGTTTCATGAGTAAATTGTACATAGAGGTATATTGTAAATTTTATGAACCTACTTTCTAAACCTACAAAACCTCTCTAAAAGCAGAAAACGAAACATATCGTTATAACTTTTGAACCTACGTTTAAAAGTCATATCGATATGTTTCGTTTTCTGCTTTTGAAGAACAAAATCCTGAAGACGAAATGAATAATTATAGCACTATATCTGAACCAGTTCTTATTTGGAACAGCCTTACAAAACATATACCTGAAAATCATTTAAAAACACTGTTCTAAAAATAAAAAGAAATGTTTTATCGTTTATGTCACATTATTAGATTACTTGGTTATACTCATCAAGAAATCTTTACAATACATATTTTATTACAATAAAACATTCATCTCGTAATGTCAACTTACCTTCAGAGTGATTGTTGTTAAGACTAAAAGTCTATTTAAAATTCAACCGAAGGTCTATTGTTCGTTGGTGAATATGTGTACATCGGCACAGGTTTGAAAATATCTACGAAAAACTCCAAGGTAACAATTCGGGGCTATTTATACGAATCTATTTTTATAAAAATTTATTAAAATTCATCATGACTAAATTATTAGTTTAGCATTATTTATAACAAAAATCAGTTAGTACGTCATGGTGTCAAACTAGCTTCGTAGCAAATATTTTCTTGATCACTAAAATAATAACAAAAATAATGTAAATGACGTATAATCAGATTCATAAATAAAAAAAAAACTGAAAAACGACCTTTATATTAATTATGTCAAATTACTTATCAATGTGATTAACATCAATAAAACTAATTTAAGTCGGTCAATTAATTCGATTACATTTTTATTAAAACGTATATTTAATATAAGCTGAAATCCCGTTTAAGATATTTATTATTAGAAATAGCTTATTTATTGGACACATTTAACTTAAACGACAGTTAACTTTTAACTTACCTACATGTCTTGACTGTGAATATATTTTTTGGACAAATAATCTACGCAATTTATCAAACTAGGCTCGGTAAGAGCCGCACCATGCAACGTCAAGGTTTTACCATAGTTTATTACGTCGATATTAATTTTGTTTCAACATGACGGTATTAACTAAACAAAACATAAATGTTCTCAACATAGTCCGACCTTTCAGTCCTCGGTCACGCCCTGGACATTTTACAGTTTTTCACGCAACTCATCAGGGATATCATTAAATGGGTCTTTCGAAATGAAATTGGTTTGTCTTAAATAACTTACATTAAAATTTTATGCCTTGTTTGCAACACATGGTTTATCATTTCTAAACTTATGAAAAAGATATCGAAAAATCTTGAAGTGAAGCTAATTAGTAAACCGAAATATTTTTAAATGAACCGGTCATTTATAAATATTTCAAAGACATTTCGTTAATCAGTTTGAATTATAGAATACATGTATTTAGAAGCGAAGCTACAATAAGTACAAAAGGAAGGTTAAAATATAACAGGGATCGCCTTCAAAACAGAGGCTTATCACTAAACCTGTTGAAGTTCATGTCACGAGAATGCTGTTACTGGTGTTATCAACTTTATTAAAATAAAAAATACGCGGAATAGATAGGTCTTAAGAGAATATATTACTTCTTCTGACATTATTTATTGATGAAGAATAGAATATAATTCACATTATATAATTCCACTCTTAAATATTTTTTCATCTAAATGTGTCCACATTAAATTAAGTTAAAAAAGGTCCATTTACTTTTGTGCCTTTCAATAAATGTGCGACCAACTTTGGCCAATGATTGAAAAAACGATAAGTTAATGAATGCATGTAAAGAAATAATTTTATCGTTTTTTATTGTGTCTTTAAAGTACAAAACACGTTTGTGTAAAAGAATATCAGTTATTTTACAATACGGCGGGCTAAATATAACGTAAATAGGAGGCGATAGTGAATTATCAGCGATATCAGCATCATAATGCACGTTATGCGCGAATTGATCGCATAAAATGAAAATAAGATTGATTATTGAATTTATTTTTAATTAGGGCTATTCAAAAGAAGTGCATATATATCATATCAGTCATCAATAAGACCCAAATTGATGGAATAGTAGATTAAATGGAAATAAAAATTATTGAAGACTCTTAAATCGCAAGAAATAGAAATTAAAACATTTATTTCAAGTTTGCTTAGACCATTCCAATTATCGTCATTTTTCGTACTTGTCAATTCAAAGCCCCTCACTAACACAAACCTAATAGGCATGAATCAATTGATCCGCAACCATTTCATTTGAAATGGCAATAAATTAGAATGTACCTTTGGGGTACTTTTAAATGAAATGGTTAACAATTGTATTAAAAAAATATTTTAGGTCATTTCATAATAAAGCGCACAGCTTTATGATTTATAAGTCACGTTGCAGTGTTTTCACATATCGTAAGTTCTGCGTTGAACATTTTCATTTTAATAATTTATTCTAAGGTTTTGGTGAAGCGTCCTTTTTATGGAAAATTCGTGTAATTTTTGAGGTATGATAATCTGGGCAACATAAATAATACAGTGAAGAATACCTCGGTTTAAATATATCGAATTTCTGCATTGCAATGCTTTCGTATTTATATGTAATATTTAAATTAAAAATCCTGGTCACTATTCCTTGGATAAACAAAATATATCATGGTGTGCACCTTCCTCTCTAGTTGCTGTAGACTAACGCTATCTAGGTTTTTTATATTACATTTAATGATTGCTTATAGCACAGAGATTAAAAATGATTAATCACTTTATATTAGTGGAAATTTAAATCAAATTGAGTGTGAAAAGTGCATCAATAACAAATTAGTCATTTCAAATATATATGAATATACTCATTACAAAAAAAAGAGTTGAAGGTAATAAAATATTACTATATTTGTGTAAGTACGTGGAAATGAAAACTCGTTCGATTATACGACGCACTTCCAACTATCAAAAGCAATCATCGTTCGGGTACGGGTTTCCCATTTCCCGAAGGCATGTTCAATTCGTAAAACGATATTGCGCTCAAAGAGCCTTTGCTGCGATATTATCCCTTGCAACTATTGCAATTTCATAGCTCTCAGTCTTCATTTTTGCATAAAATTCTTTCAGCAAAATACATCCATTGTGAAAATAATTGTAAGGAAAATTTCATCACTTTTAATTTATACCAAAGGAATTTTTTAACAATAAAGTGTTAAGCTATAATAAAATACTCATATCAGTTATGCCAAATATTCAACATTCAACCAAGTCACGAATTCAAAAGTTTAAAACAAATGAGATATTTCCTTTTTAATTTTGAAAGGAGTACATTTAGGACAACGTAATAAAAAGGAAGAATTATTTGTTTCGAATATATATATATATATATATATATATATATATGTGTGTGTGTGTGTGTGTGTGTGTGTGTGTGTGTGTGTGTATGTGAAATAATAATATTCGTAATTCCTTATAAAACGGTGGAAATAGAAAAACAATTTTTGTACGTATATAAAATATACAATGTTGTATTAGTACCTCCGAAATATAAAAAAATCACTAGAATAGAACTTAAGTATTTCCTTAATATTTGCTCTGGTCTTGTAACCGGTAAAAATGCTTAATATTTCTAACTTAAGACATATGCATAGTATCGAACGTAACATAGTGTCGTTTAGTTAACAGTAGTAAAGACTTATTGTCGTTTCATTTTATAGCACAATGTTGTACTAGAAAATGAGGCATGTTTATTCATTAGGTTCTGAAAGAAATAGTCAGTAATTACCTCATGAAGAATTAGAATAAAAATTGAACTAAAAATGTACTCACAAATATTTTAAAAACTAAACGTAACTTTTATACTTTCAACTTGGTAAATTTTTAAATAAAGGAAAATATGTTGTAGAAATAAATTTCAATTGGTATATCAAATATGTTATCAGTTAGAATGCTTCAAAATGTTCCACGCAAATGTATAACATTGGGTGAACTCCTGACAAGAATATACAATCTACGTTACAGTGTACCTAGAACAAAAATGCAAGTTTACCTTGATACTTCGATGAGAAATTTTCTTATCGAGAGAAACCTGAAATTAATATAAAATTCATTATTAATTATTAACATTATGCCTAAATCAAATAAAAACCACATAGTTCGAACCCAGAAGAAACTTTTAATATGTGGAAGAAATAACGAATGTAGAATAAATAAATTAATAAATATCATACACATTTGTTGGAAAGCTTTTATATCAAACCTCCCGAATTCCTTTAGAATTACTTTTGGAATACCTATAGATTTTTTCTGTCAAATATTATTGACTCCTATATGCATTATACTCGTCAACTAAACTAAAAAGTAAAATAAGTTATTAGGGTACAGGTTATATACAAATGGAAATAATATTTTCTAGCACCTGATCAATGCATACTCGGTAAAACTTTTAATTACACGTAGTTTATATTCAGAATGAAGTAGTTTTCATTTTATTTATTAAATAAGCTTAAATTATTAATTTTTAGAATAAACGTCGCAATTGTCTAAATAAAATTCAAATTATATAATTTATTTACACGTTAGATTAATTCAATTATTGCGCGATAAATAGCAGCAGACTTTGAGATTACGTAAATTTTAACTTACTATTTCTTTAAATCAGTTGTGTCGAATTTCGCGAATATAGTTATTACCATACTTAGTACTGTGCTTATTCATTTTATTTATTTATCTACTTCAATGTATATAATTGATACATATGGCGGACTTATGTCTACGAGAGCAAACTCTTACAGCCAACCATAACACCAGTCCAGCCCCATTCGACGAACGGCCGCGAATCGAACCCGGGTCCCCGCAATACGCTGTATCGTCAAAGGCCGTATGCCTTGTGATCAACCCAACACACCACGGTGACAACGTGTTTGGATGTAGCCTAGTGTGTCAATATGTTTCCGGCAACCATAATCTTAACAAAGAAAGATTTTGTCGGAAAAAATAAAATTTAATAATAAGCCATAATTACTCTTGTATATAAATTTAATATCATTTATAATGGCTAAATTAGTAGGGTGAGCTATTCATTGTGTGTAGACATGGCTCATGATAAAAGATTGCTTACAAAGTTATGACGAAGAGATAGAGAATAGCTATTATCAGTAAAGTCAAGCTGTTAACAATGTTAGTTTTGAAATTTCATCATCTTAAATATACAAGTAGAGAAAAATTAGTTTCCCGAAACAAGTTAAATAATTCTGACAATATAACCGTAAACACATTACTTTTCACAAATACATAGACATGTTATGCGTATTAATGATTATGAACTAAATACTCACATTATTGGAATCAGTATTATTTATAATATTCTCCAAAAGAAACTCATAGTGAAATTTCAAAGCTTACGGGTTTGTAACGAAAGCGCCTATTTTAATACTATGGGACCGAGAAATTATCTGTTATACATCTAAATATATGTACATTTATATATGAGAAATCAAAGAATGAATTTATCATAAAATAAAAAGGAGGTATAGGGCCTTCGTTTAATAATTGCCTTCTGCTATAGGGCTTTTGTGTAATAATTGCCTTATGCTATAGGGCTTTTGTTTAATAATTGCCTTCTGCTATAGGGCTTTTGTTTAATAATTGCCTTCTGCTATAGGGCCTTCGTTTAGAACCGACGATATTTTTTATAATAACGAAACATAACGTTTCATAAAATAATTTACCAAAGAATTTGAAATTTCTGCCAAAATTACGAAATTAATAACATAACTAAGCAATTATCGTCTATCCGCGACGTGTCGTTTATAAATGCATTTTGATGCATTAGGCAAAATATAACTGCAGACGATCACGTAGGCGTGTACTGCAATAAGGTAATTATCGACCACAAGTGTTATTGATATTTTGATTATGGAATACACAGGTGACAGCGGAAAACACACTTTATTACTATACAATGGTCTAAAAATATAATGGTATAAATTGGTTGTGTGTATCTTATTTACTCTTAATCATGAACTTGGAAATGATATTATTGAGATATCACTTCGAATTAAAGCATAATAAACAGTTTAGAAATGATTTAAATACCTTTTGATTCATATTAAAAATCATGTTCTTAGGTAAGTCTCTTAAATCTTTAGGTAATAACTGAACACATATATAAAACTTACGTACATTTGTCATTCGCTTCAACAATGATCAATCAATACACAGTGATGATCTACGCTAAATAATAATTTTACAGATTTTAATTTTGCTGAATGGGCAAATATAAACATAAGAGTAACTTTATAGTTTATTTAGTGTTCCTTTGGTTAAGTAAATTTAAACAATAATTTCGATTAATCACGATACAAAATACAACAATAAACAATCGTAAATATCGGTATCAATCAATATCACGTCTTTACATTTATATATATATATATATATATATATATATATATATATATATATATATATATATATATACATATATAAAACTCTATTAATGTAATTTGATATGACCTTCATGCTCAGCTAGCCATTAATAAAAATAGATATGAATAGAAGTTTAACTTCAGCACGGAATTTCGTTTATTTGTCTTTAGGAATTGAAAATCATTTGATGGCGCAGTAAGATCACATGTGCGCCTGTTTAAAAACTACTATATAAAAATAATCTAGACTGCTATTCTAATTATTTTCACTGCTGATATGTACATTTGATTTTCACTTTGTGACGTTTAAAATGTAAAAGCGAAACATTTTTTGCATTGTACTTTCTTTTATTACTTTATTTGAATAATGAAATGAAAATATACGGATAATACGAATAACAAGATATCCAAAATTGGTATTAATAATATTAAAATTGTGTTATTATTGTTATTCGATTATAAAAAAATGAAATATGGGAATAGCTCTCGCTAATAATATAGTAATAAATCGTTTAATGAAAGATACGAAAGACTTTCAACTGCTTGAAACATGAATACGTGAATGCAATTTACAATTTCCTTAAGCCAAATTTATTTCACAGCTAATCATGTATTCAGAATATGCATCCTGTGATAACCTCTCTCACGATTTGCGACCTCATGCAACTGCATTCGCATTCGCTTCGTGACTATTACATTAGTTTATCTATGCAAGTATCCATTGTGCACTGCATCTTTCAGTAATCTGAACCAGAATATTGATAGCTTTTAATTAATATCATCGGAAATATATATATATATATATATATATATATATATATATATATATATATATATTAAAAGTTTAGTTTTATAGTGCGACAATAAATTCAGAACTCAAGTGACAATTTTTAGAGGGTATTTGTTACGCTGCCTTAGCCATATTTCGTAATCTTCTAGATGTTATACATTAGAAATTTTAATAAATCAATATTAATGAAATCTCAAATCTAAACACTGAAAAAACACTGAAGCTCGCTTAAAATATTCGTTGACCATATAAATGGTGATTTATCATCACTCTAGAAAACCCATCCTAGGAATCGATTTTCTGGAACATCATCAGCTTATCATCGACCTGAAAAACTGACATCTAATTGACAATTGTAGGAGCTTAGCTGTCCACAAACTTCTTTGCGCAACCAAAATGTCAACAATTAGAAGCTTTGGCGTGCAACAATCATACTACGAAATACTGGAGAAAAATGAAACTACTAATTAGTACTATGCGCCGAGTTTGAACACATCGTCAAAACGATCTGACAAGCTTTACACTGCTGAGCGAGAAAACTAACGCCACATCGCTGCGAGCTAGCCAAAATGAATTCAAGATCATGTTCCAGCAGGTCCGGGCGGTCCAAACAAAAGCTTGTGGTAATCTTCATTCCACCTAGCAGCCAAAAAGAATGGGGACATACGAACCTGTGATAAATGCGGAAGTCTCATTTCGATCATCAAATCTGGTCGCTTTCTTATACTTTGAATCTAGAACTTTACCTATTAACTGGCCAATAAAACCCTGTTCAGCACGATAGAACTAAATCGCGTATGCCAACAAACACCAGCCTCGGAAGCCGATATCGAGAAGACAGCGGTCATCAAGTCGTTTGGCCCCTTCATATTACGTCTCAGGTCTCAAGAACCTCAAAACATTCTTGAAGATTCTAGTCCAACATTCGAAAGATTCATACACAATTTCTATGTGGACTAGTATTCAGCTTCCACTTTATATATAATTTCTTATTGTAATTAAGGAGCGAAGCCGAAATCCACCAACTTCTCGAGGTGGTAGTTCAGAGACACAAAGAAAACGACTTTATTATCAACCTCTCTACGTGCAATTTTGATAAGAAGGAGGTAACATTTCTCAAATAGCGCGTATTCCAAGCTAAAGGACAAAAAGATTAAAGCTATCAACCCAAGTCAACAATCAACCAAATCATCAAAAAAATTTGATGTTTTATCAGCATGATTAATTATTATCGAGAAAAGATAGTCCAGACCGCATCCCTATAAGCCTCGGTGAATGCATATCTGCACAACGCAAAAAAGTAGGACAAAATTTCCGTAGTTTGTACCCAGGAAGCGAATCAAGCATATACGACTACCATAAAAAAACACAGCCTTTCCCTCTCATTCGTTGATTAAAGCACCTTACCCTCCTTTCCTCTTCGCAACTAACCTATTAACTGGTGCTATACTGCAACAATTCACCAACGAGAAGTGGTAACCGCTAGGCTAATTTTCTACAAAATTTTTGCCCTCCTAACCAAAATAGAATACCTACGACCATGAACTGTAAGCGATATATATCGTGATGAAACGTTTCGGGAAGTTGCTTCAAGGACGGCAACTTATAAAGCGTAATAATTACTCTTTAACTTTTTAACAAGCCACCATCGTCCATCAAAATGACAAGAAGAATGAGGCAGATACTTTTTATCACTAAATTTACAACGGATGTACACTATACCAACAGGCAAGACGATACCATCGCCGATACTTAGAGCACTGTAGAAACAATATGAAATCAATCGACGCTCGAGTATATTAAAATGGGGAGAGCGATACAGTGACTAACCAAACAAAGCGCCTTATGTCTCAAACAAATTACCTTACCCGAAACCGGAGTGCCAGTTATAATGAAAATGTTGATCCAGGATATTTGTTTGTATATACTCGAGAAGTATCGACGTGCTGTTTTCGAATACTTCCACAATATAAACCACCTCAGTATTCGTATAACCCGCAAGATGGTGGCATAAAAATATTTTTGGCTTTCATTCCATGCCAAGAAAGCAGAATATATCACTATACCACAAGTGCTATTTTGATTTTCCTGCCAAACGATGAGTTCTAATATATCCATATAGATATCGCCGGGCTGCTAACTCTTACACCGCGCAGCGATAGATTTCTGGTTAAGATTATCGACCGAGCTAGTAGATGGCCCGAGGTGGACCTTCTTCTAAATCTAATATACCACTATCTAATATACCACAAAATAATTAATATTGCTTCGTGGTCTGTAAGTTGTTGTTATAGGTGAGTTTTACTTCTAATCAATAAAGCGCCTTTATTGCGCCATTAATATTTAAATTAGCATCTGTAATCTTCAAGAAAATTATTGATTGAAAGGTTTGTTTTAGCTTCCATGAACATTACACTATTTGGTCCAACTAAAAAGATAAAGAATGGAAGGAACGATTTAATATATGTCGATTAATAATTGAGAATTGAGAACGTAATTGAGACCCCGAAGGAGTTAATCTTTGTGATTTCATTTATCGGGGTGAAAAGAAAAAAGATCAGTCGTTGTCTTAAAAAAAAAAAAAAACAGTCGTGGTAGATTCTTATAATTATTTTGTGGTATATTAGACCTTCGGATAATATACCACAAAATCTCTAGCAAAGATTCTCTTTGAGAAATGGATATCGAAATTCGGACGTCTTTCGGTTGAAGCAGACGACCAAGGATGCCATTTTGACAGCCAACTTTTTGTCGATCCCACGAAATACCTGAGAAACGAAAAATAACTTGAATCGTACCATGATTGTATCAAAACATATCATCAGCAGTGCAATATAATCATTAGCACCGTTCACTCAAAGCCACATTAATGTTACTTTTGAGCAGCCAAATATATATAGCTAAACTACTTATCGTACTGCTTGATTTAGGCGCCGCTTTACATACATACATGGGAGTGAGCACTATCTAATTTAGGATTATAACTTAAAAGTACCATGTATATATATGTATGTGTATATATATATATATATATATATATATATATATATATATATATATATTAAATTACTTTATTCAAATACATTCTTGAAAAGAAATGAGAAGGGCTCGGTTGCGGGAGTGAAGAAAAAAGGTGAGGACAATGAATACATGTGAGAATTCGACAATGTTCCAGAACATTAATGGATTTTTCTAGAAAAAATTAGAACTTCCATATTGAAAGTCACACATTTCGTAGGTCGACTATTTTAAATCCCCATATCTTTCAAACCATTAAAGTTATCGACACACTACCACTACAGTGCACAATAGGAGGGGCGAGGCCACTACCACGCACACTACACACGCCATTTGTCTGCAATATATAGTTTTGGCTGCAGAGTGGAATATATGCACACAAACATGTACAATTTTATATAATATATACCGATTACCATAGACACGAATTTTATGTTGCCTGTATTTTTGTCCTATTACCATAAATTTTCCATCCATATTGGAATTAAATAAAGCTTAAATGCGAAAGATAAATCTTTATTGCCTGAGGCCTATTTGCCAAATTAATCATTTGAGTACTTCGCCTCAAATTAGTTGAATATTCAAAGATATACGAGTAAATATCCTCTTTTATGCTTAGCGATATACAACCGCCGTATCTATGCATATTCAGCCCGTAAAATTTAATTGGAGCCAGAGGCAATTATGGCTCGTTACGTAAATGAAATCGTTGGCCTTTTTCATTTTTAAAAAAACCTCGCAAACAAAGTTTTCTTGTGCTAAAATAAACCTTCGTGGCCATTTAATGTCCTTGTTCGGTGATATTTAAGTGTAACCCTGCGTAATGACAATATTTGTTTTGAATACAGTCTGGGCGAGCGTGTCCTTTTTTCTATGCTGGATTCATTTATCAGAGAAAATATAATCCAAATTGTTTCATGTTATGCAATGTGTAAGTGCAGATACAAAATATTCAGAAAAGAACTCATTGTATGGCTTCTTATTGTAATATTTTCGTTAGGTGATCATATAGGTGATATAAGCATAGATCTCAATTGCAAAATTATAAAAAAATGGGAAGGTTTAAAATAATAACAAGAGTATTGTGTCGATTTAAATTTTTGAAAGTTATTACTAGAAAAAGTTAAGTTTATATTAAAATGATATTAATTTTTTATGAAAGTTATTTTAAGCTTATAGAATTGAGACAAACTGACAAATTGAAATTTTTACCTTAATTTTTAACATTAATTTTCCCATTATCCAGTTGTCGTTTGGAGTCCATAGAAACCTCATTATTTTAATACAATAGTCGTGAAATGTTTTTCAAAAACAATTTGCTATTTAGAATTATATGCTCTTCTCAAGATGGCTATTATAAATTGACATATATGCGAGCATATTGGTAATTTTGTAAATACATTTTATTCCTCATATTTGTGCTTAATGCTTCTTATATTGGTAATTTCTTTCTTGCTATAAATTCATGTTAACCTTTCCTTAATTTTTATTTCCATCTAAATTTGGTTTATTACACTTGTTTTAATTATATGCAAAAATTTAGTTTATGAATTTTTAATTGTTCATAAATTTATACTAAGCATTTAATGTATGACACACCTTTCTTTTCGTCTTAACCGTTTTTTTCAATTATCATTGATAAAATTGAAGATAAATTTTGAATATTCTGGAAAAACTTTCAAGATTAAACAACTAGGGCTGAACAGTTCCATGTTCGTATGCCGATATTAAACGTAGCAATCATACCGAGTGATTTTATTACATCATATAAATTTAAAAATAAATAAGATTGATCACGCCAATTTTTACATATTTAATCCAAAAATGTATTCAAAGGTAAAATAAAAATAAAAAAAAAACGGCCAAGTGCAAGTCAGACTCGTGCACGATGGTTTCCGTTATCCCAAACAATATTAAACTTATAAGTTTATATTTTCCAAATACACTGTGAAAAACAAAATTATTGCTGCGGTTGGTACCGAAAATATCCCATATCTCAAAGAGTACAAACATATCTTATTCAAATAAATTTTCGTTGAAAGTTTATTTTAAGTTCTACTACCTTTATTTTTTCAGAATTTTACACAAGTTGGTCGAAAAGATAGAGGGACGGATACTTTTAAAGACTTTAGAAACGCATATCCCACCAACTATTGACTTAATAAAAATCATAATTTCATCCCGCAGGTCCATGTGTAGCGATTTATAGGAGACACGTATCGTCCATATATTGTCTATACAGTGCTAATAGTCTCTGAATGAAATGATGTATGGATAGACAAACGGGCAGACAGACAGACGGACAGGACAAAATTACAAGCATTTCGTTTTTGCCATTTGCCTATGGAACGCTAAAAACGTCGTAATACTAAAGTACACCACTAACATATGAGCCAGGATCAAGTGAATTGGTCTAAAACAAAAGTTAGATACCAACATTTTTTAACAATAATTGAATTAGTACTAAATAATATGCATTAATACAACGCAAAGTACTTTATCACGTAAACTTAAACATCCACAAAATTGTCCTCAAATATTAACTATATTGCGAGTAGAAGAGAATCAGTAATAAAAGTATCATTTTAAATATCAAGTGTCAACTAATAAGAGTATATGATTGTAAATAATAATAATAATAATAAACAATTTCTAATTTGAAAAGTCATTGTACACCAATGATAATAATGGAATTAACAATATTAGTAATTATGAAATATTTATTTATCAGCTAATGCTTGATACTTGATACTTACTTGTTCTGGAAGGAATGCTTCAAAACTATAATATTTGCAGGCAATTTATTAAAAACGTGGAACTACTGCATATTAAACTTTTTGAGATCCTGGACAATTTGTGCTTAATACTTCTTATATTATGCCTATACGTAGTATTATATTCGTGTTCAATTTAATTTAAAAAAACAAAGTTTTTATTTTATTCAGCTTAAATAATATGTCCGCATAGGTAAACAGGAGGCAGCCATGATCTTCATGCGTTGAAATACCTACTTGCAGTTTAAGACCTACTAAATAGATAATTGAACGTTTTTGAAGAATAAATATTCTACTTGAATCTATCCCATTACCCTATAAAAATAATCTGTAAGTAATATGCTATCGAAATAACTTTAATCATTTTGCTGCATCTACCGTGTACAATTCCATTACTTTCTTTATGGCGAATGTAGCGGCATTTAATTTTTGAGTTAGCTTTCAGATGTGAATTCTGTTTAAATTTGTATCGATAGTTATCCTTATGAATTTAATTTTATTAATTTTAAAGGAATTATCTAGGCTCTGCAGGGAGTACCCAACCTTTCATTGTTTTAGGTGAATTTCGTAGTCTTACTTCTTATGACTCTACCAGCATCTTAACGTTTGTATCTTTGCGTGACCACCAGGCCTTAGACGATAATCGTCCCTTATAGAAACTTTAGAAACTATTACTATACACGGGCTCACAAATACATCTGCAACTTTACAAACTATTACCTAACACGGGCAGAGTACCGGCTAAATACGAATTCGAGTGATTTATAATCTGTAAATTAATTTTTGAATGAATGAACACTTTGCCATAAAGCAATATTTTAAAATGCTCATTATCAAAGATGCTTTCTATTCTGTTTGGCTTTATTTTCGCGCACAGTCTGTTAGAGTCTTATTTTTGTACGACTTGATTCTAGGATTGTTTTTATTTATCGGTTGATCACAAGGTAATACGGTCTTTGACGATGCGGCGCACCGCCGCGGGTCCCCCGTTCGATTTTCGGCCGTTTTTCGAACGGGGCTGGATCGGTGTTAAGGTTGACTGTAAGAGATTGTTCTCGTAGTAATAAGTCCGTCGTATGTATTAATTAGGTACAATAAAGTAGATAAATAAATAAATAAATAAAACTGTTCTGGCAGACAGGGTCTAGTCTCTATTATTATTTACGTAATTATTTGTTTCTAACTTCTTCTTCATCAGTTCTTTTAATGATTCTGTCCATATAGCCAAATTTGGGATAGACTTACTAACGTAATTGACTGGTGCAAGAAAATTCTGTATGTGTTAAATTACATATGCTCTTCATATACTTGGTAATGGTTTCATTTCCTCAGGTTTTAGTTAAGTAACACTTGCCACCGTTGTGAACTATACTCTTCTTTCCTATTGACGACTGAAAACACTCCTTTGCATTTGGTCAACATACTCTCCAAGATTTTCTTTGAAAAAGTTCGATGCATCTGTAAATACCGTTGTATATTATGAAAGTCCTCAGATGTCGAGAATTAGTACGGAGTTTTATTTAATTGCTTGCATTCTTAATGTTCAATTCAGTAAATAATTTTGCTTTTTCTCATCTTGTGTATATCCCTCGAAATTATATAATCTGTAAAAGTTATTGTATTTCCCTTGAAGTACTACTGTACTTCCGAGACTCGTGTCAATGCAAAACAAACTTCTTCATTATTATATACATTTACAGAATAGGCGAAACATATGAAGACGATTGGGTGCAGGGATTCAATAATTCTTTGATTTTTCTTTAACCTTTCTATAATAGAAAAAGTATTTTTCGATAGGCTTGTATGACAAATTTTACTGTTTTATCTAGTAATATTTCGGTTAAAGCATTTTTGACCTTAAGATTTTAAATTGATCTCTAAATTGTTGAAATTATATTTCCTGTCTAAGCGCGACTTATTTTAAAAACATCTAAGAACATCACTGTTGCCTTGACTAGTAAATTCGTAAATCTATTCTTTATAACATTAATTCCCCCTTCGACACTCAGAGTGTTCTGCTACCCTAGAGTAGCAAGTTTTTAGTTACTGGTAGTTAAGTCGCTCTAACTAATAATTTTATTTTTTTCTTACTATTCACAAGTCCTATCTCTTGACAAATAACCTTCCTATTCCATTATAAACTTACTATACATTCTCTTATTGTTTCATTATTCACATTGAATATATAATCAATATCTTAATGGATTAATATATTTATCCTACCTGTATTTTATTCAGTCGTGGTTTCTCATTATTTTCCTACTTTTCTGCTTCTCTTCTGTTTTTCTTTTCTTTCATTTAACTTTATTTTATAACATCTTTAGAATGTTTTCTAACATATTTTCTATAAGATGTTAATTGTCAAGCAATGATATTTCTTTCTTATTATTCGATAGGCGTAATCTTATGGTTGGGCCTAGAACTCTCACATTTTCCATACCTAAAATATACCTTTTGCCACTTTGAAATATTTTTTGCCATTCGTCAATAATTTCTTTTTAGTATTGTTTTTTTCTCTGAGTTCGTAGCTTTCTAGATATTAATTTACCATGTTTAGCGTATTTGCTTCTGAATCACTTTGTCCAATATAATATTGTGAAGGATTTTTAAAAAAAATCTGTAGTTTAGACAATTCAAATGTCTCTATTATTTAATCTACTATATGATCGCCAAGCTTATTGAATTTGCATATCTTACCTTTTATTAAGTTAAACATTTCTCAAACCTTTCTCTGTCGTTTTGCTTTATAAAACTAAAAACATGCCTTTCATATATTCGTTTTGTTTTGTTTGTTGAGAATATATTTTTCCGTTTATACAATACCTGATATAATATGAAATCTTTCTTGAAGTTCTCTTTCTCCTAGCAATAACAGTTTTATTGCCGTCTCATTTTTTCAAAGTTTTTTCTATTTCGGTTATTTCAAAATATTTCTTAAGGAAATCTTCCACTCTTTCCATGTTAAGCCCACTGAAGCCTCTCTGCATTGAGATATAATTTTAAATGAGCGGTCCAGCTTTGCTTGACTTGCGATTGGGAATGAATCCAGGTCCCACGATGCACCGCGCTATCAAAGACCTTAAACATGTGACCAATCCAACGCATTAACCTGACTATATTATTTAAATGAAGTAGGAAATATTAGCAATTTGGTGGTGATCATCACCAATATAATACTGAACTCTTCTCAAATATGATAGATATTATATTCTTAATTTAATGTTACCAATTTAAAAGTGAATTCATTTCCAATTTAATGGAAGTCATAATCCCCATTTAAGTGGAAATGTCATCAATTTAATGGTGAACCTCACAAATTTAGTAGTGAACTCATCAAATTTAAAGGAGATCATATTTACAATTGAATAGAAAAAATCCCGAATGTAACATCGAAATCATCTCCACTATGATGGAGATCATATATTCAATCGAATGCGACACATTACAAATTTAACGGTGATCACGCGTCCGATTTAATGGATATCACTATGTATGGAAATTAAACGTTATAATAACAATTTGTTATTGGGGTCATTCTATAATAATATATTTGTGTCCTACTTTCTTAATAGATTAGGTCATATTATTATTTCCACTGTCATTTCAAATACCATAAAATACGAAAGTTGATTATACCTTTTATTTAAATATATAAATATTTTGATTGACTTGGCTAATATGTCAAATAATTCCCTACATGTTTATTTTAGTCTAAGTAAATTATTTCTTCTCGATGTGAATAAGTTATTTATCTGTTTTACTGGGGGTGAGTGAAAGATAATCCTGTAATTTAAACTTAACTACAAAATATATTATTTAATTTGTAAAAAAATCCATAAAACAAATTTTGTTACCTTAGTAAGTAGTCAGTGAAGTTTACTAAAAAGAAGGTACTTGAAAATGTTACCAATATATCAAATAACTGTGTGCAGACCAATATGTCAAACAATTCCCTTCACGTTTATTTTAGACTAAGTAAATCGTTTTAGATAGCTGATATTATTTAAATTATTTCCTGAATATTTCTTGCATTATTATCGTTAACAAAATCTGACCTAAAATATTACCGCAAACTTAGAAAATAAAAAATTAATACACATATTTATGGTTCTCTTATATTTAACTAGTTCTATGCGGGCAGTAAATCAGAACATAATCGTAAATTGGGCACATAGTTTGCAACTGGCTTCTCCTTTCTCTCTTTTTTCTGAAAGTGTAATATTAAGAATCCTTTTTCATCATTGCCACTTTTAGGGTCCCTTTTCTTCTATATTTGTATATAGATCAACGGTTCACTTTCCATACCGAGCAGTGTGCAGATATATGTCCACTCCCAAGATCCGTTGTGCAACTGCACAAACACTACACTAACTTCCAAGTGATTAATTATCTGGCCAATCATAAAAAAATTATCTCGTTTCGTTTCACTGAACTACCCTCAAGCCTAGTATAATTTGTTATATAGCAAAGATTGTATGAATTAGTATTTATTAAAATACTTTAATAGTATACTCATACTTAAGTGGGTTATACTTTTATTATTAAGAAGTCTATTTTTGTTGTTCCATTATATTTAAATCAAGAAATTTTACGTAATCTGGCAGAATATGAGATATGTAGTCAAATTCGAGATGGATTATTCAGGATAACAGAATAACTAAATAGAAAATGTATTTTATAAGCATGAGTATGCAGCTCAAATGTTGAGAAAGAAAATATTTTAATCATAGAAACATTAAATATTAAGTCAAAATAATGTGGAAAATGGAAAAGTGAGAATATTTCAAAACTATTTTCCAACCGTAATTTTACATTCTTTAATATTAGATATTAATTAAATCTTGTAACTTTCATAGGTCCATTAAATAAGTTAAAAATAAAGATAACGAAGTTAAATAAATGCAATGGTTCAAAAATACTGCGAAATATTTATCAAATTTTTGACAAACTTAAAAAAATAAAATTGTAAACGCGAATATTAGAAGAAAGCTTTGTTAAAATGGTTTTATTGATGGCATTTTCCATTTTATGACATTTTTCGGTTCGCCATCTATCTCTATGTGAAAACTCACGTCGCTTAGTTATTCCATTGCGACGTGAAGGTAAGATAAACAAAGTTTTACGTTTATAATATTAATTAGGATTATAATATTAGGTAGGTAAGATGTCCCAGGATAAAAAGTTACCTATGCCATGTTCAGGCCTACCAACTCTCTCTGTGCTAAACGTCACTTAGATCCTTTACTTTGCTACGACGAGAAGGATGGACAAACAAACATACGTGGTATATAATAAAGTAGCCTGCGACGTTTAACTATGTATGTAAAAACTCTTGTAGATCAGTTGTTCCGTTGCGACGTGAAAGAAGAATAAACAAATTCATTTTGCACTTATAATATTAGTTACGAAAAATTGAGTTAGAGATAAAAAACGTTCGATAATAAAACTAATATAACAGAAAAATATTGTCTGAAATTTTTCTCTAGGTCTGTTTGTATGTTTGAATACGCATTATGTAAAACTTACGGACTGAATACAGGTGGAGTCTTCTTTTAATAATATAGGGGTTGATTTGATGTTATGTTTAGTTTTTTAGGGTTCCGTACATCAAAAGAAAAAAAAAGAACTCTTGTGGGTTAACGTCGTTGTTCGTTTGTTGGTCTGTCAAAATAATTTTTCTCAGGAACGCTTGGAGGTATTGAATTGTAATTAATACCACATACTTAGGTCTACCATCCATTGGAGCTGTAAGGCAAGCTTCTACGTCAACGCAATCAAGAAAAACCATTAAAATGCGGCCATTTATGCTGCATATTTTGAAACTTGCAAATAAATCAATACCTATAGGTTTTGTGCCGTTAACATAGAATCATGAAACTTGGCAAAAAGCAAGGTCTAACAGCACAAAAGGACAGTAAAAAATCCGAAAACCTATACAATTTAATAATTTTGGCGGTTTAGAATTTTAAATTTGATTACTATGTACTTTATTGTTTGTTTCCGGGCTTTTTTACGAATATTGGAAGTACATTGAAGGTATTGGAGAAAAAATATTTAGGATAACGCAACAAAAGTATTGTTATTGGAATGTTTGACCGTAAAAATATTTCAATAAAGTTTTACTGGTGTATTCTGTGGAGTTTGGGGACATAGAGAATATGTTTTATCGCAATCGACAAACTAAAAGCAAAACATTTGGATATAGACATTTCAATGCAAAATACAATTCTTAAAAAAGTCTATTTTTTATTTTATTATAGATGACAATAACGTATGTTAACATTACAGTTACTATTAGGTATATTTTATAAAGAGAGCACAGCTAGTGAAAATAAATCGTTATCAGCTTTATTATATTTACAGGTCCTTAAGTTCAAAGATTCGTGGCACTTTCATACGAACAAGGAGAGTAGACATCCAAAGGTCGTTTACTTTAAGTAAATAAATAGTTTATAGCTCGTTTTATTATTTGAGGCTTTCACTTTGTAATAATACAAAGTGAAATGATATTTTCTGATAATCGTTTTATGGCGAGGTATAATTTCAAAGATAGTCAAGAGGTGGTTGCAAGACAGTATCCATGAAGGAAAGCAAAAAAAATGTTGATAAATTTTTATTGATACGTATTTTTAAAAAATAAGCAGTAAATTTAATACAGTAGATAAAAATATTTGTCGCCTCTATAAAGGTTTATTCTGATAGTTTTTCACAATTTTTAGGACATATTGTTTTCTAGAACATATTAGTTTAGAATAGGCTGGTTCTAAACATACTGGAAACTTAATTTGCAAATTTGTCATTGGTTGATGAATTCAGTTATTAATATTAATTATGTCTTAAATTGTTTATTTTTAGAACACACACTGGGCAGAGGGGCGGAGGAAGCAAGCACGTAACTTAAGAAATTGTTGGAGAAGTCTCTTTTTTGTATTTATAAAATTATTATTTCATTTACACTGTGTTTTTAATTTACAGACAAAAACCAGTGAGACCACCCAAAGAGCATGTCAAAGGCAAAATGTTAGTAGACGTTGATTAGTAATTACGAGCTATTCTGCTTCAATAAAGTCGCATTTGGAATATAACATCATTGTACACAGCTATTCTGGTTAGCTGGCCTGTTCAACGGATAAAATCAGAATTAAAACTCGAATAATTCCAATATTTGCCACTGTTGTATCTATGTAATTTTAATAACGTAAAAGAAATAAAACTGAGTAGCAAGAAATATAAAACACATATTTGCACTTAGGTTTCAATATAATATAGGCGATAAAAGTAATTCGCATAGACCTTAAAGTTGGTTCACACCAACTAGCGGCCTCACTGCTCGTGTATTGTGTCGTGTACTCAGATCATACCATCCTGTTTTCCTATTATTTTCAGTTTCATTGTTTTGGAGGGAGGAATGTTCTATATTTCCACCTGTTTTTGTATTTTTTAAAATGTGCAATTTGAAATGATTTAATATGCAATTAGCAATTTGAATTATATTTTTATGCCTCCTATATGCCTTTCAAATGATACACCATAACGTATGTAAAATTTATATATAAGACCTTTGCTTATCTTAATTCTTTGACGAATATTTAAAAAGTCAATATTAGTTAGTGCAAAATATGTGAGTTATTAAAATGTATTACTATGCCATGGCTGTATTGTTATGACTTTCATAGACGTAAAAACGTTTTTATTTTTATAAAATTATTACATTTTGAAACATCGCTATAGTTTGCTAATATATACAGATGTGCATTTCTTTCTACAAACCCTTATTTTTTTTAAATGTTAGTTTGAGTAATTTTGGAAATTAGGGAGAAAGAACATTTTTGTATCTCTGACAATATTTTTATCTGTAACAATATTTTTGAGACCCTTATATATTCAAACGATTCTCCAAATTAAAGAACATTTAGAGGAATTAAAATAAAAAAAAAGAATTGCTTAATTTGCTCTCCCTAAATCTTTTTTCAATTGAGATGTATCAGGGTTATATGGAGTTTTATATATTTATTTTAATTAACTAGTAAAGTAATTGTGTATCATATTCTATACGCAAATTAATTTTTTGTGCTATATGTAAGAAAGAAAAAAATAATTTAAAACGATTTTTAAAGAACAGTTCCGTTTTATATGCTTCTCAATGCTAATTCATTAAGATTTCAGTCACAACAGGAAAATATTTTAATATGATTAAAAATTATTTTCTACATTTCGTATTTCCTCTTGTTTACATAAAAAAATACTTATGAACATAAAAAAAAATTCTGATCTTAAAAAAGAAATATGAAAGAAAATGTTCATACATATTTATTGAGTAGTGTAATATTTTTAATTTCGTACCGCATGAGTAATTTTTAATATCGTAGTTTATCGAGATAGTGTTTTTTCAAATCATGTTATTTTTTTAGAGCATATCGCTATTTTAATTTTTCATTGAGTTTAATGGATGTAATAAAATATATTTGAATGCCCTCGGCATTATTCACTCATTAATTATATTCAAATTTATTATCTAGTGTTCCTTATCAACATCGAGTTACTGTAATGCTACAATAGAGTGTTGAAAGCTAGAGAGAGTGGCCGAGTGGAGTTATAAATTTTATTATCGAGAATGCGATGAACTTTGAATGAACAGACAATAAGGTTTTGTGTTGAATTTTTTTGTTGGTCCGTTTTTTGCGCGAAATATACGGAGTTTCACCACTTGCTCGCGTATAAATAGTAGATTGATATAAAGTTTTCTACGTAATCTGGAAATAAAATTATTTAAATATTAAGGAATTTAAATAATTTAGCTTGAAGACTTATCACGTTTCATTGTTAAACGAAAGTTAATGTCCATCGACTATTTATCAAAATATAATTTCTTGTTAAGTTCTGTTTACAAAAATTATATTTTTATCTCGGGTAAGGATAATGCAAACATAATGGAAACGCCCTGAATTTGCACCTTTGTACTATTAGTATTTACCTATCCGTATCTATTATAAAGGTGCAATTTAAATTTTTAGTTAAATATGGAAATTATGTGGTTAATTTAAAATCCCAACAATTATTTACTAGTTTATTAAAAAAATATTTACTGCGAAATCGCTGAAAAAACCAAGAGTGGTTTAAAATAAATATTATTATTGAGTGGTTTAGGATTAAAATTTATGTATTAAATCCAATAAGGGACGAGCAATTAATAATACTAATTTATGCATGGTACGATATAATATTGTGATATTTGTTAGCAGTTTTTATTATATGTATTAATTTTAGTTTTCACTAATTCTATGATAGGAATCTACTATGCCTGAAGTTATATAATAAAATATGTTTATTATGGGGTAATATTTATTTGATATTTATAATTGACATTCAAAAGATATTTTGGAAGCCAACCCCATTAATTCAGAATTTCTGCCATCTTTCATTTCGGTAGTGTCACTGAAGTTTATTTTTGGTACGAACCCATCTGCTTGGTAGTATCACATTGCTGAATTTATTAGAAAATGATTTAGTGAAAGTAATAACAGAGTGTATGATAGTATGATTTCATTGTAAATTTGAGAACCGTCATGAAGTAAAGCATGTAAAACTTCACTTTACAAAGTACAAAGTTCCAAGTACAAAGTTGCATCAGAATATATTTATGATTTATATAGTAAATTGTGTTTAACTGGAACAATTGTGTTTAACTGGAAAAATTATGCAATATTTTTGCGATTAAATTAATTCGGGATAAGCAGTATAGTAGTTCCAAGATAGTTTTTTCTGCTATCTATATGACAATATCTAGTATGTGCGTATATAGCACTAGTCTTCCACCGTGATAAACGTAAAATCCGTAATTGATAGTTCTTGGAATTGAAGTTTATATTTTTGTGTCAAACAATTGGTAAGGTTTCTGTTTCTAAACAGTTTTGTATTATCGTGTTAATTCTATTTTTTTTGAAAGTTTTTATTTTTTTTTAAATCTAACCACTTTTGATAATAATATTTATTTTAATTTATTTTTGTCGAATTTCAATTACGACCAAATGTCTGTTACGTCATCTGTGCTTAATACGGCAGAATACATAGGGACTAGTTAAGTGAAGAAAACAACACCTTTTCCAATTATATCCCACAGTTTTATATTTTTAATGATTTCAAGGTCAGTTTCGACATAATAAATTCGCGTGAAATTGTTTGAATTGAGCCCAGCTATTCGAATACTGTATATTATATATATATATATATATATATATATGTATATTATAATAACTTTTGGTTATGTTAACATGAATCGTTATGGTTGCAAATGAAACGTTATGTTCGCTACTAGGTAAAAATGCTCAAATTTTTCTGCAGCTAATATATTTTGGATATTATAGTTTTTTCAAAATAAGAAAAAACCTTAAAATTATATTAAGAAAATAAAGTTAATAACTAAAAATATATTTATTATTATAAGATCGTGTCATATGTATATTATATTTTAAATTTTGATACGTCGTCCTCTTTTTTTTGGAAGCAATGTTACAAAATCTGAATTTAATATTAAAAATAATTAAGTACCAAAACAAGAAGCGGGGAGAACTATTACGAGTAGTTTTTTAGGAAACTGGATGAGACATGATAGTAAGGATTTAGTTTTTAATGTTTTGTTCCCAAAGGGTCAGAACAAAGCCTTATTGTTGCCGAAATATCCTCAGTCCATACGTTTGTCCAGCCGTTTGTCAGTCTATGTGAAGCTTCTAACTTACAAACTACAAAACAAGAAAAACAATTTAAGTTCTTCTATAATATATAGTTTTATGACCACAAACGAAAAATGGTGTTTAAAATTATTTATAGTCATATTTCGAGGCGCTCCCGAAAATATAAAGTGGACTGAAAAAACGTAGTCATGTGAGGTGTGGTAAAGGCCTCTTTGAATAGAACATAAATCTATTTTCTTTTATTTTTTTTTGTCACTGAAATATATTGGTTTTTCTGATTTTTAGACCCATTTTGTTTCCAGGTTCATCTCAAGAGGGCCGTCACGCTGGAAGTTATAATTCGGTCGAAATTTCTAATATCGTATTTTTAACAACAAAAGTCTAATATAACAACATGTGAAGTATTTAAAAGGGTATAAATATTTAAAAAGAGAAATTATTTTTGAAAAATTCACAATATTTTCAAGCCTGCGAAAGATATGCCAAGCAATATATGTGCAGAGTGAAAAATGACATTCATGTTTTCTTGGAAAATAACAAATAGTTTTTGGAATGTTTACATTTTTAAATGTATGTGCGTGTCTGCGGAATCCTCGTGTACCAAGTTCTACTCGTACTTAACAAGTTTACTCTTAATTGCGGTGAATGTCCGCTTCATTTTGCTTGACGGCTTGGTGTTGGAGTACTTAGTAAGATGCTTTTTTACCAAAAAATAAATAATTCGCCAACCGTACCTTATTTAACATAAATTAATTTTAAGACAAAGATACCAAAGACATAATCGAAGTTAGAGACAGTCTTCGGCAGTAAATTAGTTTAATTTATTTGTCTTTCATTTCTTGAATCGGTTCCGCGGCTTCGAAAAAGTTAAACGAAAATGTTCACTTTCGAAGTAAATAGTAAATTCGAAAGAAAATAACCAAAATTATTGAATAGATTTTGTGTTGCGGGAAAGCCCCGATTCGTAGATCCACGCTTTTGTCTGATATTGTTCTTTTAGTTTCCAATATACATGGTCTGCTTCGCTATTAAAATTAATTTTGACCAATATAAAATGACCAAACAATTTGATAAACCATACATTAATTAAAACAAAACAATGTTTTGATAATTTGCATGTATACCTTGAAATTTCATATTTCATATATATTCTTATTGTGGAAGTTGTAAAGATCACAACTTCTATGCGAGGGAAGCCACGGAAAAAAGTTACATAAGAATAATTGTGAAAGCATGGTAAGAATTTTCTTGCGGTAATCTTATTTTTGATTCAATAAAAAATGTCGATTGCATTACTAATTAATGCATAAACGGCTTTAATTATATTTTTGTTCTTATATATTTCTTTTTCTTTATAAAAAATATGCATATTTAATGTTTATTTCCGATAATTTCGTATAGTTTTTGACGCAGAATATTTTGCTTTAAAAGTTTAGATATTACTTTAAATAATTGATTACAAACTTTCGTGTTCAATTTCATTTGTACGTTCCTATAATAAGTTTTTTTGTGGGTTTAATTGTTTTTTTAGTTTGATTCCACTTTTCTTATCTTCGCTTAAGTACGTAATACATTTATCATGGATGTATGCGTTGTATAATGTTCTTACTACCGATCATAGGTTTTCAGACTCAATTCTATATATTAACCTATTTCCGTGAGTGGAGAGCATGCTGAATGAATTTTATCCTTCTGTGATATTCCGCAGGTCAATATTTATTTAATAATATAATAAGATCCTCGCACTGGAGTATTACACCTAGTTTAGAATTGCAAGCTGGAATTATAAAATAAAAAATAAGAACAAATTCTTTTGTTTTTGTAGTCAGTTAAGAATATGAATTCAGACCTAATGATTTCTTGCATTAAGTGAACCAGTAAGTGCAAATTGTATTGATATGAAGAGCGTCCTCTATCCATATTCCAGCATTAAGTGTAAGTATATTAAAAAATATATATAAAAATAAAATGTATTGTATGAGAAGTGCAAAATATTCAAATCGATTGAACGATATATTCTGGAATATATAATTTAGACTTATTTCAACTGAAGGTATTTTGTAGTATTTAAATCGTAAAAAAATTAAAAAAAACTCAATCTAAATCTTTTCGTTTTATATCAAAAACCGGACAAGCACAGGTCGCGTTATAAATTCCACGGTGGTTTGACAATTGCAGTATATTATTTCTCTCATATTAGCTAACTTAAATAAAAAAGACAAGATTTTTTGTAATTAACGATCTTTTTTTTAACAATTCAGTCTTCTTATCCTATTATATTCAGAAAAGTTTGTATTTACATCGAGCCACATAATGGAAAGTATCTTTGGTTTCCTATATCTTCCTCACTTCCATTATGTTTACTTGGTCAAAAATATCTTTCATTATATATAAAAATTTCACTAAAAGTCGAAAATGTAGTTATCATCATAGTTGACATTTTTTTTTTTAAAACTTAAGTTTTGGGCTGGAACTCATATACAAGGCTCCAGTCTTGGGCCACGTGTTTATTATGACTAGTTTAGAAATGGAAAAATAGATACAAATATGTTAAAATGTTCTGAAGTGATCTTGGATTGTGTTCTCACTTCAGAACGATATTAATATATTGCAGACTTATCTGGGCTTCTAATAATCAAAAACTCTTCATACAAATAATCAAGGGCCCTAGCATATACTTTGAGCAAATTGGTACTATTAAGCTAATTAATGATCACCTCCATATAGTTATACGCGTAGATATCACATTCGCTCAGACTCATATAGAAAACATAAAATGTATTTTCGATGCAGTACTACTTCTAGTCAACAAAGTGAAGCAACTGATAATGTAGAATGTCATAATAGGATTCAGCCGCTTGATTCATTTTTCTAGATGTAGTTAGAGATTACGATTCCATTTCACCTTTAATTTCCACAATATCTAAGACATCAGATTGGTTCTCCAGTATAGGTACAGTACCAAAAATATTTTCGGCATCCTAGGCAAATACGATGCCCATAATTATAATAACGCTATGTAGAAACCTCAAAACAATTATCATGTGCTCGTCTCATCTATGAAATCAAATATTATATTATCGAAATCTGCAATATCAAATTTCAATAATAATTTAAATGAGTTTAACGTAAATGAA
Organism: Druceiella hillmani; assembly: GCA_039881145.1. NCBI lineage: Eukaryota > Metazoa > Arthropoda > Insecta > Lepidoptera > Hepialidae > Druceiella > Druceiella hillmani. Next base: position 59,166,336 of record JAYKKI010000001.1, read on the forward strand.
GTTCGTTTACACGATGCTGTTGATATAAAGTGATACGACATACATTAAATTCATTGTCATTATTTTACTTTAGATACTCACAAATTTACTATATCAATGATTTTTTTCAGTTTTCAGTACTTATAAATGTAACATCATAAAATTTTTAATACTCTTTTATTTTATTCCGAAATCATGTTATCATGGTGCAGTTATTTTTAAACTACCAGTAAGAAATATTTTGAATTAATTAGAATTCATCTTCAGACTCTAACATGGTCGATGGTGTAATTATTTTGCAAAGTAACAACTACCAATAGCAAATATCTTGAATCACGTTTAATTTACTACTATCCGTTAAGGAGTTCCATTGTTCATCTCTAGAACTCATCATCAGACACGGACCTGGTCGACGAAATAATTATTTTGCATGGTAAAAAATATTAGTAACAAATATCTTTGACGAATACTAAATTTTAATTAAAATAATAATAATTTTAAATAAAAAAATATAAAATTTAAATATAAAGGTAAATAAATTTTTCAAGCTAAATATATTAATTTATGATAACGAAACCGAGGTAAAGTTCCCCGAACCCAAATAAACATATAAGAAATAATGACTAATTTAAAATAAAATACAATAGATAAATTAAAACCTCCTAAATATAAAATTACAAAAAATATCCTTATAAATAAAATCCTTGAATATTCAGCCATAAAAATTAAAGCAAACCCACCACCTCTATATTCTACATTAAATCCTGATACCAACTCTCTTTCCCCTTCTGCAAAATCAAAAGGCGTTCGATTACTTTCTGCTAATCTAGAAGAAAATAAAATAAATGGTAAAGGAAATATTAATAAAATAAATCATAAATATTTTTGATACTCATAAAATATTATTAAATAAAAATTTAAAATGAATAAAATAGAGGATAATAAAATTAAAGCCATTCTCACTTCATAGGAAATAGTTTGAGCAACAGCTCGTAATCCCCCTAATGAAGCATAATTTGACGGCTAGTTTACTAATATCCGTTAAGGAGTTCCATTGTTCATCTTCAGAAATTATTTTCATATCGTGACCTGGTAAGTGGTGTAGTTATTTTGCAGTATAACAACTACCTTTTATCTTAAATCATAGTTAATTTATTTCTATTCATTAAGAAGTTCCATCTTTTATATTCGGATCTCTTCATCATATTTATATTTATATAAGAGAATACTTTAAAGGTAGTTCACCCTTAAAGTATTCTCTTTCAAATAAGAAAATAATCATCAAAATCGGTCTACTTAATAAAGTATTATCGCTGTACGTATATAAAAAAGAATTCGAAGAATCGAGAATCTCCTCCTTTTTTGAAGTCGGTTAAAAATATGAAACACACAAATATAGCTAAGTTGAAATGCCGAGCATGACATGTGAGAATGAAGGTAACAAAAATAATATGGAGATGCTTTGCCCATGTTGAATTTATGTATACGAAAAAATTGACAGAAAGCTTTACGAGGGAAAAGTAAGTTCGAAAAAAATGCAAAAAAATATAAAATATGACATTGTGTAAAACCACGGCTTGGTAACAGGTGAAATATAAAAACGTAGGTGAATCAGAAATCCAAAATATCAAATCATCCATAAAAATGACGAAGCAAAAGAAGCAAGTCCGGATAAAAGAATATGGCGTATCATCATTGTCGCCAATATTGGCTAATCAATAGAATATATAAATAATAATCGTAAATTTGTAATTATTTGTTCTTGTTTACAGTATTTATTCCTTATTTCATTCCTCCCTCCCTTTGAGCAGAAATTGAATTGGGATGGACACAATTTCAATTCTATCGTGCTACTTTTTTAATATCAAACCAGTCCATCGGTACTATGTTTGCTTCAATTCAATTAACATCATTTTTACTCTCGGATTGTTTTCTACTTGAGAGTTTTGGTAATGAACGTACTCTGAAAGGACTTTTTATAATTTTTTTGGCGTAATATTATTATATTACTGCTTTATCAATGTTTAAACTCGCGCAATAGCACACAATTACATAAAGACAAAAATTACAACGTAAAGGAGAAATTCGTAATAAACTAAAGTAAAACAGTGATCGTAGATTGTATTTATGGGGATACAATTAATTCCACGAAACTCTTCACAATACACCGGAAAAGAGCAAGTTAAATATTTATCTCATTTTCGGGATAAAGCACCCAGTTCATCGTTGTCTAGTGGAATGAATTTTCAAAGCTTATAAACTCGGAGATGACTGCACAGCCAAGTGACGAGTGCGATAATGAATTAAATTGTTTTGCTTAATCAAAATTTCATTATATTAAGATAAATTTGTTTTGATCGCTGTTATCAATTCTACCTAATGATGTGATATTGGCCTTGTAATGTAGGTGTAAAAGTTTTTCTGTTAATTTATATAGCCTATTTTTTATTATTTATTTGATATTCAAATGTTAGTCAACGGAAATCGTTCCTCAGCTTATTGAAATAAAAATGGCTGTCAAATTTAATAATCTGATTTTGGGAATTGGCGCATTCCACCATTAACTAAAATAATACATGAGGAAAGTTTATTTCAAATTCAACAAAGTAAGAATAAATTGGAAGAAAAATGTATGTACTTCCAAACGACTAAATTTAACTTAATTTTTTTTTAATATATTTTGGTTACTATTATTAAATAACTAAAAATCTTAAAAATAAGCAGAACTACTTTCTTTAATACGATATACATAATAATGAACCAATTAATAATTTAACTTGATTTGTTTTGGAACGTTTTTCTCAAATTACGTGGCAAGTTTTATAAAACAGTCGTACAAGGCTATTAAAGCGAATGATAAAGTCACCATCGCTTTATAAGCAAGGCTAATAAAGCGATGGTGATTTTTATGATATAACAGAAAGAGATAAAAAAACACGTAACTTTGTCGGAATTGCGTAAATTTTTTGCGAAAAAATAGTATTTTTGTCATCGTGCGCTATGATGGTTGCGTGTAGGTGGCTATTGTGGCGTGGGAGTAATGGTGGTTGAATGTGACCGACTTTGGACGTATTCCACTTTCGACTAGCAACCACCAAACTCCCGTCATTTAAAGTACTAGAATGAATGTGAATATACTATAATAACTTCGAATTTACCAGAATGAAATGAACAGGAAAGATCGAGGATATTCAAGAATGTTCGGGAACATTGACCTAAGTAATTTTTCATAGATGCAATAAATACAAGATCTAATCGGATTCTCAAGACACTTTTATCTGTCCTTGCTGTATCTCTAATATTTCTATGAATCTTACGACAAAATTCATTGCACGTACTTTTCATAATATACATTTGAGGTAAATCTAATTACCGATTTTTAAGACCCGTCTCCATCATCATCATCCCTATAAACCTAAGATTATTGCACTGATATGCTATTGTATTATAGGGAGGTAAGCAGTAAAGTAGAAGCTAATTATAACTGGTTACAAAATTATATATTTATTTAATTAATTGAACAGTAACAAACAAGCAATTTACACGTTATTTCAATCGAAGGAAATGCTAACGTATTTGATCATTTCTAAGAAGGATATTGGAAGACTGCAGTGACAATTGTCCTTTCAATAAAAAACTTACAGTGTAGAGGTCGTACAGTGAGGGTTTCGTATACACTTAGTCACTTATGAACATTTAAGGGCATGTAATTTTTTTATGAAACCACTTGTGGGGATTTGGGTAAATTGTATATAATTCTTATTGAAGGGCTCGTAAGATTATGAATAATTAATAAACTAAAATATGAATAATTATTTATCATAATCTAATAGAAAACATGACTGTATTAATAATCATTGGGTTAAAAATTGTAGGCGTCATTTCCAATATTTCCACAGATCGATTTTTTTTAACAAGAATATTTGTCCAAATTCTTCCATCTACGTGAAACATTCACCTGACTTGGGCTTGTAAAGTTACCGAATTATTAAATAAATATACATTTCTAAAAGTAAAGACTCTTTCCACTTGATTTAAATCACTTATATGAACTTTTTACAAACCCAATTACATGTCATAAGTTGATCGACTAACACGGATCGTACTTAACTGTGATCATTTTCTTTTTAATTTCATTATATACCAATATTCTATTGAGATTTTTAAAAATTCGGATTAAGCTTTTAGCGAATAAATACGCGTAACTCTAACAAAAATGAACATTTTAAAGCATAATATTTTATTAACTGATCCCCGTATCGAAAAAGTTTTCATAACATACCCCCAATATTTTTAATAGGCCTATTCAATATTACCCTACAAAATGAGAAAGAGAATAATAAAAAATCACCCAAATTTACATCTAGGGAATATCTCATAAATTTGAATGTAATTTGCCATAACCATGGCAAATTGCGACTTTATAGCACAAAGAGCTTTACTGCGAAAAAACCACGTGACACGTAGTAATTCAGACAAACGGACATGATAAAATTATACAAAAGAAACTAGTTAGCTACTGAACCCTAGAAATTAACAAGTACATTCATTAAAGAACTTTTTCTTTGTGATGGCTTGAGTATTCTCCAATACACTGATTGTATTAAAGACGTAAAAGGCAAGCTTTTGCTTGTTTTATTCTAAAAATCTGGCTTGTGATGCACGTGACCCAAGACTGGAGCGTTGTCTATAAGTGATGAGGCATTGGATGAAAAGCTTGAGAAGTATTGAAACTTATTACGAAAATTTAAAAGCAGAAAGTCTCTTAATTAATTAAGACTCTAATTCAGACTAATTCAGACTGAATCACATGCAGCTCCAAAACTTAAGTTTTTAACAAAAAATGTCAACTATGATGATAACTACATTTTCGACTTTTAGTGAAATTTGTATATATAATGAAGGATATTTTTGACCAAGTAAACATAATGAAAGTGAGAAAAATATAGAAAACCAAAGATACTTTCCATTATGTGATGTAGTATTATTTCTACTTTCTGTAAGTTCCTTACCACGACTTAGGTTTCGTTGTATCACAACATCTTCAGCTATTAGCTAATAGCCCACCTGAAGATGTTGTAGTACAACGAAGCCTAGGTCGTGGCAAAGAACTTAAAGAAAGTAGAAATAATACTGCATCACGTAGTTTAATTTAATTGTGAGCAATAATATTAAAATTGTTTGACACACGATCATATTTCTGATCTTATATTTTCCAAGTAATACCGTTCTTCAATTATGGCATACAACTTTATAGAACCTAAGTATCCTGCAATGAGAATATCGTAGTTTTCTTTAAGGATCTTGGGTTGTTCGGTTGTTAGGAACGAAAAAAAATTATATTATTGGGATCAATATTGACGGTTATATCAGTATTCATTCATGTGGTCAATTATCTCAGGAAGTTTTGCCAATAGATATTTTTTATTAAACTAACAGAGGCTCATGTATCCATTAAAAAGTTTGGAAGAGATGGAAGTTGCTGTGACAACACAAGGGGAGTTTCTTTGTTTAGGGTTTGTATTTACATTATATATTGTCGAATCGTTATTTCATTGTTTTTTATTAGACGTTCAATTTTCAGAAGGATCATCATTATTATGAATTTGAGGCTGATTATCCTGTTTGTTAGTTAGTGTCTGTTAATATAAGAGGAATTGTTATTACTATGAATTTGGACTACCCTGTTTGTTATTTAATGATTTGTTAAATTATGTTACCCTGTTTGTTATTTAATGATTTGTTAATATAATAGGGATCATTACTACTATAAATTTGGGGCGGGTTAACTTGTCTGCTAGTTAGTGAAATTTAATATAAGAGGAATCAACATTACTATAAATTTGGGGCTGGTTACCCTGTTTGTTAGTTAGAGACTATGATACAAAGTTATTCAGATATAAAAGTTTTGTTTCGGTTTGATTAGTATCTTACCCACGGGATGCTTGCTGGAATATTTTACAAGTTATATGTTAATATTATCAATTTCGCCAACGCCTATCTGCTCAGGTTTAACATAAACGAGATTATGAATTTCGTTCTGTTCGGGATTCATTCTTACGTTATTTTGATTATCATATTGGCGATTCAAATATCTCGGATTCCCAAAGCGTCTGTTATTGTATTATCTTACAAGGCAGTTGTCAATATTATGACCAGTTAATTTCAATATTGGCAAATTTGTGGATACGTGCTTGGTTTTTCGTTAAAGGGTATCGAATTTGGGGAATATAAATTTCTTGTCGTGACGTGAACGATGACGTGATGATTGAAAATAAGACCGTTCTCGTTCATGTTTGGTAAAATTGTTAGACGAATATAATTTATTTTAAGAGTTGTTTGGAGAATGTTTTCTTCCGAGGAAGCGAAATTTATGGCATTGTTTAACTTTTCGGTATCTTACTAAGGTCAAAAATGTTAGGTTAATACCAGTGACAAATGTGTGTAAAGTCAAGTTTTCCATTGCTACGACGGTCGGGCTGTCAGTTCTCTTTTTATTTTTGTTGGAATAGATACATTCACTTCTGTAAGAAGTTTTGAAAGGCGTGACTTAACACGTAGCACATTTTGATTAAATGTTTCGTCATAATTCTGTCGACACATTTGTAAATCAGAAAGGATAGCCGTGCGCAATTAGAAATCACGCCCAATTTTTTAACTCTTTTATTGCGCTAGGGCTTACTGCTCGACCCTTTACTTAGCTTAAAATATATTTCAATAATACATCTTCTTGCACTAGCGATGTAAGATTTGTCGCATTTATGGAAAATGGGGAAACTTGTACATCATGTCATGTTCATTTGAGCTGAACCTTCAGAAATTCGCGTTCTTTTCTCAGTGCTGAATAATCTCCGTAGAAGTATGTTGAAGTACTATGCTGTTTACTGCATAGTGGACAGAAGATCGGGAAGACCAGGGTGCGGACTGTTGATGTTCGTGTGGGCAGGAGCTAGTCGTTGAGTAATTCAGTGTTTGAAGTTGCGTTGAACGTAGCTGATTTAAATGGTCGTGCGGTTTTTGATTTTGCATCTGCAGAAACCTGTTTCACTAAAACCGATTTTGTTTTATATTGTGTTATTACATGATTCGTACCTGGATTTCAAAAATCCTTATCCAAAAATAGTACGAGGTTCATAGAACGTAGGTTTTTTAAAAAAAAATTAATTGTTACTCAATTTAGTTAATATTAATGATAATAATTTAAATAAAAAACACAATACCGATAATAAAATACAATAATTCTTAGGGAATTGGTAAATGTTTACACATGACGCTGTATGAGGACTGACTGACTGATTTCAATCTACATTTTCTATTTGAGACTCGTGTTATGACTGGGTAGATGTTTTGAAAATAAATAAAACCGGATATGCGTGAACTACTAAGATGATACAGTACTTGGCTAAGCATATATCTATACTAGTGTTGAATTCATAAAATTTACATTATAAATTAAATTAAATTATTAACTTGTTTAGGTTGGTCAACAATGCTCGCACCGGCTTAAAAAATAATAACTTAGTTATTTATTGCGAATAAGTAGGTACCTATTTTGAGTTAATTATTTTTTACTTTTTAGTAACTTCTTTCTTTGAAGTCGGTTTTTTAAGACGTTTTATCTATTCTCTTCAAGTCCCTTCACAAAAGTACCCTGTTGTCAGAAATATACGTTTGTCCTTCAAAGGTATCTTTTAATTTTCGGTTCCTCAATAATAACACTTCTAAAAAAACTCGTCTAATTGCTTTATAATCAGAATGTCTTCTTGTACTTCATCCATTATTTTCAAGGTTAAATTTAAAACAATGTATAAATCGCTTGTAAATTTCATTATGTCATCACCAAATGTTCTTTAATTTATTTACGCTTATTAAAGTTTAATTTTTTGGAAGTTACTATGACACATTTTCTTTATTGTATAATTATAGAACTTGCAAAAAATAAAAAAATTTTGTTAAATGTTATTAACTAAAAAACTTATTCCAATTTTTTTTTAATATAAAAATGTTATGAAAATTCTATTACATTAAATTATATGTACAAATATAAATATTTAATTACGCATGTACTTTTAAACTTTCTTTGAAAAGTCCATTAAATTTGATTTACAGTTCCTAGACAGATTTGCCAAATAAATTTCTACTAGCAAATTTAAGTGTTTTGACAATTGTATTTTAAGCAAATTTCGTGACTTCGGTACCTATATAATTAGCAATTGATAAATAATTTGTATATATAATAAAACTGTAACTGAGCCGTGTCTTTGCATTGAATATTTTTAGAAAAATCTTATTTTAATAGTCATTATTATTGATGCAAGTCTGTCTGTCTGTCTGTCTATCGTTCTGTTACCGCATCACGCAAAAACCACTGGACGGATTTTGATGAAATTTGGTATGATGATAACTGATTATCTGGGTCAACATATAGGATACTTATTATTTTGGGAAAAGGTCTTTCTGTCTATCTATTTGTCTTTCTATTACTACGTCACACAAAAACTACTGAACGGATTTCGAAGAAATTTAGTAAAATAAAGTAAAAATAAAGTAAAATGGCTTAATAATATTTAACTAAGTTCAGTTTAAAAATCACCAAGAGATGTCATCACAAGGGTTTTAAAATACGTAATTTTCCTCTATCGCATCAAGTCAATTATCACTGAATGAATTTGGGTATTTTTTTATAGCATCGTGTGAAGTTACATAATGCAATGCAATATATTTCACATTATATCCACGCTCTCTAAATATTTTCAGGTGTAAATAAAGTTACAATGTTCGTACCATTATTTGCTACCATGCAATACGATGACGCAAGTAGGGATTTAAAATAAACAAAACAACATAAATACGACTCTTAATAACGCATTTCTTGGGGATAAACTATTTATTATATATTTATTTTATTTCTTCTCGACGATATATAAGGCTGAATATTTTCCATTATATAACGCGATATGTTTTTTTTAAATTGTTCCTTGTATCCTATTTAACGAATGATGTCGCAAATAAAATTTTGTAAATCGTGGTGTTATTGTGATTTAAAAAATAGGACAAACCTTGCACGTAGCTCGCGTGGACCTAAGCATCAGTTGCTTTTCTCACGAGCAGCTGTATGTAGCACTCTCCGGCGGGAGCAACGCTAAAAATTTATTTGTTATGTCACTGACGGTTCTACAGGAAACGTTGTTAACAGAGAAGTTTTGTGAACGATGTCCTAAAGCTCACGGGAACGAAGTCGCGGGCACAGCTAGTATATAATAAAGTTAATATATGCAAGGAATTATTATGTGTATAAGCGTTCACATATGTTGTCCCCCGTTGATATTATCCTACATGACTAAAAGTTTTAGGCACTATTTGTATTATTTGATCATTTAATATAAAAATATTGATAATTGCTAAAATTATTGGCTCCATTTAACGAATGGATTTAAGCGCCGCATCCATATTTAATTGTATAGGAAAAGTTACAAAATATTCAATAAAAATTGCGAGAACTATCTGAATAAATAGCGCTGTTGCCTCAGCATAAAGCTTATAAATTTCTAACGTGAAGCTGCTGTGTCAGCTTCCAGCTTAAACTTCGACTACTTTTTTTTAGCTTTAAGGGTTAAATGTATTCATTGATATTGTATATAAGCTATATTTAACTTGTCTTAATTAGAAATAAATATATAGTTATACTAAACAGGGGTTTCAGTACTTAATTAACCCGGCGGCAGTGGTGACCAAATGTTTTATAAATAAACATAAAAGTTTCTAGCGAGAAGACTAAAATGATTCAATATTATATATATATATATATATATATATATATATATATATATATATATATATATATATATATATATATGGCATATATTCCTAAATGCCACGGCTAAGATTTAGATGAAAAATAGCCAAAAACTTATTGATTTTTCTGAGGCCCTTTTAGTGTCATAATTATACTACTGAGTTTTGATTATGGATGTTAAATAAATATTACTAATGTTTAAAAACTATACTGATTAATTATAAAACATATAACGTTGCTTAAGTACTTACCTGATTAAATAGTTCTTTTGTTGCTGTCTATTATCAAATGTAATTGTTCGTACTTTAATTGTAAAACACAAGTGAATATTTTTAAATAATAATGCAATAGAATAGAATAGAATAGAAGAAATAGAACTTCAATTAATTTGTAACGTGGAATATATAATGTGCTGCTATTTTATTATTTTCTAAAATTTATTCTCCAAAATTATTGTAGAATATTCCTATCATTTGTATTCAATATGTGCTCAAGAGTAAACTGTTTAACGTCCTGCATTTACGGAAATTGGAAATATTATTTCTTTTAAAAGTAACGTTTTTATTTGAATGCGAGTGTGTGGGAGGCTAATGTTTTTCATTTGCTTATTTGTGGATACATATCTATATTTTTTGACAATTTACATCGCTTTAAAACCTGCATTGATTTTGATGACTATGGTGTCGCTCTACTAATTATAGTTTTCCTATTTATACAAAGTGGCTGAAACTTTACTACGGCGGCTGGTAGCCATTTTATACCAAATAGCTTATTAGTTTCAGCAACTAGATGAATTAGAAATAAATATATAGTTATACCAAGAAGTAATTAATTACATATAAACAAATAAAAATTATTCATCAATAATAACATTGGTTGTAAGACATTTCCTTGGGGATAAACTGTTTCTTAAATGAGTTCTCCATTTTTCTCTATTTAATAAATTTGTTTTTATAAAAACATGGCGTAAATTTAAAAAAAATGATAAAGATTAGGACAATCGCTACCATTTTTCTGTAATCTCCTCATCACATTTCACCAATTCTGTTCGACAAATTCGGAAATTAGGAGAAATGTATTTTTAAATTTTATGAAATATTCTTCTAAATGTGCGATTTAAAAGTATGATAAAGAATATTTTTGTATTCTTAATAATCAGCCTTTTTAAACGATATTCCACGTAGCATGATTTTTATGAAAATGGGCTGTGACTATAGAAAAACGTAAACATTGCCTTCTATATATCTAATAAGCCTAAAACATCGTGAATATTTAAAAAAATTGACATCAAGAATCGTGGCCACAGTTTTCCTAAAAAAATTGCGTGAGTTTTAAAAACCGATATTTATTTTTATATTTAAATTGAATAGACCCAGAAATAAGGGGAAACTTATTATTTTTGCGTTTTATAAATGAATTTGAATTACTGAAAAATATTTTTCAGACTCTTACGGCTATCAATTTCAATCGATACCCAGCATCACACATGGAATTAAAATCAAATCCTTTCGAGTACTTAGTTTGGCCCCTGAAAATTTTCAAATGAATATTTTTTGAATTGTAGAGACACTCGCGGGTTGAGGCATTTTATAACTATTCCAAATTTCAAATTTCTACATCTAGCAGTTTCTAAGAAAAACAGGCAAACATCTGAGTGATTTCATTAGGGTTCCGTTTTTCCTTCTGATTTACGGAACGTTAAACAAGTATTTATATATGTAACACATTTTATCTTTCGAGACAGATATAATTATTAAAATTAATTTGTTAGTTGTTTGTACTAATCGACCCTAGTATACATTGTGCCCGCGGATATAGCCACATTATGTTACGTGAATTTTACGTCACGGCCGAAGTACTCATATTTATTTGACATTATTGAATTCAACAAAATGAAGTCTCTATGGGGATGACTAAAACCAGATCCAATAGAGGCTTAAAAATGTTGCGAAATAAATTTTTTTTAGGAAATAAAATACAAAACTAAATAAATACGTAGCGGAGCACTAATTAAATACATAGCGGAGCACAATTGAAGTATCTTACTACAATTTAGTACCATGTTTCATTTTAGTAGGTGTAAAAAGGAGAGAGAATTGGGGATCCTATTTAAAAAACAAACATGACGAAATATTATTAATAATGAACAAAACTCTAGCTTAACTACGAATTCTAAAAATAAAGTGTAATAATCACCAATGAAGAACATCTTTACAGACATTTGTAGTTGTACATTCTCGTACTAAAATTACTAGACTGCCTTTTTCTAGTGCAGGTGACGTAAAACTATCCAAGTTAAAAGCTTTCTTTCCTTCGACCAATATCTGCTTTATTTTAGAATATACTTCATGTATTTATTATTCATGTTGTTTTTTTTGTTTTTATGGAATAATACTTTCAAGAAAATGTAGCTTTTTGGCAAAACAGATACTCAGATGGTATTGGTGATATTCGTAAGACAAACGTTAATTATAATTGAGCATAACCAATTAGTATCGTATCACTGTTCACATTCCTATGAAGAACCTATATTTACAGGTTGATTCTGTCGTAAAGTTTAGGCGGATTGACTTCCTAACTATATCACTGGTCCTCTCGCAAAGTGGCGAAGAGTTTAAGCGAAGCATTTACATATTCCACGGTGTAGTAGACTAAGTCGTCAATTTGAATTATTGCTTCATAAATCGATACAAATAATTCTGTTTCTAGAATTTTAAGCACTTGTGCCTGAAACTCAATTAGCCAGTCATAATGCTAAACTTTCAGTAATCTATGACAGGATATTGTGATATTCTAGGATTAACTTTAATTTTCTATACATATTCGAGGATTTTCCTATTCATATCTAGCAGTCAAAACATTTTGCGCCCTGAGATAGATAGATTTGGAAAGTTTTTTCCCATATCCTTGAATGAATTCCTTCTTATGGTGTCAGTATATTTATTGCAAGGTTGTTTTAGATGCGCGTAGTTTTTTTGTGAAATTTCAAGAAATAGCTACTTTTGAGTGATACTGGCTAAGCGAAAGTCAGTAATGTAGTTATTCTACTTCGGTTAATATCCATGACCATAAGGTCATTTTCAGTTTTAGGGTGCTGGGTTTTCCTTGCTTTCTAGTTTGTTTTACTTTACAAAATGTAACTTTCTTTACAGAGTCATTGCTACTGAAGATATCTCCTAGCCATTTGATGCGATAGGATTTAATGATATTAACTCAACTAATGGCTTGTCTATATTGGTTTTAATAAGCGAAATCTCTAAATATCATATTTCAAATAAAACCATTGGTAATTTTTGTTCAAAAACCCATTAATTGTTTCGGTTTGTTTTTGTAAGTGTCCAGGATTCTATATTATACAGAAAGACAGATATTACTAATGTTTTATAAAGATTGACTTTTGAGTGGATATCGATGAATCTGGATTTAAATTGTTTTGTCAAACCAAATTGGCACTTGTTATATGCTTTTACATATTAATGTTTTAATACTATTGTCATTTAGGTGAGAGTAACGAAGAATGATCTGAAAGTCTGAAGAGTCGCTTACAAATGTGAAGAAATGACGAAGTGCTCGACAATAATGGTAGGTCCATTCTTCTGGGAGATGGGTTATTATAAAACTGTTGTTCTAGAAAATAAAACAATAACTACCATAGACTGTTATATCAGTAATTGATTGTCCGTTTTTTAGCCAAGATTTAAGAAAAACATCCTCGCATTAGAAATCTCTTTTATTTATTCCTATTTAGTCCTAAGCATAAAATATAATGTACAAAAATTACGATTCCTGCACGTCAAAGAAGCTGTGACTGTACTTGCAAAAGCCGTTGAAGAGACTTCTAAGGAAAAGTAGTAACAAAAGTGTCACTTATCTTAGCGGTATTATCATATGAAACCATGCATAGCTTGCCACAGCGACTATATAGACGCACACACACGCACAAATACATACATTCAATATATAATCACGCACGCAAGCATTCATCTACATAAAATATTCAACCTATGCTCTACCATAAAAACGAGACATATTAATTACGTCTCGGGTTCCGTTTTTTAAAACACTGCAGTCGAATTACTTCGATTTGGCTATTTTTTAACTCTACGAATAATTAGGTAATTTGTACGAAATATTAAAGTATGTTTACCGGTATTAAGCACGAAGCAAAAAAGGAAAAATGAATTTCCTTTCGCAATTTTTTTTATATACTTGTTAGTAATTTAAGTGTAAAATATTTTGTTGAATATTTTTTCTCATTAATATTTTTAGTTTTATAGTATAACGGTATGAATATTCAAAAACTACGAAATTCACCTTTCCGACTGACAATTGTTACTGATTTCTTTAATTAAAATTTCAAACATATGTATATTATATTTTAGAAGTAGGAATTTAACAAAATAAATGGAGCGCAACAAAAGAAATGGGGTATCGTAAATTTTAGATTTCAGATTTAAATGTAAGCAATTGCATATCAGCTGAATGGTATGTGAGAGAGATACAATTTCCATACGCTCAAATTTAAAATTTCATTTCGAGACGTCCTTTCACGAAAATATGAGAAGCCAACGAATTGGGGCGGAAAATGATTGTTCAAGGGCAAAAAATCTAAAAATGGCATAAATTAAACATGCCAGGGTCGAGGGCGTATCTGCGCTGGGGTTGTGGAAACATTTCGCCTTCAGTATCATACAGCTTTTCCGCTCGGCAGATCGCACGGGCCCACTGACAAACCAAATATTCCTTTGTGTGATGGGGTCGTTGCTAATAAAATATACTTTTAATAGACCCTTATAATATGATAAAACGAAAATAGCCAATGGCGTCATTGTTCCAATTTAACTAAAGGCAAGTTAGAAAGAGATAATCAATCTTATTAGTACGTTTTTGATACTATATACTTTGCGTTTAACACGTGGATAGACACATAATGTTGCTGGTTTTTGGAAAGCGTTTCGCCATATTGGTATTATTATGTTAATATCGGGGATAGAGTATATATTTGATGTAATATTGCATTCCGTAAGCGGTAATTTATAACTTACACTCTTACTTAATACTTACACACTTACTCTTCACAGCCATTTTTCTTGTTGTAAATCTTTATCAAATGGCTCTATGACAAGAATGACAAATGTGGCATTTCAGGCATTATTAACTCATTTGGCAAAAATATTTCCTCGTGGAATTCGCATTGATATTATATCTGTCATAGGTAAAAATACCTTTAAGTTCTCTTCGTGTTAAATAACTTATATTATGCCGCTTCAATTAAAAACATTTTGTTTCTGTATACTAGAATATTTAATGTATCATACTTTTATGGCTAAATCCGAAGATTATCGATAATTCATTCATGAATTATGTAATTCTCTATAGTATAACCCCGACAACAGGAGCAAACAGGGAATAACTTCTTAAGAAAGAAACACCGAAAAAATATCATACTGTTCAATTAAAGTTAAAATTGTTAGCAAATATTGCTATATAATATGCATTTGAGGGTAGTATCAAATCTTTATTAAAAATAACGGAGGCCACGAATATTAAGCCTAGAGAGGGTCTTATCCACAGCATGAAACAAAATAATATTAGTTTATGAAAACTAACCTTATCAATAAACACGTACATAGACTTTTTACATATACATTTAAACACGAACAATATTCGTTTATCTACAATAGGTGACGCAATATTACCGCTGATAAGGACACGGCCATTTGTTATGGCAAACAACTCCTTCGCAAGTACCTAAAACTAATTAAACGTATGCACCCATCGAAAGCGATGCAGGTCTTAAGTATTACTGAAGTACATAATTTCGACACGTTGTTTATGGACGTATCATACTCAATACTCTACTGCTGTAGTAGGTACGTTATACTATAACTATAGATAGTTGTGCGAACCAAAAGATAAAGGACCTCGAGTTTGCAAAGGAAAATAAGATTAAGTGCCTGTATTACGGAACTTAAGATAAGCGTGAGACGAAATATTGTGAGGTGAAATGCCCGTAATAGTGACACAGATTGTTGAATTTGTATATCTGTACTCGGAAAATGTCTAAGTTATTCAAAATTTTCCGTAGCAAAAAAAAATTCCCTGGGCATTTTATTATCACAAGCTTCCATTATTTTTTTTTATTTTCCAAATTTAGAAATAGATCTGGCGATCATTGCCAACATATAGATTTACAATAAATACATTTATCTAGTACATGCACATGCTTCTAAATTTACAATATTTTATTTCAATGGGGCTACGAGTGTTTTAGAGTAGTTGGGTACGTTTACGCACAGACATTGATTTTTACAAAATACACACATACACAAATGGCGAGTTTATTACACGAGCAATTGCTTAATTTGAGAATTTAGTCACATGGAAAAGAATGATATAAAAGTTCATTTTTTATTTTTATTCTAAACCATTATTTCATGAAGTTTATAATTTTCGGAGCTAACATTTTTTTGAAATAAGCTTCAATAAAAAAAACATTAATTTGTTTATCCTTTACTGGTTTATGTCGTCATAATTGAATTAAATTCGATTAAAGAGGGATATTGTGCCTAATTTAAACCATTTCACATATAATAGACGAATTTTGGACTTTTATTTTTTACACACCACGGAATTATTTTTGTACCTCTTTCAGTATAATAAAATAAAAAAGGAGCAATGGACACTTAAGATATTTGACCTTATAATCTAGCAAAATATCGTCTGCTATGAGGTTTTAAAAATGTAAGTCCAGCAGCTTCTTTTTGTACAGAAGTTATTTTACACTACAGTTAACATATCTCTGAAGCGAAAACGTCTAACCTTTCGATAGAGTCGAAAAATACAAACCGTCTCGAAAAGAGTTTTTGTGAATCACCGGAAAATTGTTGAAACTAAAAAAAACTCCCTAAGAGCCGGAGAGTATACAATTCTACATAACAATTGTACTTTTAGATAATGTCTATAGATAATATCTTTCGCATTTTAGAGATGGTGTCGAATGGGTAATCACATGAGATATGGAGTGTATGTTAAGTGAACTAATGTAATCACCTTTACTATAGAAAATAAAAAAGAAATATGCCTGAACTTCTGTATTTTCATATACATATACGAATTGAATAAGAAAAATAAGATTCAGTTGTATTTATCCTCATGTTTTGAGGTTTTTGCAATCAAATTATAATACATTTTATTGTTTAATGTAAATCTTTAGTTGAAATTATGTTAGTTGAAAACCCGTAAAGAAATTTAAGCGTCGATTTATTAATATATGAGTATTGATGAAAAGAAAAAAAATTACATGGGCAACACGCTTATTTAGATGTGGTTCCTATTTGGTTTTCACCGAATACAAGGATTTAAAAAAACGTTTCTCCATTATCTTCTTTTTAAATAGACACCTAAAAATAGAAAAAAAATCGGATCGACAATTATTCTTACTTAGATTTTTTCTATCTAATTACCATCGTGTTTAAGGACGTCTCTGTGTTTTTTCTAAAAGCCATTGACAATAAATTTTGTTTACATATTTCCTAATTTCTTTAATTGTTTTAAATTGACCGAAGGACTAGCCTATGTTGGTATGTTTTAAATGAGACAAGGAAAAAATGTATATTTTCTTCAATTCGTAGACATTCATATATAAAAATGTGAACTTAACCCAAATTTTTAAGAATGATTCATAATAAATCTAATTTTATTAGCCACCATCCTTATTTTCCATATTTAGTCTGACTAGTTGGTACTATTTCAATAATTCTTTCAATTCTACAACCAAAGAACTGCTCTTATATAGTGTACAGATTTCAATAAACGAAGATGTAGATGCGGAATCAAATAGCATAGACATTGAAAGAACAAAAACGTTATCAAACGATGAAAATTCAATCAATGATTCCCCATATATGTTGGTCACATCTCAAAAATCGATATTTATATATATATATATATATACACATATATATATATATATATATATATATATATATATATATATATATATATATATCTACAGTATCATAAATAGTACTATAAAGAGACACTAAAATCCTTGTACCACTTTGCCACAGCGATGACAATTTATGAAATAATAATAATCTACATTTGAATATGCTTGCACTAAAAATATTAACTGCTCATACATATTACGAATTGCTTTATGTTATTTAGTAAAGCCATATCAACAACATCTTGACTCTCGGTTATGTTTACATTCATGCAAGCACGCCTTAATTGGGTAATGTTGATAATAAGGCAATATTGAATTATTGCTATGTACTTAATCTATTATCTTATAGTTGACGCTTAGTCAGCTAATTAGAGTCCGCCCTGCCCCATGTTTTGTCCGCAAATTACAACTTTACTTCTGGACCTATGCATGTTTTAATCTTTAGGATATTTTCAACTCTACAATTGTAAGGATAAGATCCCATGAAAGTATTTTCAAGAAAAAATGTTGATTGAAAAATTAAATTTATTTTTTGTTCATAGATTTTGATCATTATTTAAACAAAATAACAGCGATATTAGAGAGGTGCACTGCGTCCTGTATCTACAAAAGTGGGATTATGTAAGATGATAGTTAGGTACGTCAAGATTTACTGGTAGTAAAACACGATATAAAGATGAAAGAAAAAACTAAGCTCCTTGTCAATTACAGATGTCACATTAAACACTTTTAAGTCAAATAAATGTGAAGAGAAGGAAATGGGAAAGAACTTTGATGTGAAGAAAAAGGGTGCGTGTACTTATGTACGCGCGTGAGAAGTTATACTTCTTTGGCATTATTAAATAATACATACGGATAGATAACCTCAATTATATTAGAGCACTTGAAAAAGTCTATAAACACAATTTTTTCACTAATATTTACGAATAGTAAATATATTAATCAAAATATTAAATTTAAATCACTACTGAATATAATTTATCAGCACATATATAAATCGCACTTATATGAAACTAAAACACGTGTGTGAATGTAGACACTAGAAACATGTGGATAAATACTATCAATATGAAAACAGTGAACAGAGGCGACGATGGTGCCAATAGCTTTTGTTTCGAGACTGCAACCGCTGCAACTTCATACTGTAACTTTTGTGTGACGAATCTTAAAATTTCACTCTCATCATTTTTTCATAACGCGCCTAAAGAAGTATAACTTCAAAAATATAATTGTTTCTGTTAGTATTAAGGCCCAGAAGGACCTTGAAACAGGATTAGCCTATTATAACACTTAAAATTGTCGTCTCAAAAGAGTAAGACCGTAAATAAGTAATGCGATCAAGAGTTGATAAAATTCAATCTGCTGAATGGTTCGATAAAAAAAAACAAAAGGAAAAAGAAAGGTGAATTGTTTTAAGCTATTCATTGATTTAAAAATCGCAGTTGCATCATGAGAAAATTCTTTTGGTTTTTTCAAATCTTGTCATAGGGTAAAGCGACAGAGTTGTAAGATTTATCGTGATCAAGTTCAATGTCTTCACGTACATGTTTGATATTCCATAAATTTAGAATTTATAATTAGAACCAAATATCTAACTCACCCTTTTACACTCCTCTGAGAAAACTCTGCAAAAACTTATCTAATTTTGCCTCACTATTTTTACAGCTAACTTATTTAAGAAAAACCTGGTCTTTCACAGTAATATTTTTAGTAGGATCATAATTGGACCAAGTAAAGTCATCATCCTGACATATTTGTGGGCGGATATAAATAAATTTTAGTTGTTAAATAGAGGTAAGGTTGGCAAAAAGAGGAAATCTTAATCTCATTACAAGTATACAGGTACAAGTGTCATGGAATTTATTACACTTGATGGTTGTTAATGAAACCCAGAAATTTCTGAGTGTTTATTCTTTTTGTGCGCATAGGGGAATAATACCAAGCAATATTAAATATTTCGTCGTGAAAACCAAAATTAGGTATACGAATACAGCATGCAATCAGATTAATCTTTTTCTCGTCAATAAATATGAACGAGGATTAAGGAAACTTCAAAATAACATTTAGTTGACATTTTTTCTTATAAATACCTAAAATTACATATTGAATAGATAATAGAAAATAGGTCCTCTTATATCTCAAGCGCATGTATGTGTGTGTGTGTGTGTGCGTATGTGTACATATATATATATATATATATATATATATGTATATATATTATATATATATATATATTTATTATATATATATATATATATATATATATATATGTATATATATTATATATATATATATATTTATTATATATATATATATATATATATATATATATATATATATATATATATATACGCATTTGAATAGGGAGTTATGGCATTATATATACTATTTTATTAACAGATTCAACAAGAAGGCATGGTGACTATACTTTTGAACAGACCCATAGGTTAAATATGTAGGTTAAAAAATAATATGGTAATTATAAGTCCACGAACAGAATACAATTATTTTCCCGGTGGAATATGGCACTCATTTGATATGAACGTAATACAAATTCTTGCTTTTTTCCATGCTATAACTTAAACGAGTGTAATTCTCAGTAAATGGTAAGAATAAAAATGTACCGTCAATCCAAATGCACTGAATGCATATTGTGTTTATGTGGGCCACGCGAATTGTTATTATGTAGGTTTTACTGAGGATAAATTCATAACCACTCTTACATATATTCTTATTTTGATATTCAGTAGAAATCTCACTAAAATCGCTAAGCAACTAACGATTTAGCAAACTAATCAATAATTTTCCATTTATAAGCGGTAACTACCAACAAACTACGATAATTAAGTGAAAGTCTTTTTTTAGTAATTGCAATGTCCGTTTTAACTCACTTTTTTATAGGTTAACACACACATTGGAGTTAACTGGCGAAATAGCGATTTTTAAGAATTCTTGTGCTTTTTTATTCTTAAAAATTAATATTGAAGACTTATAGCAACCAGCTCCGTCTTGGCCACTTTGGTTTATATGATAATACAATTTTACGGTTTTTGTTTGAAGCAAAATTGTTGAACATTTGCATTAAAACGAACGAAATATTCTTTACATGAATATTCTTTCCACGCTGCCGAAGCCGTAGGGAAATAGAAAAGAAAGTAGGCGTTACATACACTATTAAAATGGTAATACTATATTATTAATATAACAAAAAGTATGCGTTATGTATACCTTATTACACCTTAGCGTAATTTTTAAGAAACAACTACGTATAAAAAAGTTTTGCGTTCAAAATTACATGTAAAATAATATAAAAACAAGCGAATTTATTTATGTAATTATAAAATAAGTTAATTTTCTTATGTGATTATAAAATATATGTCGACTGAAACTTAAACAGGTGATAATAAAATCATTAATGTATTATTATCGTTAAGATTGTTATGTCTTTTGGAACGTTAGTGCAAAACGCTATCAATTACAACAACAGAAAAGAGAAAGCTGCGCAGAATAACATAATAATTCAAGAAATAAAATTTTATGTATGCGTATTTGTCTGTACGCAGTTTCTTAACATGTATATATTGTTGTCTATTATAATGAAAAACATATATTGAAATCATTACAATTTACTTCAAGCAACCATCATATGCTAAAAGTTGATCGTGTCTATAAGACAATGAATTGCTTTCAGTTATTACAATGAACATTTCTGTTTAAATTGTTTCTCTACTGTTTTCCAGTGATTAATAAGTAAACCTCTTGTTTTATACCTTGTTGATCTATTCTATTCATATGACATCGATTAATTTAAATAACGTGTGGAGGCAAGGCTTTGAAAGACATTTTTTGAAAATAATAAAAATACAGTCGCAAAATTTCATAAGCAACACATCGATTAAAAATAATTGCAAAAACGAAGAACTAAGTACACAATTTGAAATATCTATGTAATTTTAACATGTCTTATTCTAACAATGTGTACCATTTTGAACAATTTTAATCTTGAATCTGACATATATTTTTTATTACGATTGTAAGAAAAAAACAACTGCCTTGTGAAATTCATTAAAATAATTAGTATTTATCAAAATTGTCCTAACTTAAGTTGGAATGAACATGGGATTACAGCTAGGATATTTTTATTTAAAACTTAAAAAACAGATAGCAGGAGAGAGACACCGAAGGATCGGCAATATTTAAAACAAATCAATAAAGACAAATTTGCTCGAATAAGGTGACATGGGATGTGGAATAATTTGGTATGAATTTTAATTTGGGATAAATTTCATTGACTTCAAGAATATTCTCATCAAATTTACTGTTAGAAATAGTAAAAAAATCACCCGAGATGTGTCCCACGAAATTGCTAAAACAATTAAATCAAAAAGCAGACCATGCATTATACTGAGATTATATTTTGATAATATGGATATAAAAAAATAAACAGGTAAATCGATTATAAATTACGATCCCTAAAAGTTTTAATTTTATAAGCACGAACATGCATAGATATAAACATACGTACATAAACTGTATGAATCTACGATGTATGGCGGCAGTACGCCTACATCTAGCTCGAAAATCTAATGTATATTTCGGTTAATCTAAAAATAAATTAATATTGTCAATATTATATTTGTTAGTGTATTCAAGGAAACTAAAAAACAAAGACACTGATAAAATTAATAATTTTTACAATGTGCCTTCGCTTTGGCGCTTGGGTGAGAACATATTCTTGCTTTACGCGCATATAAATAAAAACGTAAAATATTTTGCCAATTCCTAATTTAAAATTATAAATTGTAAAATGAAACACATTACATAATAGTATATTTTACGTAATAGTAATATATTTTATAACTTCGAAAGAAATTACCTTTGACAAGAAACTATCTTTGAAATGTTTTAAATATCTTCTTATATTACGTTAATGCAAATGATTGATCCATCAACATAATCTGCGTTTCAAAACGGGGGTACCTTACTTATTCGTGAATGCCACAGTAAATTTTAACTTCTATTAATCATTACCAAAACTTTAATCATAGCTATAAGAGCGATATTGAATTCAATAAATTATCAAACAAAATATCTTTTACTTATTTAAACATTGAATCAAAATATACTTATTTAAACATTGGCCCACGCAATCCAAACGCAAATTGAGGTATAAGAAGTTGCGCAACGACACAAGTTAATATCGTATAGATTTTGCTTTTGTTTCGTGAGAATTATGTTTGAGTGTTAAGAATTATGTTGAGTTTTTTTGAACCATAACTACTCAACTATTTTATAAAAGAATGCAATAGAATAGTAGCCTTGTCAAAAGTCAAATTCCTAAGATGATAGAATGTTTAGTTAAAAATAAATTATTAGGTTAAGCATTAGAAGAAATTACATACAAATTGCAAAGAGAAACATGTAAAATTTAGTTCTGCAGTTCAGATGCGATTAGGCGGTCCGCCCAATGAAATTCAAATTATGCAAGATTTATTGAACAAATTAAAAGGTCCAGAGACAAATGGAAAATAGGTACAATAAGGGAGGAAAATAGCAACATATTTAGATAAGAAATATTACAAGATGCTGACCCAGTACATTAATGATTTAGAGCAGTAAATATCCATTTCTGCCAAAATAAACAAACCCGAAGCCTAAAGCAACCATAGCACTGAATTAAATTTTGGAAATTAATGAAACTAAAATAAACTGAATCCTTAGCCGGCGAATATAAAATTCAATATTGATAGTTGCACGCAAACAGAAAGTCTTAAATGAAGCGACGTAAATCCATTAAAAATGAGATTGACAAAAAATTAAAACATACTGATTTAATTGAGACTTCATGACACCATGCCACCAAATCCCAATTAATCGAATCGATGAGATCAATTTGGTTATTAATTTGTTACATGAAGAGACCGATATGGTCACGCTTTACTCCACGTTCATCGTCGCGACGTCATGATAATTCTATTAACACTTTAAAAATAAAGAATTTGGAAGACAAAACTGAAGGGAAAGAGGATAATACTGACTGAAGTGAGATAAAGATATACTTGCAAAAAAATGGACCAACGTACAAACCGAACTAACAAGCCAAATCCGAGTTGAAGATAATCCAGTTTATCAGCCACTGTCAGCCTGTTTGCATATAGCAATTTTAGAATGCAATTGCTTCTAAACAAATAATATTTTTTAGCTTTCGCCGTTCCCGGTTTGTAAATATTTTATATCAACATTTTTACAGTACGGATCTAATTTAGTTGAGAAAAAATATAAACCCAAGGTAACTTTTTTAAACTTTCGTGATAACCTTATTTCAGCTCTAAACTAGAGTCTAAAGTATTTGAGAAGTTTATGTAGTTGTCATATAAAACGCGATGTCGACGGAATTCACTGACTTTTTGATATATTGCTCAAACTATAAATATTTAATTTATTTTAAAATTTAAAAATTGCTTATCGTTTGGTTTTAGTAAAAATAGCTCTCAAAAATTCTGCAATTAACATTATAAAAAAGTAGTTACTTCACCAAAATTTAATTTTATTTATAAATCCTGTTGAGCGATTTGTCTACAAAACCAAGTCAATTTAAAATTATATTATATTAACATTTAAAAAAAATATTTACCGTTTAGTTTTCATAAAAATCGCTCTCAAAAAATTGTAAAATCAACATGATTAGTAATTCGTAATAAATAAATTCGAAATAGTAATTTCATCACACTATTCATATTATTTAAAAATAGCGTCGTACAATTTGGTATGTTAATATTTTGAAAAGAAAAAATATGTTTACCGTTTTGTTTCGATAAAATTGATCTCAAATATCGCACAATTAATGTTACAGAAAAAGTAACAATTTCACCGCACTTAATTTTTTTCTAAATCGTATTGAGTGGTTTGTCTAAAAAAATTATATCAACGTTACGTTAAAATTTTTAAGCATAAAAGAAAAATATTTACTGTTTGGTTTTGTTAAAAATCGCCCTCAAAAATTGTGCAATTAACATTACGTGAAAAGTAGGTATTTCGTCTCGTTTAATTTTATTTAAATAACGTAATAAAACGTAATAAAAACCTAACATCATTTTTTTTCTTACAAACTCTTAAAATGCTCTTATTGTTGCTGTTTCATTAATTTTTTTATTTCCAAATTATATGAGAACTTTGGAAATAAAGAAAATTAATGAAAATGTATGATAATTTTGGGATCTTATTATGATACGCCAGCTACCTTAATAGCAATAAAGATAAATAAAACTCGCAGAGTGACATGTACAATATATAATGTCAAATAAAGATTAAATGTTACCAAGTATTATTAGATCTGAATATAATATATTTTATTTCGAATAAATCACATACAAACACCAAGGAAAGAACAAGAAAAATAAGTAGAACAAAGAACAGGATAGATTATATATTTCTCATACAAATATTTTGAAGAGGTTACTAAATTTTTTTTGAAAAAGAATATTTAATATTTAACAAAAACGCTAAGAAGTACGCAGAGCTTCATTTACTGAAAAAGAAAAATTAACCCTTTAAATTATAACGATGTTCAATAGCCGTGGTACCCAGATACCCATATATTATATTCATTCAACAAAAGAAATTGATGGCTGGAGAATTTTTATCTTCAATTTTTTTCCCCCAGGAGTCACATTGTGAAAGTGCAATACCTCAGAAACAGTTATTCTGTAGAGTTATAAAGGAGAAGGGAGAAGGGAAGTAACAGCCTCAGCTGCAGTTGCCTGTATTTGTTATTCGTTATTGTTAGTGTCAACCAAGTTTTAACTTGTAGTGGTCGCTTGAATATTTTGTGAACACGATGTGCGTTTGGTGTATGACTTGTCTTTGTTATAGCGAAAAAATAGTTACAAATAAAGGAAACTTTCTCAGCAGCTGAATGTTCAAGATAAATTACAATTTACAGATAAATCTTGGCACTTATGTAATGCTTATAATATTTGACACAATTGTTATCGCTAATTGTTCGTCATATCAACAGAAAGGTATATAAAATACTGTCTATAAAGCGTACAACCAGGAAAATCCCACGAAAAAGTAATTGACATGGAAAATTGTAACTCTTCAAGAATTATACCCAATCTTGGGATTTCTCATAGTGTCAAGTGTAAATATTTCCAACAGTAACCATCTATCGTACATAGAGAAATGAACTTCTCATCCGTTATATCGAGCTGCGATGATCTTCAAACGGTATCGGAGTATAATAAGACTTGTTCGGTTTAATGATTCGAATACTCGTGAAGTTCGTGTTAAAGAAGATAAAGAAGAGCCTATCTGCGATATGTGGAAAATGTTGAATGCCAACTTATTAGTACTTTACAAACCAACGAAGTGTTTAAGAGTCGATGTGAAACTTATCCACATAAAGGGTGAATTAGATTCACTCACTATGTACCATCAAAGCATGGAATAATAGTATGCTTGATATATGACGCAGAAAATTCACATCTATTGACAGATCAAATTTTCCTTAGAAAATTAATGAACTTTTAAGAAATAAATCAAGAAAAAAGAGTGGTAAAAGATTTGGTCACACAATATGACAATTATACATAAAAAATAATTGGAAGAAATGTTTGTTCTAATCTATAAAATTGTGTTAATTAAATTATCGTCTCAAATTCATTTGAAAGCTACGACGGTCTCTGTAATAAACACGCTCTAAAATTATGTTCAGAATATACTTGAAATAAAAGTTTATAGCTTTCACCATTAGCCTTTTGTCTAGTCAGTTATGTTTTACGATTTTCAATATTAACTCTCACTATCCTACGAGAGAAAATAACGCCTGACAAGTGTTTAACAGCACGATAAAAACTAAATTTACAACCATCGTGACATCAAGTTTATCTTGCTTGAGCCGTGACCATTATTTGTAATATGAACACAATTTATTTGGAAATTTAGGCTCAAAGATAGCATTATACAAAGAATGTTGTAATAGAAACATTTCGACTGCCATAGTTTTATTATTTGAATTTGACTAAACAATTATTTGATTTTTGTGATAATTTATGGGGAGAGATTGTTAAAAATGAGGAAACCTTACTTATAAATTTAAAAAATAACA
This sequence comes from Druceiella hillmani, assembly GCA_039881145.1. NCBI lineage: Eukaryota > Metazoa > Arthropoda > Insecta > Lepidoptera > Hepialidae > Druceiella > Druceiella hillmani. Next base: position 59,193,171 of record JAYKKI010000001.1, read on the forward strand.
GATTTCGTAAGAAGATACAACAGCTGGAACACATATTTGAAAAATTTCGGTAAAAATTGAAATGCAAAACGAAACGGAATAGGTTTTAGGTAATATAAAATTAAAAACCAATAACTGCAGTATGCCAATAAGTTATATGTAGAAAATCTAATATAGTAAATAGGAAATCGAAACTTGGTTTTCCAAATAAGTAGTTTCCTTCCCGGTTGGAAGAAAAAACAACAACAAAATTAAGACGTGATTACAATTCAGAAATATTGTTTTTTGAAGCGACATCAAGGACAATGTAAATACTCTAGAAGTATATTAAAATTAATTTAACATTTTGTTATCAACAAGCAAATGAGCTTAGAGTTTCCATTTTGATATCTTTCGGTAAACTACTGGAGACTGTCATTATTACCTTCCAATCTATGTAGCATTTTGTTAACTGATTACTTTATGAGAAAAAAAAAATAAACTTCTACATTCTTCAATAAGAAACTATCTTTCATGAGTATTTACCTATTTCTGGGTATTCTTTTCTTTTCGGATATGTTCACAACTTCGTATAAAGTCTTGCAGAAACTACGACAATTTTATTATATTAAATACAAGTAGCACGGAAACTTTTGCCACTGTGTTCTAATAATTTTAGACACTAAAAATTATAATCACCATTTCAGTTAGTAGGAATTAAATATGGTGATGATTTATTCCGAGAAGATGTGTTCACACTCTGATTTAAAAACATCATGAAATTCAAATTCAATAATCTAAAGTTCGTCAATAAAATATTTCAACGAAAAAAGATGAGTCGATTTCAACTATACAATGAATAAAAACGGATTGAAAATACAAAGTAATAGAAATACGCGTACTTTTCTGTTGTTGTCATAGCTTTTAGGCATCAGTGTTAAGTCATACATATTATAAATACACATATTTTTCAATATATAGAAAAAATAGGCTTTCATAAATCATGTATTGATTAATTTATATATATTTCAAGTTGAAACGCCATTAATTTATATATCCAATGGCGGCACCATTATGGGCACTTTAAAATATCATGATATAACGAATGATCCTAAATCAGTATATCGCTATTAATTGTTTTTATTTGAGAAAATACACAGGTTATCCATATACTGGTTTAGTTAATTCTGCGTATCTATATTTTTTGAAACAAAAAGAGACTCGGTTTGGAGAAAAATAATTGATATCCCATGGTACGATTAAAAATCTATATCAATAATCACCTTGCGGTACAGGCGTATTGTTGGTATCTCCTGTTTCTTATATAGTGTAATATTTTTTTATTTTGGTAGTCTTTATATATTAATTATATATAGATATATACATATATATATATATATATATATATATATATATATATGTATATATAAATATATATATATGTATATATATAGATAAAATTACGTAAATACATTTTAATGATAATAATTATCATAACTGATTAAAGTGTAGCCATAAATTGAACATGTTTATTAATGTCGTTAAAATATTAAATAAATATACTTATATAAGAAATTAAAACCGGCCAAGTGTGATTTTGACTCGAGCACCGCCTGTCCCGCACCGGGTTTGAAGTGAAATTTATTTATTTATTAAGATAGACTTTCTACTTTTATTAGACTTTTACTACGATAGACTTTCTAAGCAAAAAATATTTAATAAAGCGTAACGTAATTAATTAGATGGGACATATGATTATCGTGAATATTTAAAAAATTGTGATATCTAGAAATATTCTTATAGGTTTTCTGCAACAGCAGTTTTCTGCAAAACTTTCTTTTCTTCAAAACTATTTTTTTGTTTAAGACCAGTACTTTTGGAAATAAGGAAGGAACATACTTTTTGTGTATGTTTTGGTATATTTCTGAAGATATGTTATTTAAAATAATGAAATCAATGTTGTTGAGACCTTTGTGAGTAATTTTAAACAACACCCCACTTTAAAAAGAATTATAAAAATCATTTTGACGTTTCATACTTTACAGTCAACAGCTTATTATTGAATTTATTATCTATGTAGGCTAGGGTGATTCATAAAAGACCGAAATTTTTTTTTTCACATTTTCTTCACTCTTAACCAACCCCTTACTTTTACCTATTCCACTAGAAAACATTTTTTATTTTTTTTTAAATTTATATTTACGGATCGCTACCCACTTTTGAAATCCGTAAAAAAAGCATTTATTTTTAAGAGTTTATTAATAACAGAAATGAGTTACGCATAGGTTTTAGGGACAATAACTATCGTTCCTCTAAATTATTAAATAAAAAGAAATAAAGCATAGTTGATTTGCCTTATTACAATTTGGGTTTTTCTGCCTATAATTCTTAACTTACAACATTAAGTATTGCTTCTGCTCTTCCTCATTAGTATGTAATTTATTGTACTCTTCTATCAATGCAACACCCCTCTCAGCTATATCGCTAACGACTCTCATATATTGTACAATTTCTATAGCCAATTTTAAGCTTTCTTCCTCTTCCCACATCTCAGGGTCTTTCTGAATGAACTCGCACGAAATTCCAGTGATTTTGAGAAAAATCATTGTGTTTCTTTATATGAAATCTTTGTTGTTTCTGTTTACGATTGCATCATATTCCAAATATGCCTTTTTCAGATTGTTTTCCGTTCCTTCAGTTTTCAGAGCCAAAATCTTATTACGTTTTATTTTGATAGAAACTCGTTTGTCAAAAAAAGCTAAAGCAATTACCTCTTCGGAAAGATACCAAAGATGACCCAACATTTTTTTGATGGCGACTTTGGCTTCAACTATGTTATATTTTTCGAAATCAGCCAAATTGTTTAATATCTGCAAGTCATTCACTGAGGCCATATGAGCACTGTAAACCAGTAAAACGCCCTTAGCTTGCTTAATTGTGATTTTAAGCTGATGCTTAAACAAAAACATTTTCAGTGCGTATATAGCTTTTGCCATCCATCGCGTACGGTGCATTTCAGCGGGGGTTTTAAATGAGATACCGCTTTCAGGAAACCTTACCAAAAAGATAATTATCAAATAAATAGCTCTTTGTAATCGTCACGAGGCTGAAATTGTTCCAGTTGATTCTTAACAAAACGATGATATCTTTCGCGACAGTTTGAACGCAATTCCATATAGATGGTATGGGCATTGCGGTTTTGAAGTCTTTTTGGGTTATATTTGGCCAGTAGCTTTTAAATCTTTTAAAAATCATAATTTTAAGACCACTGGAAGACCCTACAGCTGTTATAACAACACTTTCGAGTAAAATTTCTAGTATGTGATGCCGGCATGCAAACCAAATCAGTTTCTTTTGCATTTTCTGTACTAGAAGAACAGATGCTCCGTTTATTCGCCCTGTATTAGATGCTGTTGTATCAAAATATATACATTTTATTTTATCATATAAATTCCACGATAACATAATCTCAAAAACAACAGAAGCCATTATTTCTCCCTTTCCATCTGGAAGCTTGGAAACGCCCAAGAGCTGGTCGACTTCTTTTGCAGAAACCAAGATTGGTAGACGATTTACTATTTCACGTCCGGTTATGTCCTCCAGCATCTTTCCATCCCAGTGCGCAGTAAGTGTATTTAGTGGTTGAAAATATAAGCTTTAATAGACTCAGCAATCTGTTTTCTAATATCTATTCTTTGGCGACGTATAGAAGAATAGCTAACGTTATATTATGATACGTCACAGCCCAGACATTTGAGTGTACAAGCTAAAACGAGTTTCTTTTCGGTCGCTAAGTTGACACTTAGCGACTTCAAGCGTGGTAGCTAAACTTGAAGCTAAAATTCTTTTTCGGTCTCGTTTCTGTAGTGTAGTAAAACCATAGCTTGAAGAAGGACCTGGCTGAGGAGATATAGGATGACTTTGACTTATATCGCTATCACTTTCATTCCCTGCAGAAGAAGCTGAAGAAGATAGTAAATCACATTTCTCAGTTAATTTCATCATTGTATTACCTACCTATTACCTATTGATATTACCAATTTTTCCTGGGTGACTCATTTCTCTTTGTTTTAAAAGAAATTGCTTATCTTCTTCAAAGTTATCATATCAAGGGCATTTGAGTGAACAATATAAAACAAAAGATTTAAATTTGATTGCGGTTTGTTTTCTTCTTCTTTTTTTGTTGCTGGGCGTTTTGCTTTATTTTCTTTATTTTTTTTAAAATTCTGCCGTTCTTTGAAATATTTAAGTATTTTTGTGATAACATGTTGTTTTTCTTTGGTAGGAATATTTATTTTTTGCCATAGTGTCATTACATCACTTGTTGTTAGTGACGCCTATTCTCTAATTATGTTGTTCATTACGATTATATAAAGAAAAAATAAACACATCACTTTTTTCACTGACGGTAATTTTGTTTGCACCAATTCAAAACGAGATAGTTCAATTAGCCATATTTCAGTCCTTTTTCGCGTTTTTATAATATTCGATGTCACTTTAGAAATACAAATACGAGAATAAAGCTAAAGTAACATAATCACTTTGACTCGCAACGATGACGTCACTGGATAAGTGTATAAAAGATGAGATGAGAGAATGGATTGTTTATATTAACTAAATTGTGGGTATCTACAGAGAGCATTGAGGTGCCGACGAAGTGAGTAAACAAAGAACTGTTTAGGTTAGCATTGAAATACCGTCATCAAAGTTGTATAAGTAAACCATAGCCAACATCCCAATAAGAGCAAATTTTAAGGTTTTTCTTAAAAATCGTATGAGGCGGTAGCGACCCTTAAATATTAATTAAAAAATCCGAAATTTAAAATAAGTTATTATTTTGATAGATAGAATGATATTTTGGGTTGAGAGTTAAAAAATTGAAATTTGAATTTTATGAATCACACTAATGTAGGCTCTTACATTTCTTAAAATTGACATATACGTTTTATGATAACGAGTTCGAGTTGATTAATGAAAGCATACATTAAAACGAAAGACATATTATTCCAGCGAATTTCTTTGTAGAGGCTATACTATGATAGCATACGTAGATAGAATAATATAGATAAATAAAACTTATTAGAATTTTAATGAATTTGAATTAGTTGCGGTTTATAAGGGCTCACAGGAGAACGTAGGTAAGTGTATGAAAGTCTGAAAGCTCGTGGGAGAAGGCTAGTAAGCGTTTAACTTTGCGGTGTTTTTCATAATTATTTGATAATTAACGTTAACAAAGTAATTATAAGTGGTCTTCATAAATAACTGGAAATTCGATTGCGTCACAAGGGGACTTGCGTCATAATAAAATGAACGTGAACTGCTAAGATTTGTTTTTTAAATTAACGATTTTTATGTTTAATGATGTATGAAAAGAGTATATGGAAAGTAAACAACATTTTGGCATTCCTTTTCCTTTTTCACATTCCTTTGCTATTAAAAATATAATAGATAGTTTGACTTATTTTCTGACGGAAAGCGTTTAGTTTGTATCTTTATTTTTCAAAGATTATTACAAAAAAATTTTGAACAATGCTTTTTTAATCATATTTTTAAAAACATTTTTCCATTATTTTTCAAGGTCGAGGACCAAAACTACATGTGTTATCTTTTAACAAAACATCTATTTACCTGAAAAGAATATTTTCAAAATGGGCATAATGGAATTTTACTAAGGGGCAAACTGTCCCTCCGTGGGCCCGTCGGTAAGGTAATTATGGATTATATAAGTATCGTTTGCACGTGTGTCTTTCATATTAATTTATCTTTGCAAGTACGCAGTTGTGGACACTTTATAATACCATCACATAACGAATCTACTACGTAATGTTAAAATAATGAGTAAGACTTTAATAGTTTAAAGTGAATAACACCGATAAATACGTATATAGCTATGTATAAATATGAATTATAATCCAGTACTAATAATAAAAGAACATTTTAAGTGTGCCTGTTTGAAACAAAAAAAAAGTTTTCAGTAAATAAACTACCTAACAGACCATTTTACATCTGCTTACATGTTCACAGTAAGTAGAGCCTTAGTAAAAATATCAACCACGTAAATTTGTAGATAAATAATAGTAATTAACTTTTGCTTAATTTTTTCTCCAACAAAATTGAATTTAAAATAAATGTTTTGTACATAGTACTCTAATTATCAATACAAAGTTGTGAATTGACAAATACCAGTTGTTTTTCAAAAATTGTCTTAATCATACAAGATTCTCGGTAATTTTACATCCAACCTCATTTGACGATAAGTTAATACAAAATTGTATTTGCTTAGCTAAAAATATAGGACCAGCATTTTACATAAAAATATAACCAGTGCTTGATTTTCTTGTTCAAAAATCTGAGTCTGAATATCCAATTAAATTTTGATGGCTTTGATACTTTATGCATAAACCTTTAGTTTTAATAAGGTATAAAATTATTCTCTTAAACTTATTGACCTAATGTGGATTTGGTTTATTAATACATTTGTTTAAAATATTGATATCATATGAAATATCTAGTTTAGTTGCGGTAGATAAAAACCTGTAATGTCTATAATGACCCTGTGGCTTTCCCGTGAGAAAAGTTAATCTGCTCATTATCAATATTTTTACACGTAATAAATTTATTAATTTATTTATTATTATCTGTCTTTCCGTGACAGTTTTTAAATTGTTTAATCAATATATCTATTTATGTCGAACTCTTTGATGTTCAATTCTTCTTCAAATAACTTACAATTTGACCTAATATTGTATTTGCCTGGGACATAAAGAATTGATAGCATATAAAACCAATAAAGCTTTAAAGCCATGATAAATATTTACAAACAGACAGTCAGGTTGTGACTAAAATATACCAAACTTCATTAAAAAAATATTAAATTTCTCGTATTTTATTTGTAGATGCTTTCATTACATCTGCGATTTCCATAAAACTATCCTCTTCTTATCTTCTATGGAAAAAGCTGTTTTAACATCTAACAGCCTTATATTCCAGTTATATTTTGCGGAGATAGATAACAGTATCCTTATTGACGTATACCTTTGGGTAGAGGAATATATTTCTCCATAACCAATAAAATTTTTATGAACCCACAGATATAAAGTCGAGGTTCATATCCAGAACCCATTGTGATATTATAGTTTTCTCCTTTTTCTTACCAACATAATGCCAAGTGTTGTTAGTACGATGTGCTTCTACTTCTACATTTTTGGTCTCTAACTAAAATTTACATTTCGCACCATTGATTACTTTATCGTAAGTCACAGCTACATTTAACTCCATTAAATTTACCTCAAAAAATTGATTCTTCATGGTCGTAAAGTGACATTTGACAAATATATTTCAGGAAGATCAATTTTTTGTGAAGGTTCAAAGGTGTCATAATTTTTATCGATGGCAGTGCGTTTGGTGCCATGCATCTTCTTGATGCAGCTTCTTGATCTTTTTTGTCATCATCACAGATGAAAATTTCAGCTGCATTTCTTCTCAATTATGTACTTTGGGCAGTGAGTTCATGCGAGATACTCTCACTGTCTAGATATTCTTGAAGTCTTTGCTCGTATATTCCCTCCCATTATCCGTATATAATATGACTATGCCATGTGATGAAAAAAATTTAATCATTGCATATTATGTTTCTTATAACAGTTCAATAAACACACCACATTTGTTTTTATAAAGTACATATATCTGAAACTTGTAGCAGCGTCTTAAGAGAAAATATAGTGTTTTATACCTTGTACAGATGGTACATTGAATAGTCCAGGACCATCATTGTGAACAATATCATCCGGTGAAGACAACTCATTAGTTGATTTTCAGGACGATTCATAAGCGTGCTTTCCATAAGCACAGCCTTCACATACTCATGGTTTTGTTTTTGTTTTGGAGTACGACAATGTTTGCGAAATCACCGCGTTTTCCACAGTTGCAACGTACAAAACAATGTGATTTTTCCTTTGACTCTTTGTTTTCATAGATGGAAAAGTTTTCTGTTCTGTGCCTTATTTTGCCACTAATATGGCTGTTTAATTATATTCTACGTTCGAGCAAGGCGATAAATTATTATGGTTCGTTTCTTTGAAACATGTGATATTCAAACTTGATAAAGAGATCTGAACTTAGCATGCAGTGTACTCAATATCTTAGTTATGATTGCAGTATCACTGCATTCACTCCATTTTGTTTCAATTATTTAGCATAACTTTTTACTTCAGCTCTACGTTGAGTACTGTCTTCCGCTGGTAACATTTTATACTAACACAAACGTTCATCTAATATTATTTTAATCATCTCCAATTCATAGATGGACTCATGTCTGGTCATCACCTCAAACAGTGCTTCGCAATTCTCGATAAGTACTACTCGTTTCTGATATTATTATAAATATTGCCATTCCATTATCTTCATTACACTGAATCGCACTTGTTTTTAATTTTGGCTCGTTGATATCTAAAAAATTGGCGCACAAGACGCTTTTTACTCGGGATTTCAATTGTTCGAACACTATTTTACCGTTTCTTCGGCTCGTTATTTATCACTTATTATAAATCTGAGCCCATATTCACTTCATGTTAAAATAACATTTTAGTTATTTAAAATGAATAAAATTTTTTATCCATCCAAACAAATTTCCCTTGCATAGGAAGTACACGACGTAAAAGCTTGCATTTACGAGTAAAGTATCGTGACACTTAGTGTTAAAATGAGTAAGTTACTTATTTTAGGCTTAGATACAGGGTAACACGTATACAGCCAAGTGTATATATATATATATATATATATATATATATATATATATATATATATATATATATATATATATATATGTATATATATATTTAATCCAACAGATCTCAGCTATAACCGAATTTATTTGTTAAACGAATATAGTCTTAAACGAACTTTTGGTCAATTTCCAAATTATTTAATTTGCCATTTATTTCAGGAAAATAGCTTTGTACATTAATATTTAAATGATTCGAATGAATAAGTTTAAATAAACAGGTATACCTTATGTATCTATATAAGGTAATTAGTCTCACTTTAGTCTAACTTTTCACTTCATTTATATTTACATCAAATTACATGGTATGAATACTATTTTTGGTCTTTATGAGATATTTAAAGCTAAAAAAAAGTTAAATCGAAATTTTTCTTGAGCATAATGCTTTCAGTCTTAATAAAAAAGTACTTTTTTCAAAAGGTCACATTTCAACATGCCTAAATTTGTTTCATGTCGTGGTAATTCTTCTAAATATGCAAGGATTTGTATTTTTTTTTTCAAATATTCTTTTAATAAATATCTACGTAAATTTTTTTTTTTCCTTTTTTATTATTTCTTTTAAACATATTTATTAGCCACACAAAGAACGTATCAAAGAACGTACAAAGAACTATATAAGAAGAAGAAAAATGTAGTAATTTCCTCAATAAATGTTTAAATTTTTACCCTTTCAATTTCTACGTACTGATTCTGCTGTAATATTTTACATCCTATATGTATTAAATGCAAATCATGATAATATCTGAACTACTATTAAATATAGACTAGTCGCAAAAACACACAAGTTGATGATGTTTCTTTTTTCAATTTAAAAATACAATTTTACACCATTCAATTATTATTTTCGTAGAATTCGAGGATATTTTATGCAATATCTAGCTACGAAATAAGAAACTAATTTAGCTTATTAATAAAAAAAACCCAAAGGCTTACTGCGTGAAGAGGAGATATTCAATTAATAAGTTGGTTTAGAGATTGGTCGAGCAGCGGAACACAGACTACATAGGCTCATTTACAAGACAGTAAAGAGATTTTCTGGTGTGTTCAAACCTTGCCAGTAATTAACAATAACAACCTGTATTCTGTTAAGCTTAACTACACAAAGCTTACTTAAAGCCAGTTCGAAATCAATGTAATAAAATATTTTCGACATACGTGTCTTAAATTTTGTAGGAGTGTGAAGTGCTTGTTTTATGTAAGTCCAGTTTTATACTGTTTTACTTTTTACATTCAATTTTTAATTTTTTTACAATAATTTTGTAAAACAAAACAATTTTGTAAGAAAAGCTTATGTTATGTTAAAACTTTTAATTTCATCGATAAGTATAATATTAGTATTTATAGAAAATATCGGTCACATTTTTATAATAAATGTAATAGCTTTTTAAAAAACTATGGAATCATTTTGTAAACCAGTTCCAAAGAAGAACTTTTATCCCTTAAAAGCATTTCAGCAGTTGTTACCGATATAATAAAAATCATTACGACAATACCTTCAAAACATTCTGTCATACACAATGTTTTTGTTAAATATTTGCTAATTATGTGGGTGGAGAATGCGATAAAGGGGATAGTTTAATAACATGTACTACGAATTTACCACTTCAGTAAAGTCCCTGATTTATTTTTATGACGAAAATAGATTCTTCATATAGTAATTTAAAGGAACAAAATAACAGTTTATTCCTAAAAAAACAATTATTTAAGTTTAATTCTTTAATATTTAAATAGAAAAAAATTGCACAACATTTTCAAAAGTGTTCAACTCATGGAATGTTGGTAAAAATAAATAATTACCAGTAGTTAAAACAAGTGTGAGTTATCAAAACTGACACGTGTGCGTTATTGATACATTATTTGTACATTTATTTGACACGTAATTTTTCTTATAACCTGGTATTTATTCATATTTATTTTATTGTCCACATTAAACAGTAAACACATAAATAAAAGTCATAATATTATTATGAACACCTCGCTAAAAACGATCTAACAAATGGGATTATAAGAAAGCATATTAAGAACAAGTATCCAAACACTAAAAATAAAGAAAATGTGCTAAAATATTAAAATATTCTATAAATAAAGATGCATTTTTGATAAATAAATAAAAAAATGCATCATTGGTACGTAAAACATGTTTAATGTTTTTTGTTTATTTTTTTTACTTCTAGACTCGTATGAAGGTTGGTAAATTTCTTTGGAAAATTATTTTTTATATAATAGGGAGTCATTGGAACTAAGTACTTTACTACGTTACAAGGAAATATTCTAACCAAATCTATAAAGTATAAATCCTTCACTGGCTACATTACACTTTTAGGGGCGTCAACGATATCACACACGTAAATATCCTAAATTGTAATACATTGTAATTATTTTGTTTACAATTGTAATTGTTTTACATTATTACAAATAGTTTTTTTACATGCTAGTATATTCCTAAGCACCCTGAATATCTTCCTTAGTAAAGAAAGTATTTTATCAGAGTAATCTACCGACAGCCACATGTAATTTTAGAAAAAAAAAAATTTAAGTATTACAAGTTGTAAGAGAAAGTAAAGCTTGAATAACAGAGTATCAAGAAACTTAAGGTTACAAATGAAAGGGAAAAAAAGAAAATTTTGTACTCCCAATCAATGCTTGAAATAATTCAGAAACAACCGAACTTTATGGATTATTTGAACGTATAACCAACAGCGTTTAGAAATGAAACGTTATACATGCTGGTTGACTGAGTAAATAATAAAAAAGTGGTAAGCATCTAATTCTATGACTTACAGTGAAAAACTGCCATGTATAATAAGTTGATTCTACGCGGAATCATTCAACATGATAAAAAAGATTCACTTGTTGGCCTTATGTTTGATGAAAGGAGTATTACAGGATTTATAGAATAGCCAAGCAATTCTTTACACCAAATATTGTCGCAATGTAAATTTTGTAGAAGAAGAAGCAGCGCTAGTAGAACAGTGCTAGTTTTCATGTTTATAGTGAAAAGCTATGAGGAACGTTTTATATTTAGCATCTTTCCAGAAAAAATTCACAATTTTTCGGAAGGTAAATTGACTAAAAATAGTTTCGGTTTTCTTTTTTTTTCTTTGTTCATAACCAACACAAAAACACATTTTTTTGTATATGTCACTTGTTATAACGGATGCGGAGAAAAGGGAATATTAACTCTGTAATACTGTTAGACGTATATCTTGTTTAAAAACAAGCGTCCAAGGTCCATCGCTAGGTAACAACAGCCATTGTCGAAGTTGTGGTCACTAATAAATTACTCGTAATGGAATTCCTGGTCACTCTCGATAGCAAAAACGATCGTTTTCATACCTCCTCAATTGAGCATCATCAATTATCATTTATGCAGTTTTAATAAAATAACAATCATTGTTTGTAAATCGATTCAACTACTTGGCGTGTCATTCGAGATATAGGTTGCGTATTGAATTGCCAAAAATTAATATAATATGAAAGTATGCACGATCATTTTACGATAATAATTAATGCTGGATACTATAATTTATTCAAATCACAACGGAAAAGAAAAATATTACATTAGGAATGTGACACAAGTTTCTATTTGATCGTTGGTAACTTTTTTATTTGTCGATTCTCACTATTTTATCACCTTGGACCTTTCAGTTATCTCCCAGTAAGGTAAAGAAGTTATTACATTGAACCGCCAAATGATCTTTAAAGATTTATTTAAATATTTTTTCATTGACAAACGTAGATAGTGGTGGAGACATACAGCCGTTATACATTCTTCACTGACTACCTCAACGTATTTTTCAATTGTAGTGGTATAGTTATAAATTCATATCTTTACTCAAACATGTTTAAACATGTTTATTTATGCCTCATTGCTAAATTAATTTTGATAGTGGTCTTCTGAACTAAATGAATCATTTTTATGATTCCAATATGAACCATAGAATCCTCATAATTTCATCATATTTGTTAGTGTGGAGGTTAAAATACTCTTTGTGTACTCCTACAAATCAGATGTCTTTAGAAGAGTTTTTCAAAGATAGCTTGATAGTTTATTTACGATTTTTTTTATATTCAGTTCTATTTTCGAAATACTAAGCCTCTAAATGTTCAACCGTAGCTTTTAAAAAATTTGGAAAATACTAACTATTAGCATTTGTCTAAAAATTTCAACGGGAATATTTTCAGTTAATTTTCATCAAAAATTTCAAGAAATATAAACAAAAGTAAAAAAAGGTGATAATTGTTTTATTCCTTCGATTCAATTAGTTTTTCTTTATGAGAATTACAAATTTACTTCTATTTAATTATATAAAATGAAACTGTTGCAAAATTTCTGCATCTGCAAGAAACGATTTTTATTTTGATTTTCTTATTTACTTAACGCCCATTATAATTTTCAGCACCTTATTTACTACTAATTAAGTGTATTAAAAGCCTCTTTATATTTGTTAGTTTTATTATTCATATACAAACATATATTCCGTTTTTGACATTCGATTTTGACATTTTAGCCATTCTCCATTTCCAACTGATATATAAATTTTGTTAGTAGTGCCTATCTAAATGTTAATTTAAAAACGCTAGCTATTTTTGACTAACCTAATCAAATGGCTTGAAGTTTTACTGTGCTACGGTAGAGGTATATATATATCAGTGAATGGATACGAATGGAAAAGAATAAAACAAATTAATATTGTTTTTAGCACTTCTATCTATTGTAAAAATACAAATATATTGTAAAATAAACATTCGTTACCTGCTATTTATAAAATAAGCCATAAATAGCAAAAGCAACAATAACCTCTGGGTTGAAAATGAACGAATTATACAACAGAAAATCGCCCAACCGAAGACTTGTGGCTAGCGCAGCTAACATTCGCTTGTGTCATTTGTGGCTAACGTTTTAGTGATAACTATTAATTTTTTGTATCATATTGGTTAATAAGTTTTTAGCCACAAATTCGGGACTTTTCTAGAAAGTTTCTCGAAACTTCTCGAAGGTTTCACTTTAGGGTATAAATTGGCCAAAATAAAGTCAGTTGACAACAGTCATCCCTAAAGCTTTAATTGAATTATATCAAAGATAATGAATTTAAATCGATATAAATACGGATTCTATTACTTTACGAATTTCGTCTAGGTCACGATGCAAAGACTGCCACAAATAATGTATGTCGCGCGATGGGCAAATTCACGGTGTCTTAAGCGACGGTAAAGATTTGGTTCAGAAACTTCAGGAATGCGGACTACGATCTTTGAGAATGAACCCCGTACCAGACGTCTCGTCAAATTAGGCTTTCAACGATTACGATGTCTAATTGAGGAGGATCTTCGACTGACGACTCGTCAATTGGCAGATGAGCTACACTACAGTCATGGCATCATAGAAACACATTTGCATGAATTGGGTAAAGTTTTTTAAAATACGGTGTTTGGATACCCCACGAGTTGTCGTCATATCACATTCAGTGTAGATTTGATACTTGTCAACAGTTATTAATACTGAATCCTAACTTCGATTGGCTCAATCACTTAGTAACTGGCGATAAGAAGTAGTTTCCATACGTTAACTATACAAGCAAACGTCATTGGTTCGGTGTCGGAGAAACAGGGATTTCAGTGTTCATACCTGAAAGAAGTGCCAAAAAGGTAATGCTGAGCTGCTGGTGTAATGTTAAGTGCATTATTCATTAGAAGTTACTTCCAGAGGGATCTATAATTAATGTAGATATCGACTTGTTCGGACCGATTAGCTAATAAATTGAGTAGCCAAAAAGGTCGATTTTATTTTCTACGTGATAATGCTAGACCACATGTTGCAAAACTTACTCGTGATAAATTAGAGGAGTTCGGCTGGATTCTATTCACTCGTCAACCATATTCGTCGGACATTGCGCCCTCTGATTACCATTTATTTAGGGCTCTAAGTAATAATTTACTTGAAAAAAAAATCGACGTTAAAGAAGATCTCCGAAACGACCTCGCACATTTTTTTTAATCAAAGTCACTGGAATTTTACAAGAAAGGTGTATTGTCACTGTCAACTGGATGGCTACAAGTAATGACTGAATCCATAGTGGTGCATACTTAAATTAAATATAGTGTAAATTTAAAAAAAAAATTTTGACAGCAACTCGGGGTTAACCTTCCGTGCACCACGTGGGGTTTGATATACCCCAGCGAAACATAAATTATCGTATCTTTTAAAACGGTCGCGCGAATTCCACAAAACATCGAGTAGCTGGAGTTGCGACGTTGCCAGATCGCATAGTAACAGTGGTTTAGTTGCAATTTATTATTGCCTTATTCAATCTGAAAGTGACATTGAAGAGAATGTAGAGGATGAGGACATTTCTTCAGGTGGTGAGTTTTCTAGTTCGCAAGGTTTTTATATTGGTAAAGATGGCTAAAGGAGCCGCTGAGAACTAACGTTCGTACAAGACGAGAAAATATAATTACACATTTGCAGGGAGTGAAAAGTCAATATAAAGACAAGAAAACTAGTTAAGAATGTTTAAAGTATTTGTTTCCAATGAGATACTTGAAACGATTGTAAAACATACGAATGCAAAGATATGTCTTTCGAGACCACAGCTACCAGACGGTGAACCGCTAAATGTTCTCTATAAAGAAACAACTGCATATGAGATGAAAGCAGTTTTTGGGCTTTTATTTTTAGCGGGATTATACCGTTCTGGGAGACAAAACCTCAATGACCTCTGGGCTTCAGATGGTACTGGAATCGAAATATTTCGGTGCACGATATCTAAAAATCGATTCTCATACCTACTCAATAACATGAGATTCAATGATGCTACGACTAGAGAAGAGAGAATAAAGACTGATCGTTTAGCACCAATCCGAGACATATTTGACATCTTTGTCCAGCTTTGCCAAAACGCATATACACCATCCGAACACCTAACATTTGATGAAGAATTGGTTGCCTTTCGAGGGAGATGTGGATTTTGGCAGTATATCCCATCAAAACTCGCAAAGTATGGAATAAAAATATATACCTTAGTAGACGCTAAAACATTTTATACTCTAAATTTATAAATTTACTGCGGTAAACAGCCAGATAACAGTCCGTTTATGTTGAGCAATAAGCCATTTGACTTAGTAGATCGTATGGTGAACTGCGTTTTCGGCTCGTCAAGAAATGTTACCATGGACAATTTCTTTACCAGTCATGAAACTGCTGAAATGAAACTGCTGAAAGTTATGTTACAGAAACATAAATTAACGGTAGTTGGTACTTTGAGAGCTAATAAAGCTTGCATTCCGCCAAGCTTCAAGCAATCTCGAGAGTTATATGCATCACGGTTTGGCTTTCAAAAAGATGTCAGTCTCGTTAGTTATGTTCCAGAGCCTCGAAAGTACGTTCATATGATGTCATCCCTTCACCACGATAAAGAAATCGATCATGAAACTGGCATCAAGCAGAAACCAACAATGATAACTTTCTATAATGAAACTAAAAGTGGAGTAGATGTGGTCGACAAACTCGCCAGAACATACGACGTTTCTCGCAACAGCAAACGCTGGCCTCTCACTATATTTTTCTCGATTCTCAATCATGCAGGAATCAACGCTATGATTTTACATATGTTCAATAATGGCATTGAAGCAGAGAAATCTAACAAAAGGAGAAAGTTTATTCGTGATTTGGGAATGGCTTTGATTGAAGAGCACCTGAGAAACCGCAAATATAATCCACGAATTCTAAGGGATTCTCGTAAGCGCATAAATGTTTTACTCGGTGAAACAAGTGTGGAACCACCAAAGAAGATGCCAAGACGTATAATAAGATGTTCGGAATGCGATAGGCGAGAAGATCGGAAGACAAAGTACGGTTGCGAGTGATGTTTAGAGCACGCATATTTTTTTTGTACAAATTGTACAGAGTTGAACCAACTGGAATCTCAAGAAGACTAATTATGTTTAGTTCTTTTTTTATTATTTTTGTTTCTTATCTCATTAGGGCCTGAAATGAAGGTCAATCAGAATTTATTAGTTAAGTTTTTTTTTACAAGGCTGAACCAAAGAAGATGGCCTCTTAGTTAGTAAAAAAGTACTAATTTTGTTACTATGCCTAAAGACATTAAAATGTTTATTATTTTTAACAAATTTATTTTATTTTCATTTTCTAATAGTTCAAAAACAATGTTATTACATAAAAAATAAACTTTAAAAAGATTTTCCCTACAAAAATATAAAATTATGTTGGGGTATGCTAAACCCCACATAGTGCTGGACGCAACTTTTATCCACGTGGTTCACGGAAGGTTAAACACTTATTAGTCAACCTATATTTAGTGACGCCTTCTATCCTTCTAAGTACGTGTCAACTGGTTTTCTTCCTCCTTAAACTAGTTAGTTTTTACCGTAATATGTAGATTTTAACAATAATATATTTCATGAATAACATGACAAATTATTCTGAGATTCCCTAAGTTTTATGTACTACTGTTAGTTTAATACCTATATATTCCATGTAGGTAGTATTTACTTGAGACATTTCATTACTCTCTTTTCTCCAGAAATTTGCGTATATACCAAGAGCAGAGAATTTTTTAAAATATGATGTACAAACTTTCAAAGTGATTGTGTTAATGTACTAGCAGATTATATTCTAGTTATTTTAAGCTAATTAATGATAATGATTTGTGTCATTTTAAAGAATTTTGTGAAAAAGTTTTATAAAAAATTTCGATAGAGATAAACAAAGGCAAAAAATGTGCTTATTCGTAAGGCGTTATCAACATTGATTTTAACAAATACTTGAACCATACTTTTCCAAAATTTATTAGTTCTGCTTCTGAACCAAAACCAGGACGCCCGTCAAAAGATTTTAATGAAAATAGTGATAAAATTATGATAAATGTACTAGTACATTGATGATTATTTAGCATTTGTTTCATACGCTTCACATAGTATACCGCCTCGATTTTAAAACATGACGAGTAAGGGAACGAACAAGATAATTAAAATGAAAGGGACGGAAAAATAACTATAAAAATATAATGTTGAGACCGGCATTTTATAAAGTAAATCTATACTTGGAGTGGATTGCACAAACGGTGGCAATGCTGCTTGTCGATTGTTTTAGGACTCTAAAAGAAAATCATATTACTGGGATTGATGAGGACTTACGTGATGTAAAATGGACATTAGATAATTTGAAAAATTAACTGAAGAGGCACAAAATTTATGTATTAAAAGATACGACTAATATCTGACGAATGTTTTTATGTATATAATATACTATGTCATGGAGCAAATTTGATAAAATCAAATATTTCATTTTACACCATCAAAGTTAAAATGTAATAAAGTCGTAACATCTATAAAGGTATAAGAAAATGATATGAACTATTGTTGTCAAGCTAGGTTGCTTTATTGGACACACTGTGTGTCGGCGCTTGTTTATGGTGCAGAAATTTCATCGTTCCGCGTTGATCGGTCACTCTTCGGTCGTTACTTGTTTACCGACACACGCTACGCAATCTAGTAAAATTCTACTTACTACGTCGTAAAAATGGCAAGCAATAGCTACAAACCGTATACTGCTTGTTTACATAAATTTAAGGAGTATTATGGCATACGAAGTATGAACGTATATTGCATACGAAGTATATTGCATACGAAGTATGAACGTATATATGAGGTATTTGTTAATTTGCATTAGTATTTACCTAATATTTTACTTGATTTTTATTAAGTAAGATTTTTATCAAGAACGCTTTTAATTTTTCCTTTGAAATATTCTTATCGTCACTGGGAAAAACTAATTTAAGCAAACTTTATGTTAAAAAACGTTGATGTGGTTGGTTAATTTAATTTTTTTATTTCATATTATTCAATAAAAAAATATAAATAAAATAATTTTTGTTGGATACTTCTTAGCAAACGTAAGTTACGTTTGCTAAGAAGTATCACTTAGAGAAATGAATGTCGATAATTAATTAGTCTCCCTCTGTTCAGAGCAAGAACTACACCGAAAAAATGTTCTTGTAAGTATCGCGTTGTAACACTAGTCATTGATTTTTTTCCCGTTAGTCAATTTTTTGCCGTGATATTGATAAGAAAAAAATAATAATATACCAAAGTGGATTATCTTTACATAATGCAAATTTATTTTTCTTTTCGACAAAATTAGGTATTCAGTCAATTCATTTGATACGCTTCAGTTTCAGCAACGACAGAATTAAATTTGTAGTAGAATATCCCTGAACGGAATTTATAAGAAAAATAATTTTGCTTCATACACGAAATAATTTAATTTCCTGGGTGTAAGGGTGTAACAGTATCAGTTATCCTTATATTAAGTTAGTCAATTATTATTCAACTCTATCGCATAATGTTCGCTAATATCTATTGGTATATTATTAAATTAGTCACAATACTTTTATATTAACTGAAAATGGTGAGACTTCTTCAATAAAAAGTTATGAATTATATTTTTACTTTCATATTGTGAGGGCAAAATTATATTACTTTGTTTTAATTGAAAAGTGTGCACGTGGATCTCAATAAATTAATAAAACAAGCAAAATGTTTCATGAGATGACTGCGAGGGTACTATTACTTTTCCACTATTTTTTATAAAGGATAAACACAATGTTAAAATTTAGGTCCAGTGGTGCTACAATTTAAGGTTTAATATTATACTTAAATAAAACAAAAGCATTTTTTTAAAATTTGAATAGAACTTAAACCCACTATATTTATGGACCACAAAATAGAGACACTATTCTTACCTTCCATCCGGGTTGTCTCAGGCCCCCTCCTGGGCCTCGTAACGACCCACCTCATACAAAACAGGGGACCATCGAAGGTCCCCTAATAGTGTCCCGTTTCTACCGTCTCAGCGCTTTCACCCAACCTAGTTTTGAGTCTGCCCCTTCTCGATTAATTATTTAGCATCTATATTTTTTCGAGAACGCATCTAGCTAACGCCCTAAATGACTTAAAGACCGATCCGTTCTCAACCAAATCTCGGTGACTAAATATACTACGTTCCATGTTCCAAAACCACAGATGTAAGTCGGGCTGTCTCCAATGGCGAATCTATGCAAGCGGGTACGAAAGGCGCCTGTTTCGTTAGAAATGGTAAAGTGTAGTTATCGGGGAAAAACAGTCTGTTTGTTTCCTCCTTTGAATCAGATTTCTAAGATACGATTCCTAAGATACCTCTCTTTCTGTCAATAAGGGATTAATCAGCCAAAAACTTAAAGTTAAACGGACCCGCACCAAAACTCTTATCTGATGTCATGATGAAATTCGCCGTACGTTCTGCAATGGCGAGGTCGGCAGAAAAAACTTCCGCCAAAACCGGCAACGCATCCGTTGAGCAGGTCTAACCTGCTGAACCCCAACGCACCACTAAGCCCAAAGTGATGGCGGATAGGCCAGTATACCTAGGTATATTATCATATATATCAGTTTGAGGGTAGCTTTATTCAGCACCCAACCGGCTCCGGCAAGCCGGGCCATGGCATGGAAGGCTCCTCGAGCCCTCTCACCGATGTACCATGCCTATGGTAAAAAGCTCCGCCGTACATTAAGGACCATGCCCAGGCAGGTTACCTGATCCTTACGAGATAGAGACAGTATCGTTCAAATATTTATGTGGTTTTTAAGCGATATATTCTAAACGAGACAATAATAGTGACTAAAAATTATCAACAAAACTCGATATGAAGTAAGCCTTGAGTGGGGGAAAATATAATATTTGTCTTCGTTGCCACTCTTCTCAGACGAAAACGATAAAATTGAACACGTCTAAAACCAATGAAATATATTAAAATTACAGAATATATAACTATATAAACGTCATGTATATTAAAAGCGTTTTTTTATAGATGTAACTATATATATACATATATATATATATATATATATATATATATATATATATTATATATATATATATATATATAATAATTGCTATAGTTATAGTTTCGTAATTTTTTATGGTAATTCTTTCATTTCGATTTACATAATAAAACTAAATGACTAAATATGATTTAAACAACTTTTTTTTAAAATTTTAATATATTAATTCAAAACCATTATCATAAGTTGTCTCGTTAAGAGTTTAAATATTCTGGAATAACAGAATAATTATTCGTCATAGTAGCAGCCTAGCTGTTAGCAAAATGAAGTATTTTACGAATGGCGAAATGAAGTATTTTGCCCAAATAATGTTCAAACTGGTTCCGAGCGGACTATTACGTCTGTTCCCACACTTTGCAAAGTACCTAGAATATTTCTGAAATGCTACTTTTAAGGATAAGGCTACGAGATATTCACGTTATTATGTTGAATTGTGAAGTTTCTTGCTTATTTTCTCTCTTCATCTCCCGTTAATTCTATCATTTTATATATAAGGAATTATGGTTTAATTTGTAGTTGATTTTATGGACTTATCAACATCTTCGGCATGTCTGCAAATCTTTTACAATGTTAGCTTATCAATAAGCTCAACCGCATGACAAATATATTTTCATATGAAACCATACTGAAAATTACTCCATAAAACAGCATAATTTCCACAAGTATTAGGTGCAATCTATTGTAAACATATTAGGATACTGGTGAACTACCACGGAAGAATTGTTTGTTTTATTAAATTGAAATTTACATATTAAATTAAATCCAGTACACAGCATCTGATTTATCGGCCCCAAGTTTCATTCTGGTCTTTAAGTATTCATAAATTATGCAGCTAATTAAGAATGAGATACACTTGCTTTGAGATAAATAATTATGTGGCGTGTGCTGAGGATGGCAAATCCCCAATTCAGTCTCATGAAAATAGTTATATTCGCTAAACCTATTCCAGGTGCTTTACGATAGGTATTAATAGTTAGTTACCCTGAATACAAAGGAATAGCTGAGGCAAAAAGACAACCATAAATTACTGTATTAATTAAAAGTTCCGGAAGAGAAAAGTTTGTTTTCTTAAAAGCTGCATGTAGTGCAAATTTAAGGCTGAAAAATATTGTTACTGTCTGTAAATTTACATGGGTCAACAATTGTTAGTAATTCTTAGAGGTACATAATTCTTTACTGACATTATCTACTAACGTTTTGAAAACGAATATCAGTAGTTGTCTGTACGAATTTAGTCTTGGAACCTTTATTTTATCACGCAATTATAAATTACCAAATTTCTAAGGAAATTATTCCTTTCTCCCTTTCAAACTACGTACTTTATACCTGTCTTGATTTATTTCGTACTTCGTTCGTCAAAGACTTCATTTACATACAAATTTAACTTCTATATCAATTTATTAAACTTGACCAAAATGTGGAATCCTGTAAATTTATTTTCAAGTACGGTTTCTTCATTTTTAACCCACACTCCCTAAAATCCATTTTATTTAAAACCATTTTAATGATTTTATTGAAGATTCATACATTGAATTAAAATATTTGTAAGAACTGCCCAAATATTCACTTTATGCATTTAAATATTTGTGCTTTCTCTATTTTTGCGCTTTGAAAGTAATTAGATCATCATAGAGACTTCTATATGTTATAAGAGACTTCTATTGTTAATACCTTATTAACAATATTGAATTACTTAATGAACATAACTGTAACAAGGTAAAAATGTGAAAATCAAATAAACATTAATTAATAAGTGTTATCTCGTATGTCTAATTCAAGTTAATATTTTTGTGTCTCGTTTGAACCGTTTTCTTCCTTGTCATACAATATTAAGCAAGAGCTTTTAAAGAAAAGAAAACTAAAGAAGGCGAGAGCTATATTTCCTTTTATACAGCTATCGCCTTCTTTAGTTTTCTTTTTTTTTGGGAAAATATGAACTTTTATTAATTACTCTTTTTTGAGGAGAACGTGAATATTATAATGATAAGGGAACGCTTTATCATAGTGTTGGGCGATTGTAATAGTATCAACTGAAGTAAACTTTCAAATGAGCATGATGTGATGAAAGATTTCTATTTAATTAACATTTTACAAATAACATTTCTATTTAAAAGAACATTAGCAATTAAGAATTTTGAAAAAAGTGGCGTTACTCGATTTTAGATTCGCAACTTGATTACATCAAAAATATTATATTTTTCATCTGTAACTTTTGACCTGAGGGAAAAATAATTGTTTACGATAGGTAATTAAATTAGTAAAATTAGTAAGTAGCCGACGTATAGAAGCTACTTTATCTATCTATTATATGATGAAATTATTAGGCATAAAACTTTACATCGAATGATAAACGGGACATTTTAAGGTATCCTTAAAAAGAAAAATGGAATCTTTATAAGACCACTCACGTCTCCGTCCGTATTTCCATTATAGCCATTTTTCTAAAAACAGCTAGACATAGAAAATCGAAATTTGGCCAAGTAATAAAAATATTAAACCACACGTATCAGAATATCTCAAAGTTAAAAATATTCATTTAGTAGTTTTAGGGGTGGTAAATCACCTATTCGAAAGAAAATATTTTTGAAATTACATGCATATTGCTGGGTGTCGTTGTTAAGGACTTATTATACGAGTTCTAAATATTATTTTCGTAACTTTGGGTATCATATTTTCAGAGATATTCTAAAAAATAAGCAAAAAAATATGTTTGCACCTCCTCCTCTCATTTCACAAGTATACTCCTTATGTTACTACAAAGGATTGCTAGCCCCCAATAAATTTATATTATTTTATTTTCAAAGTCAATTTTATCAGAAACCATGCGACTTAGAAACTTGAAAGTTGACATAGCAATAAACCTTATTAACCCATAAATTAAGCATATATTTTACCTCAACAATTTCTTTAAGAGAGTTAATAATTAAAGATAGTTAAGTAGTGGCTGTTAAATAATTTTTTTTTCTTATAATATATCGTGGGGAGTGTCATTTTAAAAGGCTTGTTATGAAAAATACAAAAATATTTTTTTGGTAAGTTTAATTGAATAATTAACAAGGTATTAAAATATGCAAACATATAGAATTCCATTTTTTATTTTGGAAGTCACTAAGTTAAAATTATAGAAAGAAGGGTTGGTAAAATCTGACTAGAAGATAACACAGGAAAACTATAGCGATTATCCCAGATGTTATAAATTTTGAAATATGTATCATGTTTTTACGCTTGTGAAAGATATAATTATAAAGATATAAATAATATTTATAAATAATTTATTATAAATACTATACATGCTTGAATATTTAGTGTCCAAATGTGTACCAAATCCTCATAGTGCGAGTTTTATTCCTACTTGACAGGTTTTTAAACATTTTATCAATATTGTATATTGATTGGCTCAAGGAGAATTATATTTTAGAAGTCGATATTTTACATATAATTACAAATTTCAGCACTTTAAATGTGAAATATTAATACCTGATTAACACTATTGAGGCTCTCTGAGTTCCCATACAACAGGTATTATTTATATCAATCGTCTTGTCACGGTGAATAAAATTCATAAATGATTTTACTTCCGCTTCTGGTCATTCAAAACGAATACGATAATTTCGCACTTGAAAGTGGTTATTATACTGTTTACTTTATGAAACTTATAAAATAGGGTGTGCCTGTGCATGTATGTTTTAATGTGTGTATGTATGTACATGGACTTGGTATCTAAAGTTGTGACAATGCAGGTACCTTCTTTGTCTTTTCATTTACTTCATACTCTATACTTTCAATATGAATAGCTGTGTTAATATTGAAATGCCTGGAAGCATATGGCTTGTACCAATACCTGCATATCCATTTCGTGTTTTATTATCACCACCATCAGAAATAGAGGTCTCACCGACATAATTCTCTTTATGATCACTACTTCTGCTCCTAAATATACCTAGTATTCGATTTAAGTTTCATCTTGTTTTCCACCACGACTCTCGGCAAAAAACAATCACCGTTAACATTACGAAAGTTAAATTTCATAAGATAGACATTTTCTTTTATACCGAAATTAAATTGTAAGAATATAATCATACTTTACTCCCTAACATCGCTAGAGTTTGAAAAACATGATTTTAACATATATTTTACTAGTAAATAAATTCACTGTCTTAAATAGGTAAACTCTCTGAGTTTCATTTGGCTGCGCTTCTATACTAATATATAAAGCTGAAAAGTTTGTTAGTCCTTTCTAATCTCTGAAACCACACGTCCAATTTACAGCTATTTTCTTTGTTAGGTAGTTTTTGCGATAGAAAATATAAAACAGAAATTGCAGAAAACGCTGCTTAACTAATGCAATGTAGAGAGAGACCGGTTTCTTGGTTGACTAATCATCCTGATTAATTTCTGATCCCAATATGATGCAATTGAGGAAATCCTGGTTGAATTTTGTGGAAACACACAGATGAAATATTTTTTAAATTCTTGTAAAAATAGTTGTGCGTAATCAGTGTCAAAAATTAGTTTTTTACTTGACAGTGAATAGCTCTGTTAGATAAAGTCATCGAGTAATTACTGAATTAAAAGAAATAGGTCACTTTTTAAGATTCAATTAATCAGTCTTATAATAAAAACGCGTGTGCTTCCGCGTGCTCGTGCGCGCGCGTGTTTGCATGTGTGTGTAACAAGTTTAAATATTATATTTTTGTATATTTAAAAACCTACGTATGCCAACTTATGTTAGTAAAACATGAATATAAGGATAAATGGAATATCGCATATAAAACTAACTGCCAACTTATTGGAGTTGTTTTCAGATATTCGCCCTTACACCTACGAAATGTATTTCAATATTTTTAGCAAACTAACTTACGACTGAACAATAAATTAATCGAGTAACAAAACTCAATTGAACTCTTCAAATTTAAAACAATTTTTTGCACAACACTTATACACTTTCTACGATGCTCTTAACCACTGACAATGCTCCGCTACAGCTCCGTTACTGCGAGATAAATCTTCGCCCGAACCGATATTATTTTTCTCGACTTTCATTACGATTTGTGTGACATGCTTGCGCAAAATATTCATTTTTAAAATGGTGTGAGGTGTTGATGAAATTGGTTGACAAGTAGGTTTTTTCATCGCGAACACAATGTAATAAACGATAGCTTAGAAGAGTTAAAAAAAATTAATAATACGTAGTCCCTAATTTATTGGCATCATGCTTGAAATAGTATTGACTGTCTTAGGTGAGCATAAATAAATTACTTTGATTTCAGTAATTGGTTTTGTAA
This sequence comes from Druceiella hillmani, assembly GCA_039881145.1. NCBI lineage: Eukaryota > Metazoa > Arthropoda > Insecta > Lepidoptera > Hepialidae > Druceiella > Druceiella hillmani. The sequence continues at coordinate 59,219,097 of JAYKKI010000001.1, forward strand.
GGCTTTTTGAAAGACCTCTGAATGCTTGAAGGTAGATCGTGGGCTACAGTAGGCTACTATATATTTTGCTGGATTGCCTAATATTATGCATTTCCGTATATTAAATTAAACGGCGAACGTAAGAAGTATCTATCATACCGTGGGGGCGGATTTGAGGGGTCAATCATTTTGCTTACGGTAAATGAATTAGATATACATGTAATTTGGAAATAAAATTACAATTAAAAATAACGTGATACGATGATGTGAAGTATTTTTGTTTACTAGGTGGAATTCGAAAAAATCAAAATTTTATTGCAGTATCTGAATTCCAGTTCAGATTTCTAACGGACACTTGATGAATAAGTTAATATTTTACACATTTATATGATCATTTTTGGCGCATTAATTACTATCATCGCTTAGAATTGAGATGCACAATATAGAATAAAATGATTAACTGATTTTATAAACAGAGAAAACTTTAACTAGAATACAAAAGTGATGATATTAAGGCAAGACCACTGGCACCCATATGTTACACAAAATAATTTATTGTATAAACTTGAAAATAATTCGAAATTAAGCGAGTCACATCAATATTTTAAATATACTATTGAGCATTATTAGGATTATGAACCCTTTGTTTGTAGCGATTTTAATAAAAATATAAATTCATTACTCAAACAAAATTAAGAACAATAAGATGTCAGAAAATAATTTCATTATTTAATATGAATCATGGAAGTGAAAAATGTAGATAATATTGTCAATTTAATTTTTATTATTCTAATACGATAATAATTTCATAATTATCCAGTGACAATTTTAATGCTCCTCTACAATATACTTATGTAGTTTGGTGTGTTACATACCATGCGGGACACCTAAAAACAAAGCATAAACCAAGCAATGAGACTATGGTTCGAGGCTTGTCAACAAAAACCTAGTTCGTAATTATTTAATTTTTTGTAGATGTTATTAAAATCTTATTTTATTTTGGCAGGTTCACAAAATAGTTTTATTTCTTAGTCGTAAAAAAGTTTTTTTTTGGTTTGATTATTGGCAGAATCTCACGATTTGGAACATTATTAATTACTAATTATTTGTATTCGAAAACATGAAGTGGAATTTGATAAGTATCTCCTGTTAAGTGGTTAAGTTTTATATATAAGAGCATACGAATAAAAACAGTAACTATATCTCAGACAGAGTATATATTTTATGCTATATATGTGTTAGTACATGAAAGATTTTAAGCACAATGATTTAAATATTTAAATAAAATAGACGTCAAGAAAAATATCTTAATTTTAAGAAAAATATCTTAAAATATATAAATTTTAGTGTCTGCTGCCAAGAAAAATTTACTAAAAGAATATATAAATTAATTTGTGCCTCATCAACCAGAACTAATCTAGAGAACTAATGCAAGTGAACCAGCGAATGGTGCTCAACGTCAATAGTTTTCTGGTGACATCAGAAGTTTTCACAAATACACCTTCATCAAACATCAGGGTCACTTTTTTGAATCAGCTGCGAGTGATCATAACTTCTAACAATAATATTCCAAGCTAATTATTCCAAAAGTAAGCCACCACGTTTATAGACAAAAATATAGATTTAATATTACAGAAATATGTTAAGGTGAGTGATATTCCACTAATCAAATGTTATATTATTAATTTTTGTCATAAATACATGTTCTTAATGTGCATATTTGTATTCTCTTTTAATAAATGTTATTTATAATTATGTCATTGGTCATTATGTATGAATTAAAGCTTATCTGTTTTTCAAACCAATCTGTCATTATGTGTGTTTTTAAAGCTTATGCTGTATTGAAAAATGTTAAATCTTAATTTTGTTGAGAATTACTAAAATTGACAACAAGGTTTTTTATGAACACAAATAATTGTCAGTTAAGAAAGATATATCTGTTTTGTTATTTTAAAAATAGTAAAAATAAGTAATAGGGGCAATTAGGAGGATTGAAAAACGGAGATAGTAAATTATTTTTCTTGGTTTCTTTGCTAGTGTGAAATGGCTGTGAAATTGTAGATATATATTTCTATGTCGCATTAACATTCAAATTATACTTTAAAAAAAAAGCAGCAAAATACAGAAAGTAATTATTACTTTACTCGTCTCTTTGTCACGCAGCAAAAGGAAGTATTTGTCAGTAAATAAATAACATCCGGATGGCTACCTAAAATGGTGATATAAGGAAATCTCGATGCAACTAACTTATTTTGATCGTTCGTTTCTAAGCAAATATTGTGTACAATCATAATTTGAATAGGAACATATACCTGGATACTAATTACCTCAATGAAATTAACGATAAAATAGTGACGTTAATTGGTTCCTAAATTTTAGAATAATAACAAAAGAGGTTTTCTGAAACGACATTTTTTAATATTGAAATAAAATTCTAGTTAATGAAACGAACTACGTATATTGTCGGAACTGACGAAACAGTAGCGGGAAATATTTGCTATCTTAAGTAATACGTACAACCAACATAAAGGTGTAATACTTTATTCAAACTTTCACATCACTAGGACTTGCGAGCCCGAATTGGCAGAATTTAAAATGATATTCTTATGAAATCCCGGTGTTTGCGTAATCCCGTAAAAGGAATATTTTTATTCTAACTGGCCTTCCACCTGCAACTTCGTTTGCGTGGTAACTCAGTGCTCAGACTCGATTAAAAAGTAGCGTAGAAGAAATGGTATCATATTTTATACATTTAAACCTTCGGAAATAAAGCAAATAAATATAAAGATAGACAATGTATTTTATAAATATGTAGATGAGATGGAGGACGCGTTTACCTTGTAGGTCTTTTAACGGTAGCAAGTAGTAAGTGGATGTTCTCAATTTGTAGGTTATAGGTAAATAAAAAAAATATTAAAATTTAGCTAAATAAAAATCTATTTAATTATTATGAACTTTAAACAGGTACTAATAATGACAAATAATGTTATCTAATGAAACTACTAGAAATAATGTTATCACACCAACAGTTGTTAACACACCAACAGTGTTATCACACCAACAGTTGTTAATTTACTAACAAATGACATCAGTTATATTCAATTAAATAAAAATATTATTCCTTTTGAAAATAGCAAGGCAGAAAACAAAGAGTAATTAAAGATTCATATTAAAAACACTCATTCTGCCTCCATGCATTTGATGTGATCGATTAAACAATCTTAAGCAAATCCCAAGTATCTTTCGCGTAATCCTCCTGTGTTAAATAAATTCATCTTCTTACTACAGTTTTTACGGCGTTTGTGTTGGATGGGTGCGATGTATTCAGTTTCACACGAACGTATAATATTTTCTATTCCGTAACGTACACATTCATAGTCCTGATCCTGCAATATACTAATATTGTTGAAGAATCGTGTTATATCGGGATTGCAAATCCTAGTCAAAACGAAATTCAACTAATAAAATAATCGTGTGCAAAAGTAACGATGTACAATTCTACGTTCATGCGACATACATTAGAAATGCTCATGGCAGCAAACCAAATATTCTCTACTTCTTTTTATGACAGGGTATATAATCAACATTAATATTAATAAACTTGTAAGAGCGATGATTTCTTTAGGTTATCGAGTAAAGTATTATAACTGTTTTTTAAAGAAATATACATTACATCAGATGTCTAAAAATGTAATAAATTATTTTAGTCAGAATTACTAATTCCACCTCTTTGGTTCTTATCACACCTTGCTGAACCATTTTAGCAAGGTAGGATTCTCTGACTTATTCCACCCTTATTTTTTTAAATAATATATGTATTCCCATTGGAAATATATAAGAATGGATAATTTGTATTTCAGCCTTATGTATTAAGAATGATACAAATTTTGAATATTAAATCTCCGATGTTCAAAACTTTGTTAAACAGCAGTCAGAGCAAGCTAAATATTTCGGTCATTTGTGTACCCGCGGCATAAACCCCTTTCAATTGTTAGACATGTGGTAGGTTAGAAAAGGCGCAAGCGTGACGTTGAAATCTCCGTCAGAAGGAAGTGAGTAATTCGAACAATTATTCAATATAAGTTGCGGCATTTTCTTGATTACGTCATTGGTTTAAGTATTACATTTATTCAGGTCACACAAGATATTGAACCAAGACCTTTCAAAAAGTTCAGATTAATTTTCCATGGTAATTAGGAACATTTTTATTAAAAAAAATTTTTGTTTAATTCCATTCGAAGCACTTTTTGCAAATTTGATTAAATCTATTTAAAAAGGACTCAAAAATTTTCAGTGATCCTTTAATTTTACTAAGAAGTGTAGTTAATTTGACAATTTTATTTCTGATAAACCCTGGTAAGGATCCATAAAGCTTTAGCTACGATTAGACTGATAATATAATTGACTCAAACTTATTTAACGTGTACCTAACAACCACTTCGTGTAATCTAAGTTCAATTTTACTGTGGCTATTGTTGCATTTTAAATAAAGTTTCCATCCCTTAAATGGAATTACCGGGCATTCACAGATATTTTTTTTGGAAAAGGGTTGATGTTGACACTAGAAATTTTGCATATTAATGAAGTATTTACCTCATATATCTCAATTGTTAATAAAGAAAAATATTTAATATGATATATCACTATGTTTGATTTAAAGTGCATACGTTAAGCCATTTAGTATTATTAATTTATATACAAACAAAAAAATTAAATAAAATTAACGGTAGGTACGTACTCTGAAATTGAAATATTTATCGCAGTCTATTAGCAATTACAAACCCAAATTTAGTCTGACAAATTATTTGTAAAATCAAGAATGTAAATAACATTTTTAAATACCAGTTTTTATATAATGGCGTGGAAATTAAGTTTACTTAAATTAATATATTTAAGTCTGGCAGTGTGTTAGGCTGAAATGGTCTGGCAATTTGACTAATAATAAAATGTATTTTTTTTGTAAATCGTCCCTTATTTTATCTATAGCATATCTTGTTATACAGAACTGCCTATCGGCCCCATACTTGTTTTGATAATGAGAGGGTTAACGGCCTGCCCCTATAAAATGACGTTCCGAAAGCGTTGCTGGCTCTTGTACTATATTATCCTTCTAGGTACCATATTATCCTTCTAGGTACTTACTTCTTGTACTATATTATCATTCTAGGCTCCTATCTCTATTCTATATCTGGAATACAAGATATAGCCGGAATTATAATAAGACGAACTGTGCTACCTTTACAATATCAAACTGGTCAACATGTTGAAATTAAAGACCAGGTAAGAAAAGCGAATGTGTTCTATGGATCATACTCATGCTTCAACTGTACTATGTGGATGTGCAACATGCTATATGGATGCTCATGTAAAGACAGTTTTTTAAAAATCTTAGCGCAAAATATTATAAATTGTGACTGCAAAAAAGAAGAAAGAAAATAGGACAGTGTTAAAAAAATATTGACGTCTGCTGAACGGTTGTATTTTAATGAAATAAATATATATTTTACATAAACGTACAACCATAAAATAAATTTTATGGAATTTATAAATATTTGTTTTCAAAATGTTAAATCATTAATACTATAGCGAAGCTTTTTTTACTTCTTAAGTATCTTTTAAGGTAAATACATTTTTGAAATATATACTTGATATTTAAGAAACGTGATATAAAGTTTGTACCCATAACGCTTATACGCATGAGATAACTTATATTATTTCATGCCATGTTTATTTAGTCATATTGTTATATTAGTTTGATAACAAACGACATTTTTGATGACATATTTTATTATTGAGAAAAACTTTCTTTCCACTGTGAAGATAAATCCTAATAAATAATCATTATACGCCACATTCATCAATAACAGGTGTTATATATAGGTCTCAAGTGACGTTGAAAAAACTTCAGTAATTTTCAATCCTGCAGCAAAAAATGCGTAATGGTGATTACAAAAATATATAATGATATGATATTAATAAAAACGCATAGGAAAGGTAATAAAATATTTAGACTAAAAATTAAACATAATAATTTACATATAACGAAACACTTAAGGAAGTACAGAGTAATTAATAAAGTACTCAAATAAGTTATAATAACGAAAATCACAAAAAACTGAAATATGATAAAACAGCAATATGAGAAAACATAATCAAAATTAAAAGCAAATAAAAGTATAAAATGATATTATAACATCAATAAAAATAATTATTATGTATATCCAGAAATATAAAATATATCAATTATAATGGGTTACGAAAAAATATTACCTGGTTCTGTTCTGTTTTTTTGCTTATTTATACAACTTATAAGATAATTTATATTTAATACTTTTCGAATACGTTCTTCGTACCAGAAGAGATAATGAATGATTTAATATTCATATAAAATACCTAAACACCTTAAACAGATTCTTTTACTTATATAACCCTTTTATTAATGAATTTGATCACTCATTTTTGACTTAATTTATTCAAAAACATATAATATGAATTTTCTTTTCTATAGAATTTCGTTAAGCTGAAAAATTTTGAATATATTCATAACACACTAATCACATATAATTTACAGTGTTGAAGCAAAGTCCGAATCATCATATCATATATATTAATACGCTAAGGTTTTAAGATGTTACTCTCCCTTTTTAGAAAAAACCTCACAACTAATCCACATAAATTATATATCATTTTATAGATAATTGCTTGCTCTACCGGCATCCACAACTAAAAAAATTATTATTGCTATTGTTTTTGCAAATTAATTAATTATTAAAATTATATACACAAAACAGCAATGCTGCCATCTAACGGCTCAACGTCAATATGATTGACGGTCGGTAAAATTTTTGTTTAATTTCAAATCCACTCACGTATAAATAAAGTGGCGCTTTAGATCAATGCTTTTGATACTTGCGCCTCTATATGTCAATTTTAGTAAAATATTTGTTTGATCTGTCATCTGAGCTTCATAATGGAATAAATAATAATGCGAAGACTTCGCACGGTTCACGCTAGTTTGAATATATAATCTTTAGTTAGTACCTACGTATAAATCGAATGCTAAAAGTACTTGCGATTTTAAAAGAACCGTGCAAACTTTATTACCATCTTGCCAGATATGAAATTACAAGGAAATTTTCCTCGCAAGAGTTTTCTATACAAATCTTAAACTTTAACGTCATTAAAGCAGCCGTTTTATAGGACAAGTAATATTTCATAGCTTACGGCTATGTTCACATTGAAACAATCGCATACATTTTTTCTTTCTGAATAGTGCACCTACTTAGCGAACACCATATATATATTTATATATATATATATATATATATATATATATATATATATATATATATATATATATATATATATATATATATATATATATTTATATATATATACATATATATATATATATATATATTTATATACATATATATATATATATATATATATATATATATATATATATATATATATATATATTTGAGATTTATCAGCCTAAGGTTTCTACAACCATTTTCATTGGTTGCAATAAAATAAGGCAATGAAATAACGATTGACTCCAAAAGAAGGAGAATATCTTTTTTCGATTTGTCCAACATGTTTACATCAATCAAAGTTTCATTTACGAAATTCTTGATCTTTAGGAACGTTTCTGCCATTACAATGATCGTATTCCACCTTTCTTGGTCATCCAGTAAAAAATTGTGTTCTTTATTAAAACCTGCTTTGACATACTTTTATATTTTATTATTTTTCAGTGGACTTTTCCTAAACGTTTTTACTACAAATAGAATTCCATCAAACACTTTTTTTTTAATTTCGTTAATTGGTTTTAGTGGACAGTTCGTTTTGTACCTGGCTGCCATCCCCATCTGATTTTGTTCCCCATTGATGTGATTTTGTTCCCCATGATTCCGTCATTACTGACATCAGTACAATACGAAAATGAAACTGCAAACAAGGCAGTAGGACGATTTTATTTTAAGAAATTTGTCAACAATATGTATACTGTAGTTCAAGCATAACATAATCTCGCTGGGGCTGGGGCTTGAGTATATTGAATTAGCAACATCTGAATGTGATTTAGCTCAATCTAGTACATGTTCCTCTGGTCGCAGTCGAAAAAGGAAAGAATTTAGTTATTTTAGCAAAAGATCATAACATAAATGGTTAATGAAATTATCTCGAGTTGGCAATTCAGCAATTACTGCATTACTCAATAGTTTGGGTACGTCAATATCAACAAATATTATTTCGGATGAAGATTAATTAATTTTGTGGATGTTAAGCTTACGAAAAATTAATTTTTGTTGATATTGAACTTTATTAATAGTGAGACTCCTCGTAAAGTTTTATCATCATATCAAAGTGTTTTAAAGGAAAAAAAATGTTATTCCTGCAATATGTTAGTGATAGAATCAAAAGTTGAGATCAAATTACAAAATTTGTTAGATCACACAATTTTGGGGATCTTAGAGTCAGAGACATTTGTTTTAAATAGTATTCCAGTAGAGTCAGTTAATTTAACTTTAATTGGAAAATATGATCTTAACAGTAGTATGGGTCATAGCGAGTACAGTCTTTCTGGGATTCTAGTTTAGATGATGATAGCAGTTTCCTTGTAACTTATCTTACGTTCCTTGGCAGTTGGTAACAAATTCTGATAGTGAAATCAATATTTTGTGAACAAAATCCCCGGTCTTTTTCTGTGAGATACTGTACACCCGTTCCCCGTTCCCAATTCCCGGCCGTGCGTCAAGGGGACCTGGACTAATGTTCTGGTTGACTCTAAGAGATTGCTATCGTAGCGACAAGTCCGCCATATGTATCAATTAGATACATTAAAGCATATAAATAAATAAATAGATATTATCAAACATTGCTAAATGATTTTTTTGTCGTATTTTACTCTGAACATCGTTTAACTCCGACGGTATTCCTGACGAGCCATTATAATACTGCGCTAATAATTTGTTGCTAAGATCATACTAGACTATTTGGCGAAAAAAATGTTCACTTAATACGAATCCTTTACTTGCAACTAACATTTAAACAAAGAAAATTCACTTCCATACCATTATTTGGTATCTCATTGTAGTTGTCAGCTGTACCCTCCGATTAACATCTGCCATTTTGTATATCATTATTGAAATAAACTTAGCTTGAGCGATCCTCAAATTATTTGGTCTATTATAACATCAGCCTTGGAATTAATGAAATAATTTTGATTTCGCCCAATTAGTCGTGAAAACGGCATTGAAGAGATGATGATTGAAAATGTATCTCGTAATTAAATCATTGGCATATAAACACAATAAACTATTTACGTAATTAATTCTAATCACTTTACTATTACTTTCATCCTGACCACGAAAAGCTGACTTTCTCTAATATATAAATCCAATATTATTTATTAACCTTTTAAAAATACTTCTGCTTCTATCTATTCTTATGTTCCCAATTTGTAATAGCGAGTTGCTTGTCGTTATGAATTTATATATGCGAAGAAATAAAATGTAGTTTTATTTTGCATGTTAAGCACTTTTAAGAATTAGTATTTCTTTATCAAAATTTGAAAAATTACCTATATCATCAAAGCCTTTGTTCTATTTTCTGTACTCTTCTGAATAATAAACAAGGCTAATAAAATATTTGGTTCTCCCAGGTAACCACAAACATTTACCGTATAATTAATATATATTATATATATATATATATATATATATATACATACATACATACATATATATATATATATATATATATATATATATATATATATATATATATATACACACACACACACATAGAACCATTGTGTTATTCTAACTAGTATTGTAAGTCATTGTGCTATCAGTCAGAATAAAAAAGTAACTGAAATGAAAAAAAATTGTTTTGAGTGATTTTCCATTATAGGAATATACGTAATATAGTCTGTCACTGAGTTAGTTTTTGTTTTGTTCGTTATTATACAAACATAATTTTTTTAAATATTTTATTTTTGGGAATATGCATTTTCACGCTCCGAAGTGTAAAACGGCGATGACTGTATGATGCACCGTAGATTATGCTATAAATGTACCATTTTGAAATGATTTTTTTAAGTGCAAAAATATCATAATTGAGAATGATAGACCGCCATCAATTTTGAAACTAAATATTTATAATAAATCCGATGTACAAACATAATTTCACATTTTTCATGTTTAGTTATTCTCATTGTCCAGTTATTCTCAGTTTATATTCTTACTAATCGGCGAATATTAGGTGAATCATATCCATATCTTCCGGAATACCCAACTCTGTCGCGAATTAAAGCACGTAATACAGTAAGTCGTTTTTTTGTATAAATTTTCAATGTTATAGTAACAAATTTTCAGAAGTATAAATACAAACTATACAGTGATCATATTTGAGTCCATAAATCTCATATATAAATACTATACTTTTTGGGAAATGTTATGTTTCCAAACATTACGCTTATGTACATATAAAGGTTTTATTAGCTGTAGCCAAGAAAAAGCCAAAATTCCAAATTGCTAGTTTTGATTAGACTGCAATACAAATTTTATTTTTTTTGGAAAAACCATATGAAATTTTATAGAAATACAAAAAAATACTTAAAAAAATTTATTATTTACGCATGTTTCAAATCACTATAGCATCCCTCACTAGTTTTTTTTAGCCGGGCAGTAGTAAGAGAGGATGTTCTTCACTCTACAGAATTAGATACAACCTGTGTTGATGGTTCTCGTATATCATCAATTAAGGAGTGATAGCGAGACTAAGAAGAGAGAGCAATGAGTGGCAAAGATATCCTTATCGCATATTTGCTGCCATTTATGCTATCTCGTACATCAGTATTCTTATTATCTCGTTGGTGTGACTCATATTCCCAGAACCTACGCAAAGTAACTTGGAGAGGGCGCCTTGATGAGTTTTCACAGAATACGATCAGTTTTCATAAATCCATATTTTGAAAGTAGCATCCAAAAATAAAAGTATTACGTTTGTAAGAAAAATTGAGGGGATTTGCCGGATTTTGAGTATTTAAGACTTCTTTTTTTGACATTGTCTTCGTTTTTGGGGGCCATAAGGAATTACTGCTTAAGCGTTAAGCAATTCCCTTCAATTATAAATTAATTTTATATCAATCATTTCCAATCTACTTAGATTTTTGGTTTGGTTGCCATAATAAGCCAGTAATATTAACAGCGAGGTTTGGCACTAATTTAATTAAGGCATGAGCTGTTATTATTAATGGCTAAATATTTTCAACTTATCGATTAATAATTTTGTATACAACCGATTACAAATCCCTGATTCGTTTTAACTTTTTCACATCAAATTAAGCACTAAATTTGTTTGATATCAAAATTGTATCTGTGTCGTTTGAAAGGGCAATAAGAATTAGATTTTTTTATTTTTTCCGTCATTGTAAATAACATAACACTAGAGATACGCTGAAAAATATGCGAAATAACAAATTTTCTAGGAGATTTTTTAAAATTTATGGGAAAATTATATGCTTTTTATTCTATTTTTTCTTATTATGGAGATTTCGACTTCCTAAGTATATTTAATTCCTTACAAAGGATAAATTAAGGTGACCCTAAAAACTAATCAAAGGACTAAAATTGCATTATATTTGTTATTATCCTATTTTGTAATTCCATAAAACTTTTAGTTCATACCAAATATTTCGGTAAAAAAGAGAATACAGTGTTTACAATTGAACTGAACTAAAAAAAATTAAATGAACAGTACATGTTTCTCAACAATTTTTATGTAATTTTAGGAAAATAAAATTTCAAAAATATATTTTTTCTTCGAATATTACGCACAATTCAAGCTAAAGAAACGAATTTTCAAACCAATTTGCTGTTTCGTACATGGTTTTTTTGATAATGTCATTCCCCGTAAAGCGGCATGTATCTGTTGAAAGACTCGAGCTTGCGGCGATGAACCCTTTCGTCAGTTAAATCGCTCGAGGTTGAAAGATAAGGATTGTGATACCCGCGACCTCTCTTCGATAAAGTAAAAACAGCACAAAGCTGTTTCGCAAGAGAAAAGTATTGAAGTTGCTTGTGGTTATTACTACCATAAATATATAATAAGTATTTGTACACACATCTCTTATAATAAAATTTTAATTTGGTTTGATTAGAATATAAATTTTGCTCAGCAACTTAAAAAAAATAACTTTCATTCGGTTGAATATTATTCGTGCAATATATTTTAACATATTTACATGTGATTTGTTAAATTTGTAATTAATACTGAAAATATATTAGATCCCTTGTAGATGATATCTTTTCGAGCGAAGTTTCAGTTAACACACATTTTTTTGGACACATTTGAAACATAATCAAGGATAAATGTAAGTTAGAAGGTATCATTATTAAACTTATATTCCAATTAAAATGTAACCTTTTTTGAAACAACTCAAAAACAACTTGGTGTTCTACTTCTAAGTAGAATTTCACTGGCCAAGAGACGGCAATGACCAGTGCTGACAGCTCGTTTATCATAGTGCAAAATGAAATCGGGAATAAATTACTGCTTAAGCTGTCTCCATATTGAGTAATATGAGACCATGATTTAAACTTCCGCAACTGAAATATACGGGTATATCAACCCCCGTATTTGATTCGCAGTTACCAATAATAGTCTCTTTCATTTAGCAATAACATCCCGTCATTGTCCTATTACGATCGGCAGAAATTTTGTTCGTCATTTCTACGAAACTCGATTATTTCAGCAGATTATTTTGCTCCGGGACAAGAAAATCGCACATGTATTATAATCCTTTACAAATTGATTTTGTGACTCTCTGGAATTGACTGTTCTTAAATTGATCCAGTTCATAACATACGATGGAGGAAAAATATGATATCTTTATAATACTAAAGAATCACGGGCAGGTTTGTATGGGCGCTGACCTGTCTGTGTATGTAATCTAAATGTATACTATATAAAATGTTCGTATTTAAGTTTTAATTTTTACTATAGTGCCTAGCTATTGAGATAATGCAGAAAAGAGGTATCTGCTTTAGACCCTATAAATTATTTTAATTTTTATTGATTAGATAGGTATTTAAGAACTAAGACAGCGATAAAGACTTCCTTTTATCGCTTTATTTGATCTAATATCTGTAATGAATATTTTTTTATTAATTAATTTAAATAACGCGTGTGCATGGAATACTTATCGCAGTTAAAAGAACAAATCCATTTTCAAACACGACACAAAAGTAAGAGTAGAGCGTGTTAGTTGTTTAAATAAAAGTGAGTCCGGTAATTATATATAATATAGTGTTAACTCTTTGATATAACATGTAAAGGTGAATATATAGTTTGTAAATTAATTTAAACAAAAGTATATCAAAAGATAAAACCTTTGCTAAAGTCCGTAAATAATATAATAATCTACCAACATATGTGTACCTTCGAAAGAGTAGGCACAATGCTAATAGTTGGTCACAGGATAAGAAACAGATCTAATTAGCTAATAGTGAGTACTAATGAAGCCGCAGGCAATTTAAAAATGCGCGTGGCTCCAGTAATACCTCTGACTACCCTGGAGTTTCCTGGGTATATGGTTGTGACATGCATACTTACGTAAAATGGACAAAACTTTTGGGTTTGTGGAATTTTTCTATGTTTAAATTTATTTTTTGTTATTTTGTAAGTTCTTATAGATTATACAAGTGCAATTGTTAATGCGCTAAACCTCCATTAGTTTATTAAATAAAAAAAGGTCCGATTTTAATTTTTTTCTCGATTTTCTCTTAAAGTACCCATTACCCAACTGATGTTAGTACTTGTTAATAATAATATTTTCCATAGTGTGGGTAGATGTAAGGGTTCGTATCGATAATAATAAAATTTATTAACCGGTACAAATCCCAATGCTAACAATCAAATATTTTTTACCATTTTAGATATTATATATTCAGAGATACATTAATAAATCTGCAAAAAATATGTTTTCTCCTTTTATTTAGGAAACTAATAAACCTAATATTATAACAGAAATCTGGGTTTTTAGATGTTTATGGAAAGACTCATACATACAAAAAGGTTCTAGTAAAAGTATGTGGATTATGTCAGACCTCATAATTTAAAAATATTGACACCCCTTACTTTTACACCTGTGAAAGATATAGTAAGCAATATATTTTCGTAATGAAAATGAATACTTGCAAATATGTCAATAGAAATATAAGTGCATCTTTGTGTACCGAGCCCTCATAGTGCTTGTACACACGTATTTGACAGATTTTTCAATACATGTGAACGATAAAATAAATGCATAATAAGGATCCTAAAAACGAAAATATCTCACCTGTCCGGGATTTAAAAACCATGTCGTCATAAAATATTAAATTCGTGTGGAGATGTTTCAAAAGATATAAGTTTGCTTTGTATATAATAGCAGACTAATTTAACCATAATTCTTATATTATGCTCAGGCCAAATTTAATTTTAAATCCATTATTCATATTATATAAAGCTTAAGTAAAGCTGTGTTTAGTTATGTTTGTAAATAATAGATTGCGCTATTCTGTAGTTCACCGAGATCGTATAAAAGAATGTCACAATGCAATGACTATTTGGAATTGATGTTGTTTTTTACTTTTTTAACTATGACTTGGTTTGCGTTGTTAGAATACGATTTAAAATTTAATTTGAAATTGATAAGCATTTTTATTTTGAATAGCTACAGAAAAACGGAATATTAACGGGGAAATGAAACAAAAAACTGCTGTGCCTTTTATTGGACACGTATTTGCCTAGTCCGGTCTTTTTATGATACCCAAGAAAGGATGTTAAAAGAACGTAAGTAAATAATTATTTTTGGTATAATTAGCTGCAACGAATTTTCTGTCAGCTCTTAAACTAAAAGCGGTGTCAATTTCAATGGTTCGGTGTCAATTGAATACGATGCTTGTGCGATGCAACTGATCTCGAACTCGATTTATATATATTTCGATACAGAATCGCTCTCACGACGTTGATGGTGGTACTTCTACGACAGATTATTATACAGGTGCTCTCCGGTTGTAATGTGAACTATACTATATTTCTTGACGTGGTAGAGACTTAAAAGGTACAAGTAAATAAAAAAAAAAAAGTGTCGTCGCCGTGTTGGGCTGATCACAAGGCATACGGCCTTTGACGATGCGACGCACCGCGGCGACCCGGGTTCGATTCCCGGTCGTTCGTCGAACGGGGCTGGACTGGTCTTGTGGTTGGCTGTAAGAGATTGCTCTTGTAGCAATAAGTCCGCCATATGTATCAATTAAATACATTAAAGTAGATAAATAAATAAATAGACAATTCGGTAGGGGTTATTAGATTAGAGTATCCGCCATCCTGTTATCCGCTATGGCCGCTATCTGCACCCCACTCAAAAAAAAACTCGGAAAATCAGTGTTATTAAAACATTTACGTTATTCTTGCTTAGTGCCATTTATACTTTTATCTTAAAAATACAAAGGTTCCCGTTCGTTTGCTTTCTAGTCAAAAAAAAAATTAAAAATGTGTCATTCAGTAGACGATGCTAACATTTTAATCACTGGAATAGCTCTGAAACACACTAAATGTATTAAAAAGTCATCGTTTTTATTAAAAAGTAACTTATATTGGCGTATATTTGAACAAGACATTCTTTTGTTGTCCCTTATTAAGCTACTGTAAATATTTCCTCGGATAAATAGAGATGTATGTTGTATTTAAACTAAATATTTTTAAAATACCTTATTATTTATACAATACTGTCAAAAACATGTATTTCGCAACTCGAAATACAAATTTCGTTCAAATTTTGTTTCAATTTTTTTTTTTTTGTTCAAAAGTTTTGTTTGATATTTTAAATCGTCAAACATGTTACCACTTTGAAATAAACACATTTTGATATAAATTCATATGAACATTGATTAACCAGATATCGCGAAAATTGTATTCTATTTATTGCTCATTAAGCAAATTGATTTGTATAATCTGTTGTTTCATTACGTGTTTGAGAGAAATATATTTCAAATTCGGTCCAGAAAATCGTGTCAGTTATTTGCATTTATTAGCCATCTTCTGAATGATTCAAAATGGAACCACTTTATACTTTCGTCATCACTTGCATTTTAGCAGACAAAGAAAGTATAGTGTTTTCTATTTTAGGAAAAGTTTATTCTTATCAGTCTTAAAAAACTTGCTTTAACCCGTGTCACCGTTAGTACCGTAGGCCTTAAATTGCGTATAAGGTATAATACCTTAACCTTATCACAGAACCGTTTTATAGTCAGTGTTCAAGTTTGATGATTGAAATAGTTTTTTAAATTAGTTGTTTGAATATATTTAAAAAATATGTAATAACTACTTCCCCATTTCTCAAGTCTCGTGTATTTGGGTATATGTGTGTAAAATATAGATATATTAGCACAAACTCATGAAATTTATTAAATAGTTACATATTTTTCCATTCATATATCATCCTTCCTTGATCACGTCAGTAGATTATCCGATACTACTGACGTGATCAAGGAAGTCCAAATCCGAAATTTTTTTCTGTTTTTCAAATGCTCATTTTATTTAGTTGTTACAGCCGTAAATATAACTTAGAACGTCAAGCTTTCCCAGATGTCATCTGAAGGTTAATAATTAGACAACGCAACTCTAGATATCGTACATATAAAAGCAGGCAGTTAATGCAAGTTTAAATAAATCACACAAATTAGTAAAGTGGAAATAAAATTAGAAAGACTATTCTTATAACTTTTTCGACTGAGATTATTAAACGAAGAAATTTATTGTTGATTATTTTCGTATTTCAGGTAATATTTTTGAAGAAATATAGGGTAGAAAAAGAACCAACGGCTTTAAATTACTTTATATTTCTGTAGGAGACAAAGTAAGTAAGTAAAAAAGGATTGATTTAGCGTATAGAATGATAATAGAAGTCGGAACAACTTTTTTTTAGAATATGTCTTTTGTTATAATTTGTGAATATTTCTCTGTATGTGAATTTAAGCAGATATCACGCAAAACTTACTAGACGGATTTTGATGAAATTTGGCATAGTAATAGTACATACCCAGGAGAAACATAAGAAAAAATAAAACAAAACAGAAAAAACGTTTTATTTCTAATTACACGAAAACGAAGTCGCAAGCATAGTTAGCATTGGAATATAAAATTAAAATGCATGCACGTACTGAATATTTATTGTATGTTACATACAATTCCGAAGTAGATAATAAATGTATTTTTTTCAGAAACGAAGAGACTATCGTTGTTTACTGCAATTGAATTACGACGGTGAATTTCTCGGATATTTTATTTATAAAAGTTTATTCTAACTAAACGTCACTATGAATGAATAGCTGGATAAAAGAAGTTTCTCAGTTTTATATATTCCCTAATAAATCCATTCTACTCAAAAGAAGGTAAATGCGTTCGCCATTTATACTAGGTTTATTACTACTAAATAAATAGTAGTCCGAAAATGAAAACTGAAATAAATAAACATAAATATGATAAAGTAAAATTTCCATTAGATATTGTTTTGCTTCCACTTTTATTTAAAAATATATTATGTATTACTCATAAGATCACAATTAAGTTGTTGTCAATTAATTTCGTTTTTTCTGTTTTAATTGACGTCTTACGACGTTTTCCATGTATCAGCTATTGACCTATGTCTCAAGTTATCGATAAGTCTATTAAAACTACCAGGAGAATCTGCTGATATCATTGGCTAAATGAATTGGCCAAAAATGATTGACTTGACTGTAGTAGCAAAAATTTGCATCATACTAGAAAATCTTCTTGCTAGTATTTTACTATGTAAATTAATAATTACATGCGACTAGAACCGGTGAATAATCGATAACATTAAAGGGTTTGTCAGTGGTAGGTCATTTTCAAATGCTTGAACTTAATTTATCAATAACTGAATATCAAAAATCATTGTGTTTTCAGTACCAACAAGAAGTTTAGTTAAAGAAGTGGAAATAAAGTAAACGGATATTACATGCGAGCGCAGGAACAATACTGACAAAATAAATTATAAAACTGTTATTTTATTGAAATTAAAACTTTTTAACAAAAAAAATAACCAAGGTTACTGAATGATAAATGTGTTGAAAAGCATAAAATAATAAAAATGCGTATATTTATTTGAAACTTTTCCTTTATAATACTATTTTGAATAAAAATATATGGAAATGATTGCCTTTTTCACTTATATACTAACTACTAAATAGCCTAGTTGCTACTTGCCTTCGCTTATACCTGTATATAATTACATATCTTAACCGCATATCTTAATTGCTTCATGTTTCAAAATATGCACAATTGTACATACATGTACATATTTATCTACATATATTTGTACGTACTTATATACTAACTACTAAATAGCCTAGTTGCTACTTGCCTTCGCATATATCTGTACTTAATTACACCTACCTCATATCTTAGTTGCTTCACGCTTTAAAATATGCAAAACTGTATATACCTGTATGCGCTAACTTGTACCATGTCACGTTCTTACTAACGTCAAGTCTAACGAATTCAAATTCAAATAGTTTACTCTCCCCTACTGAGGAGTTACTGTCACCGCATTTCAGTTCTATCACCAGATCCTGGCCTGATCCTTGGGCATTGTACATGCCTTGAGAAATTTCTCAGAATATCTTCATAGTCCGTCATTAGGTCTTAACCATATTTACATAGCGCATATCCTTATCCATCTCTCTTTGAACAAAAAAGTATCATGACAATAGGTCAATGCATTTTCGAGTCACGGCTGTATACACATTATAAAATACACATTCGTCGAAATCAGAACCTCTTCTTTAAGTCAAGGTCAAGGATTAATACTTCTTAACGCGGGAATATTACACTGAATAACATTTGCAGTTATTTTTTTACAAATAATGTATATTTTTCAACAGAACTTAATATAATTGTCCATAAACCTCTTGAGAGCTACTTCATATGGGTGGTAATAATAACCTCAAGAACGTTTAATGCGTTTATCTTAAAAACTATGTTATTTTATGTCTACTTTAACGGAAAAAAGCTGTGGTCGTCGCGAGTGCTATCTTTCTGTCTTGAGAGACATAATCGACGAAAGGGTCCTTTGCCGCAGGCTCGAGCCTTTTAAGAAATACTCGCCACTTAGTGAAGAGTGACATTGTCGAGAAAATTGTTTCCGGTACAGCTTATTTTTCATGGATTCTTTTTTAAATTCCGCTTATTGTTTTAAGAACTTAGAGTGTTTTTTATGTTTGACTCGAATAAATGAAAATATTGAATTAGAATCATGCAATTTCATAAATTTCTTTATACTTTTTCTAATTTTTATATAAAATCACATTTGTAAACGAATGAACAATTATTTACTTCATTAACGAAAGAATATTTTTGAGATATATTCAGATTTTATTCAGTTATGTGCGGTAATATGTATTCCCCTAAACTACCCCCTGTAATTTATGGTACATACTTGTATTTAAAAATGTCAATCATGCAGGAAACGGATAAAGTTTTAGTTCTTAATATAACGCATGTTAATATTTATCGAAAAAAGACCATAATATCGGTCATGGGAGATGAACATACAAAATCAGAAAAGCAGAACGCATGAATTGATTTTTGAGTTCAAAATTGATTTGTAATATTTCCATCAAAAAACAAATGAAACAAAATCTTTCAAATCGCGGTATTCCATAAACACATCCAATAACCAAACTTAAAAAAAACCACTTTCAGGTCTCAGAACAGAGATACAAAAGCTTCATTATGCTTTTTTTATTTTCCTACAGTAGTGCAACTTCCTTCATATTTAAAAAAACTATTTAACATTTTAATCTTCACCTCTCTTTCCATCAACTCCGGTTAATATTTGGAATATCAATTATGTCTTAGGATAATTGTAGTCTAATTTGTTGTGGTATGACTGAGTTAATCTATGAGTACAGTATTTTAATTATTTGAAGACCGGTTGATTACAATACAAAATTGACATGATAAATATGCTTAAAGCCATTAAGGTAAAAGTAATTGATTTCATACAGAAATAAACATCTTGTAACGAACGTAATTACTTTTATTGTTTTAGATATACAAAAAGTTTTTTTTATTTAATAACGATGGCGCGAAAAATATTTTCTCCCGTTGGTATTAGAGTTAGACTCCACTTTAAAGAACTCGCTGCAAGTTTCAAAAACTTCACCCGTAAAGTTTTAAATATCTAAACTTCGTTAAAGTTTTTGTAACAGTTTTTCATAGAAACGTTGTAGTTTATTTTCTGTTCCTTCAAAATAATTATTGAAAATTTATTATCCGTAATTACAAAAACTAAAATGCAATAATACTAGTGATTTTAACACAGGCTAGATACTTTTCTTTTATTTAATATATTTGGCGTTAATTTTGTAGAAATTCATTATTCACAATTAAATGAAACTACGTGATGTAGTATTATTTACAATTTCTTTAAGTTCTTTACCACGACGTGGGTTTCGTTTTATTACAATATCTTCAGGTGGGCTATTAGCAAAGAATAACTATTAAGAAATTCCAACAGCATTTATATTTTACAGACAACAATACCGGAAGCCGCGTTTTTGCGGGTTTTCCAACTGGTTATGTTAGTGAATTTATTGTAGTGTGGTGTTTATGCGTAGGTGTAGTTTTCATTATACTTTTAAAAGTTATACAATATGCAAATATTTTAGTGAGGGTAATAATTTAAATTGATGTTGTTCTATGAAGTTATACAATGCAAATATTCCGGTGTATGTAATAAAATTAAATGAATATTATTCTCAGTAATATATTCATACAATATTAAGGGTATCTGATAGTTAGAACAAGGTTATACCACTAATTATACGTATCTCTCGTTTTATTTATTAATTTTTTTATATACACACACACACACACACACACACACATATATATATATATATATATATATATATATATATATATATACATATATATATATATATATATATATATTTTTTTTTTTTTAATATTTTATTTTATGTATTTTTATTTATATGTGTAGCCGGGCTGAAACAATTTGAAGTGTACTGCAGTATCAATGTTGTCTAACCATATTATGTCTAGAAGAAATTAAGTATGGGTGATGATATTATATTTAGGTTTTCATTTACGTCTGTTTATTCTAATGTTTCTAGGATATTAAGTTTATTGTCTTTTGTATTTAATTGTAATATATAGGAAGCATTGTCGGTATGTGGGTGATGGTTATTTTCAACGAGGTGTTGTGCAAAGTGAGATATGTCTGGTTTGTTACTTCATCAGCTGGCAATGTGTTCTTTGTATCTGGTAGTAAAATCTCTTCCTATTTGATCTATGTATACACTATTACAGTCGTTACATTTAAGTTTATAGATACCACTCTTTTTATTCTTATCTATTTTTTCTTTATTTTTAATGAGGGTTTTACCCAAGTTATTTAAAGTACTAACATTATTTTAATGTAGTGTGGTTGTTTTGAGTCCTGCATGCAGAATGTGAGTTCCTACATAGCTTTAAATACATTTAGTATTATTTTGGTGAAATATTTATTACTTCAAATAATGTGTAATAGATTATAACCATTTTAGATTGAAATAATAACAAAGCCAAAAAATCTACAAGGTGAATTACTTTTTCGCGGAAAGTTTTTAAGGTTTAAAATTTTGAATGTTTGCCTCGATGTTTTACAAATACCATTATTTCATATTCATTCTTTTTATAAAATTTATTTCAAATTATCACGAATATTATCTGTCATTTAATAAGAAGCAGTATTATATACATACTTTTAATTAATTTGGGAAGTGCTAGTTTTTGTGATATTAATTTTATCCTAATTATAGTCAATAACATTTAATGAACATTTTGTCCATGACTTCATTTTCCTGCGGCCATTTATATGAATAACACTTAAGGTATTAGTTCAAATAAGATCAAATAGATTCAGTGCATCATTGAAAAAAGCTATAAGACGCATATTGTCATTTATTACTCGCTTTAATGGCTATGATTACAAAATCTGTCAAGGATGAGTAGAAATCACACTTACGGAAATACACACTTACGGAGGGAAAACAACCAAGTAGCCCTATGAGCGTTCATTTTTTTTCAATTTTCATGGGCGGAATCTTAAAAATAACGCACACATTTGACGTCAAAAGCCGCATGTCTTGTGATCAAGCCAACACATTTCGGTGACGACAATAATACAAATAATGTAATGTCAAAAGTTCTAATTGGCATGTTGAATACTAACGTCAAATATACTTGAATATATTAAATAATTAAAGAACACAATAAATACAATATTACCAAACGAGTTTTAATTCCAATAGAAAAAAATATAACTCGAAAATGTAAATAAAATTCCTTGTTAAATGTATCGGAGAAACATAACACATGATATGATTTCCTGATGTTGATTATATTATTATAAACACTGTCAATAATTAAGTAGCTTTAGCAGAATTTCGCTTTCTATACGTATTTCACCCTTAACAACTCACAACCCTAATCATTCAATCAAATTAAATTTCTCACATCTAGCGTATGGCAAACATCAATCAAGTCGGGAGACAGACATTCATTAAAGCTGTCACGTTTGATCGTAAACAAGCAATTTTCTCGGACGCGCTACAGAAAATTTATCGAATGTTTCTACCGTCCATCTATATCGATATTCTTAGAAAAGCTTTGAAATCACATTGAAAATATGCCACTGAAGGTTAAATAAAGGATACCAATTTATTTTAAGAAAAAATATGTTAATTTTAAACTTATAATGCTCTTTCAGAGCAAGTTTTGTAAATAAATTGACGTCTAAAAATGTATTTATGCAAACTGTGTTTTTGCAGAAAATCGTTTCTTTCTTGACTAAAAATTAAGCATAAAAAAAATAAAGAAACTCAAAAACGTCAAACAAGTAAACAAATTGCTTAGAAAGACGTTTCAAATTTTACATTTTTCTAAATTGATCATGAGCTGCCTTTTTAACTATTAAATACGTTTTATATGCATGAGTATTCTTTTTGTCGCAAAAAAGAATAATAATAAAAAATTTACACGAATTTAAACGAATTTTTAACGACATTAGCAAGAAATATTTTTAAAAATGACATCGCCGTAACATCACCATACAAAAAAATACAAAAAAAAAGATTAAAAAACGATACATAGAGCTGAGTAAACAATTTCTAGAGTTTCGTTTATAACGTCGATTTTTAATTAAAATTGTATTTTTCGTTAACAAAAATAATACAAAAAACCGTCTCATCAAAAGGGAGTTCAAAAAAATTTATGTATACGGATTGTCAATATGCTCCATATATTTTGTAAACCACAAATAATTTATTCAGCGTAAAATGAATTTTCAAAAATATAAGTCTTTCATGCCTAGGACAAATAATTTTAAGCTCCCAGTTCCTGTTAATGTAAGATTATCTACTTATTCAGGGAATACTGTTAATGTTAAGATTATCTACTTATTCAGGGAAGTTTAAATCTCACAATCATACGAAACATATCTAAAGATTTAAAAATTAGGCTAAATTATTTTTATGTTAATGGTGCATAATTATCCTAAATAAAAATGAGACAGCTACATCACATCAGAATAAAATAGGAAATTTACTTAGATACTAAGATATAATTAAAGAAAGAAGCAAATGTTTTAGTTAAATAAGCCTTTCTAGTGTATTTGTGAGAAAATTTATGACAGTACTTGGATGAAAATATTTACTTGAAAAAAGAAACTACTCTGAAAACAGAGATTGTGTATAAAAAAAGGAGTAAGAATACTTAAAGATGTCAATTTTAATATCAGATCAACTCAAGAAAGCTTACATGAATCTTCTATTATAAAAAGACGGTCAGAGTGTCTGAGGATTACTTTAGTATCGGATTATGGTTACGGATAGTGTCATTCCTTTACGTCCTAGTATGTAGGGAAATTTGACATCGTTTACTTACAAGTTATATATCAAAGAAGGGTTTTATCTTAACTTCATCCCCTTCTGAATAAATAATATTACAATAAATGGTTTGGAAATTCTTTTACCTTATATTCACAGTATTGTCATAGATATACTCCTGTATTTTCTTAATTTTTCGGTATTAAGAAAGATAGAAAGTTTGAAAGAGCCTTTCAAATCTTCATATTACGTATCAGATAAAATATATGGCACATTAGTTTGCGATATTTGCGAATTTGTATCTAGCAGAAAATTTAATGTGACAAAAATTTATGCTAAGCCAATGAATTTTCGCAAAATTGATTAACGTTCTATGTACATCAACATAATCTGACATGAGCTTAATTATTATTTGTTAGTAAAATGGTAAATGCATTATCCACAAATTAAATCACGAAAAATATAATGGCTACGATTGTCCCAATATTGTTTGAATATAAATTTCTATTTTAATAAAAAAAATATTACTGTAGCATAAATAATATAACTGAGTATCAGGAAGAGGAAATTAATAATTCTTTTATCCTTTTATTTTATTCCGTTGAAGTTTTGTAAAAATAGTTATATAAGTTAAAAATAAAAGAAAAAAACGAAGCTACACGTTTACATTTTATCCTTTTCGATTAAAAAAGTTCTTTCAAAATAATAAATAAATCGCTGGCAAGAAATTTTCCGGAAAACTAGTTTCACATGGAGTTTATAGCATTAGATTAGTTTAAATTTTATTAAGGTGACATTTTAATAATAAATAAAGAGAAAAATGGTGTATTAAATAAATTTACTTAAACCTACAATTCATAATTTATTTTCACTGAATTTGAATCTATCGGTTGGTTCAGTATACAAAGCTAATGAATTGTTGTGTGCAACACAGATCAATAAAAAAACACGTGCTAAAACTCAAGCTGCATTTTGACACTTGTATGACTTTGAATTCACATTAAGGAATAGCATTTAAGATTTATGATCTTTATCATTATTGCTTATTTTTTCTAAAAATTAATTGGAAAAAGTATGTTTTACAAAGACACGAAAATTGTGCTGTCTGCCGCGCAATAATAAAAATATAGGAATAGAGTAAATGTAAAATTGGGCGCAATTTAACAGTACATATTGTATTTTTTGTACTGTTTTTTAATAATACAATGAAATGTAGATTAAAACCTAGTTATGTTTTAAATATATCATTTAATGATATATTTATGTTTATGATAACAGAATACTTTTGGCCTCCACAAATTCCTTTTACATACAATTATCGTGGTATTAATTTAGACTTATCCTAGTATTTTTTTTATTTCAGAAGAGTTTTTATGCATTAAACAACTTGGCTCAGTATTGGCATATTATCACCATATCGTACCGTTATGAACAAACAAACATCAGTGCAATAAACAGGTTCTACCCGCAGACAATTTTGGTGGCAGGAACGGATAGCCTTTACGGTTCTGTCCGTCCATGGGAGGTTTCTTGGTTCAATTGGCTGTGTAAACAAAAAAATTAAGTAAGGATGCTGCAATACGTATACACAACAGGATGTGGTTCTAATTAGCGGAAAACAATTTTTTTGGCAATTCGTGCACTCTTTATTCATTTATTCTTTATACTCATTTTTATGCACACATTTTTATTTTTAATTTGAAAGTAAATTTTACTACAATAATGCCTAGGGCTCAGATTAAAATTGAGTATAATTTTGTTTCATTTCATGTTTATTGTAATCTACAATGAAGAACACACGAATTTTCACATTATAAAAAAGCTGTTTAGCTATATCGACAATAAATAAAATATAAATAAGTATAGACACATACTTCCATTAAGAGTGTATTTCAAACTGTTAAACAAACCAAATTTATTTTCTTGTCAGATAGACCCTAGACAACTCGCTATAATACATTTATTCAACACGAATTCGCACATTGCGCCAAGGCCAACTTGATGCCGGATTAACGATAATGGAGGTTGAAAGGATTAACACTCCATTTATAAGATAACTCAGTTATTTTAACAAGCTAACTATCGCGAGTTCTTCCATCTTCTGTGCCTAAATTATCATTTTGCAACAAGATTGGTTTCATTGATTGATTCTATAGATATCAACGTGTAAGAAAATAAAAAAACTTCCCGATTTATAATGCAAAAATAAAATTTTATATAAATGTATATATATATATATATATATATATACATATATATATATATATATATATATATATATATATATATGTATATATATATATATATACATATATATATATATATATATGTATATATATATATATATACATATATATATATATATATATATATATATATATATATATATATATATACATCGAAAATATTTACATAGCGAGCCGCATATGAATCGAACTTATCCCAACACCATACTATATTCACGCAACATAGTAAAAGAAGTAAATACTAAAAAAAACTTCTGTTTTTCAAGAAGGCTTAAGTTTATTCTAAACAACTTCAAGGTAGCTGGGTCAAAGTTAATAAAGTGATGTACAAAGCTTGTGAACATTTTGGCAAACTCATTTTAGGCAGCGTCAAAACTCATTTCTCCCGAGGGATGCCGATCAGCAAACTTCCTCTATTAAATACACAAATACATTTTTACGAGACCTTCGAAACAAAAGAGGGGTTTAACGTGCAATATGGGAAGTTTGAACATTGATTTATATTTATATATTACTGTATTATTTTCTTACAAACTAAATAGGTAAGTAAGTTATATATTAATATTGTTCATTCTCGTTAATAACTAAATTAATAATTCCCGATAAACATTGTAATAGTTTATCGATACTTATTGAACATAGAAAATAAGTTTGAGTCAGTTATCTAGTTGCATTTATCGTTTTTATTACAATTTAAATGAAGGATTCAGTTATAATTGCCCCTAAAAATTTATTCAATAAAAATTAAGAATATAAAAATATAAGAAACAGCTCAAATATAATTCGATATTTATACTTAATATTGATAAGTGGTATATAAACTAAAATTTCACTTTATAAAATTTACAATTACGCGATCTACATTCATTAATTTCCACAATCGTTACAGTAATAGGTTCAACTGTCAAGTTAATTTTAGAAGCGAAATAAATAATCTTGTCAATATGATTGTTGACAAATCCAAATAGTGCTAAATGGTAATATATAGATATTTAACTAATAAAAACTGAATAAGTACAAATGTAAGAAATTGTGTATGTATAAATAAGTGCTATTTAAATATAAAAGACACAAATCATCATTACCTTCGTTTATTTATTTCCACAATTATTAATTTAATGGGTTCCAATGTCAAAGTAAATACATATCAAAATTGTGAATGAAATACGTAAATTGATGCTCAAGTAATAAGTCACAAAACTTACGATCAATAAGAAGTCATCAAGAGAAACTTATTTTTTATGCCATGTTTCGTTTTAATTGAAATTTTTTGATAAAATTTTGATTTAAAACTATCAAATATAAAATTATTAGGTGGGGCACCCGGCCCGACCTCGTTCAGGGAGTTGATATGAGATTGTGTGGTAGTTGGGATAATAGGATAAACTTTAAAATATAAGATGTAAATTTTTTTTTATTATTAGAAACCTAGTCTATTTACAATACTTATTTATAAATGACATTTTTCATTTTGTAATCGGGCTATATATGTACAAATTTTTCGAATTTCCTACTCGAGAGCAAGCTACGTATAATTGACCGTGAGAAAAGCAGGATTCTTTGAGGTTGATGCCGCAATGTTTTAAAGTTTGTCCTTGCGCTTTGTTAATTGTAAAACTCTAGGCCGGAATTTGCGGTCTTTTAAATTGGAATGGCAATTCAGTATAGATCAGTGTATCCTTTGTCCTTTCCAGTCATAAGTTCGGCTTCGATGACGTCATTCGATAACTGATGATCATCCTTGTTCTATTACATAGTTTTGGTGAGTTGAGATTTCTGAGTAGAATGCTCGGAGACCTAATTTTCAGTCGAAGGCAGCGTAATGGCATTCCTGGTACTTGCAAAAAGTTTAAAAATTCTCTAGGGACGTTAACACTTTCTTCAACGTTTACCACGTATCGATCAATTTGTATATTCTCTCTTCACCGGGAATTTTCTTTTGAATATTAAAGTTGGTATCATCGACAATATTATTTTTAGTATATAAAATTTATAATTGCCAAAATTGCCCTCTGAAATAGCCACTCCAGATTGGTATAGTTGTGAACAATATTTGAATAAATTTGATCGATGAGTTCGTTCTCAGTAGCGGCTACGTTGTAGGAATCACTGTTGAGTTCAATGAGGCCAGTCGTGTGATCAGCGGGATATGTGCCTTCGCCCATTTGTAAAAGTTTTTGAACAAAATATGCTGTTATTTCGTCTTTCGA